>CM059210.1:16459505-16804505 GCA_030347435.1 Clarias fuscus
CGTGGCTGGCAGCGGGAAAGAAAGGGGGTATTTTCAAGAGGCAGGGCATCAGTAGAGCCCCTAGTACTCTGATAACATGCATGTTCATAGACAGAGACAGAGAGAGAGAAAGAGAAGGGGAAGAAAAAGGGGGCGAGCGAGGGAAGAAGAAGAAGAAGAAGAAGAAGAAGAAGAAGAAGAAGGAACGCAGCCAAGCAAAGATGCATGTGGAGATGCCGCTTACGGAAGGAAGTATCACCAGCACTCGAACGCAAAAGTCACTATGGGATTTCTGATGGGAAAAATGTGTTCTTTTCAGATGTGGAGCAGATAGGACGAGCACAGCCAAATGTCAAAGATGATAAATGGAGGAGCTCAAGGAAACACAAGCGCGCTTAAGATCCACACACAAACACATGGCTATTTACACACACAAGCATGCGCGCGCACACACACACACACACACACACACACACACACAAAACTGAGAATCCATTTCTAATTCTAAAAAAAAAAAAGAAATTGAAAAAAGAAATTTAGTATTTCTGTACGTTTTTTTTTTCCATTTTGTGCGCCAATGCACGTACACAAACACCTACCATTAATTAGCGGCGTTATCTACATAGCCTCAGTAAATCTAATTACCACCGGTTTGTCATTACCATGAATAAAGGTGAGGAAGCATTAATGAGAACTCATTGTACAATACCAGTTAGTGAACTAGAGAAAAGATTCGCTTCTGTCTAAGGTCAATGGTTGGGCTTAATGAGTTCACCCGCATCATGATTTCACAGTGTTACGACTGCTGTATACAGAACTAGACTTCAGTTCAGACAGCCTCACTATTCTGCGAGTTATTCTACTATTTTAATTATACTAATACATTAAACTGTTAGTTATGCATCACTTAAAAAAAAAAAAAAAACTGAACGATGTTTATTATACAGTACATAAGCGCTATCCAAATGAGGGGTTTACTTTAGCGTGTAATTCTTAACATAACTATAATTCTGGGAATATTTGTGATGTTGTTAAGGCCCATCTTGTCTGTAGATCTGTGTGGCAGGGTAGCAAGTGTGTGTGTGTGTGTGTGTGTGTGTGTGTGTGTGTGTGTGTGTGTGTGTATACGTACGTGTGTGTATGACTGGAGATAATTTTAATATCGGGGCCGGTGTGGATTGCTGATAGTGTTTTAAGGCAGGGCCCAGTGGACTTAGAGCTGGTAGTACCTATCTGTAATTAGTAACCATTCGGTATTGCTGATAAGATAAACTCACCCTGACCTTTTCCATTTGGTCGTCATGGTAACAGGCCCTCTCCCCCCTCCTTGATATTATTTTAGTGATTAAATAGCAAATAACAGGGAGATGTGAGAAACTGATAGGGATGATTAATAATGGGGTTTGGTTGATGTGAATGTGTGTATGCACAAGCGCGCGTGCGTGTGTGTGTGTGTGTGTGTGTGTGTGTGTGTGTATGTGTGTGTGTAAGCGAGCAAGCGAGAGGAGGGGCCCCTTAGTGTCAGCGAGGGGAGGTGTGAATAGACTTGGCTTGGCTTTTTGCAGTGAATAATGGAAATTTAAGATGAGCTAAAAGAAAATAAAAGCAGGGGGGGTGAGAGCGATAGATGTCTCGCTTCTTTCCTTCTTTTTCCCTGAGACGCACTTTTAAAGGAAAGAGAATATTAACGATATCCTGCTATCCTTCTGCTAGCCCTTTGCCCACCATCACAGCGTTCTCATCATTTACCTTAAGGACTTATCAGCGCTCTGGTTATTAGTGATAAAGCCCCATTTTAAAGAGGAGGACAACACACTCAGAATGACAATACTAAACTTATTGTGGATGTACTAAATAATAATAAATAAATAAACACACACACACACACACACACACACACACACACACAGACAGAAGGGGAAGCTTATGTAGGCTGATGGACTACATGAACGAAAACCAAACCTTGTGTAAAACGGTTGTGCTTAGGAAATGAGTTGCTCATGAATCCTATTCATTTTGAGACACTAACTGCACATTGTAAGCTACTGTAAATCTCAGAAATACACTTCCACCACTTTTACACTTTCTTTAAAATAAACTGCTTCAATGTAAAACTATATTCAGAAGGTTTGGGTGATATGATGACAGAATATTAGTATACATTGAGTATATAATACAATACACTTTTTTGAAACATAGTGGTATCATTTAATTACAATTTTTTATTATTATTATTATTTACTTAACTACAAAATAACTGGAAGGTTTTTACAGATTTGTATATTTTGTATAAAAAATGTTAAAATAATTTTAAATATTTGTAACTTAATACATTAAAATTTGTATTAAAAATTATTACTTTTTTTATCCATTAAAATATGTCAAACTGATTTTTTATATAAAAAAAAAAACAAATGTAATATGTACATATAAAATTAGGGATGGGAATCACCAGTCACCACCCAATACGCTATCACCACAATATCACGATTTTATCAATATTCCGATTTGATATCAAAATGACTTTAAATACAAGAGTTTATGAATTTACTTAAAATTTGATTCAACAAATACCTACATTTTTACTAAGCAGCACACATCTCTTTTTTAAGCACACATAATTATTATTTCTAAAAAGACTTGGCAAATAATTCACTCCTACCACATGGGATATATGCATATAGCTTACAGTGTACCACCTGTAGGATTATAAAGCAACAGCAACATTTTTATCGTCTCAAATACCGCAGCGATAAAAAAAAAATTTGATTATGTTCAACGTGATCGTTCGTGGCTGATCAGGCTGAAATTAAACCAATCCCAGTCACTGAATGATCGACTGCTGCAACTCTATTATAAACGTAATGAATAATTTTAAAAAGCTATTTTGGAGTGAATGTGGCGATGCAAAAGAATCACGATTCGTACTAATAAATCTACTGTATTGCTGGCAAACCTATAGATCATGATACACTTGTTTCCAGGAGGCCTTTGTGAGGAACCTCTTGGAGGGAATTTGCATAAAAAGGAAACAGCAGAAAGGCATGCAAACGGTGCCCAGTTGACTGAAAGGTCAGTGTGGGCAAAGTCACACCGAATTAAACAGCATCCCTGCACTTCCAAGGCAGCCTGATCTCCAGTTCACTAGGGGCACACTAACTCTAGATTTACTAATGTGATCATCGCAAACGTGATAGATAGATTTCTACTCATATATAGGATGCAAATAGATCAAGAATTGCTGTTAATACTAATTATGTTATTAAAAGCATATCAAACACGACAAGGACTGCATTCCTTTCCTCAAATGGTTTCCATCAGGCGCTTATCTGGTGAGCTGCGAGTCTCTGACAGCGTTCTCCTGACTGTAACCGTTGGCCAATCAAAGCTGTGGAATGCTGCTGCCATGAAGCATTCGGACAATCTGATGAAGGTTAGCCGTCCCGAGATATTTCTGAGATAGGCCCTTCCACCATATCCGTGCAAAGAAATTCCTCGCCTTCTCTGAGAAGATAATGGATCCTGTACATCTGCGAGTCATTTTAAATTTGTGCGTGACGGACCTACACACAAACCCTAATAAAGATAATCACTCACACGGACAATTGCCTTTTTCTGCACACTCTCAAACAAAAATCTATAGCCTGCAGATATGTTAGAATGCCGCGACAAACACTCTTTCCAGAGTCACATGACACCGGCGCGCGCACACACACACAATAAGTTCATACTGTTGCCTGAGTAAGCAAATTAGCCACAGTCATGGCTGAGTAGGCAATAAGGCGACAGAAAAAAAAGATGATAATCTTTTATCGCTCAACCCAAATGGTTTTTATAGTCTGTATCACTTCTCTGACAGTTCCACTTTTTTCTTTTTCATTATTTATTTATCTATCTAGTTTTGTGTGAATTCAGCTAAAATACTTCTCAAGAGCTTAATGGTGTTATCGAGCGTTGAGATCTGCTGCCATGTGCTGCCTGCCGCTTCAATTCGAGATATTCACAGCGCTGGTCCTAAAGAACCTCGGCACTATCAAATGTTTAACGAGACCGACACGGCCAATTATTGACAAATTATTCGATTTAGAATGGTTTGGCCTTCTTGATGAGCTCGTGGTGCCCCCTCCATCCCCTCAGCCTGGAGACTGCTGCCTATCAGATCCTATTAAATGTTCCACACTGACATTAAAAAAAAAAAATTTAAAAAAAGAGAGGCGCATCCTGGGCCTTCTGCTATATTTAACCCGCTTTTATACATTCAAGAACTAAGAGATCGTTATTTAGGCTTTAACTGTTATACAATATCCTCCTCTTTGTATCTTTCTTTTGTACTCTGAGATCGAACTGCGTGCAAATTATAAAAATAAATAAAGAAATGAAAAAGAAATGACGTCATCGCATTGAAGTGTCACGTCAAATTGATGCAAATTGATCTTTCGTATTACACAAAAATCAGCAGAAAAGCAGCTATTATTCTAAATTGTGAACTCAGCACGTATTATGTGACATGGGATTGATGCTTTATCACTATTGGCACTCTGCACTTTTCAGAACAACTCTTATCAAGTACATCGTCATCAGGGACTTTGAGGCATGACACAAGGCCTAACAGATTCGAGCAGCTGATAGGAGCCATGCTACTTGGACAAAGTGGAATGCACAAGACAGATGAAGGAGCATGATACACATGCCAAAGTTAAAAGCCAGGATTTGCATAACTTAAACGGTTCCTGAACTGTGGCTACACAGAGTGTGAAGCTGAGGACGTGTGTAAAAGAGCAGGGTCCTGACCTTGCGCTTGGTGGCCTGTAACAGTAAAGGCTCTTTTCCCGCACTGGTTTGTTGTGTGCGTGTACTTGTGTGAGTGTGTTTGTGTGTGTGTGTGTGTGTGTGTGCGTGTGTGTGTGCGGCCCCCTCCCTCTGAAGGGCCTGCCGAGTCCACATCCTCTCTAACGAGGGTGCAGTTTCTTAACATTCATCATCGCTGAACTCTGAAACTTTATCAGCTGCGGAGCACGGCGCCATGGCCCCGGCCCGGCTCGCTCTGGCTCTCAGATAGGGCCGATAACACACTGATAGATTACAGCAGATTGTTTTACTTCAGGGGACACTGCTGCCTCTAATACTAATACTCAGACAAGGCTCACCGCAGATAGAGGGAGGGGACGAGAGGCACAGAGTACAAAGAGGAAAGGGCAAAAGGAGCCAAGAGTGTGTGCAAGTGCATGTGTGCGTGTGTATGTGTATGTGTGTGTGTGTGTGTGTGTGTGTGTGTGTGTGTGGGTATGTAAAGGATATTCAGAGGAGATTCTTATCATAATGGGCGCTAGTAGTCTGACCGGTTTAATATGACAGTTTTCCCAGCAATTATATAAATATTTCTTTAGTCCACCATCTGACTTAATAATATGACGGAACCTCATGCAAGCACATAATGCTTTGGGGTTGAGCTAATAAATCTCACCACAAAAAAAAAAAACCCTCTCCTAAATTAAGAATGGGCATATTTGGGATATTTAATCTTGATCCAAACAGGGAAACTGAAAGCAGAGAGTATTATAAATTCAAATGAGATAGAGAGAGGCACAAAAGTGAAATTATGAACACGCTGGATGAATGTGCGCCTGCGATCTAATGAATACTCCATTACATACGGCACGTTTACAATGTACGTACATTAATTTCGTACTAACAGTGGGCTTTCTCTGAATTAAATGAGATAACGAAAGAAACGTGGGAACATAATGAAGATATTGTGGCTGCTTTCGTGTGTGTTGCTGTAAACTCGCATACACAGACTCCGAGAGTCCAAGGCCCAAAGAGCAGAGGAAACCTGAGGCTGCTGTTGGGCACAGGGATGGAGCGGCAGCTGAAAACAGGGTCAAGTGTGAAACACGAGGCCTCTGTACACAGGCCACTGACCGGCCAAACAACACCGAGAGCGCCAAGAACACACAGAGGGTGGATTAAACCGAGGGAAAGTAATGAAAATTCTCTGATTTAACCAAAAATAAAATATCTGTAGATTAAAACCGCTATTTAGTAAACATTTCTACAGTAGCCTGTTTAAATATCAGTCATGTATGGACTTCTCCAACCTCTTGCTGTTAGATCATATAGAATACCAGGATGCAAACAGAGCTGTAGGTAGACTTTCAATTCGTTTTGATTCCATTTTTGGGCATTACGTTTTTGTAAACGATTCAACACTACTGTATTTGTTTGTTTAAAGCAGCAGTATTTCATACAGTTTTACAAAGTAGTAAAATATACTAAAAGTAACCAATAAGCATAAAAATAAAAAATAAATCCTCCCAATCTTTTTGCTCCATACTCCAGTCCAGTAAGTGGTGGTATTTCAAAAAGTGCCCATAAGCTCCAAAGAAGAAGCAGGGATAGCCTCGCAAAGTGTGGACGACGAAAACTGTTTCTGCAAAAGCTGGGATATATTTGAAGAGAATTTTAGACTATTAACTGTAAGGTTACCTAAATGATTCGGAAAAGTCATATTGACTAACAAAAGATTGACTTAATTGCATATTTCCTCTAAGTGGAAAGCGATAGAGTTCAGGAAAGATAAAACTGAAATATTATCCAGAATATGTTTAAAGGACAGGCAACATCATTTAGCTATATGGTGTATTGAAAATGTGAGTAAAAGTGTACTATACACTTAGTTCCAGTCCACTAATTTGATTGGTTGAGCAGTGGTTTCAAGTCTGCCTACATTTCCTGTAACCGCAACGTGATGTTTCTGTGTGTGCATCACTCTGCTTCACTTTCTGTGTAAAATCAGACTTCCTTGAGCGAAACCAAAAACTACATCAGCTGACTTGGCAAAAAAATATATACTTTTCAGGAATAAAACTTTTGAATTTAAATATAAAAGCTCGACAGATGAAGAAGAAAAAGAAAAGAAAAGAATTTAACAGCAATGTACAAAACTGTGAGCTACCTAACCAGACAGACGATAAAGTGTGCTATAAAGTGAGTATAGGGTTAATCTTGAGGATCAATTTCCTCTAGCGGAGCAAAAATAAACCATATTGATTCCTCAATATTCATATCTTGTTTATAGAACTGATGTATGAGTAACATTGTGCGCATAATTCTGTACCGTAAATACTGTATTACCTACCTGAGGCGACCTCTTCAAAAGTGTCAAATCGCAAAAAAACAAACAATGTGAGTACTAACAGACAACACTGGCATAGTATACCACACCATACAAAGTATGATGCTCCTTTTCTCTTCCTTGTATTTTTTTGCTTTTGTCAAACTTTCAGGAATTCCAACATCCTGGAGGAGAGAAAAAAAAAAAAAAAAAAAAACGCTGCTGTCGGCAGCAACCGAAGCCTATCAACCTAGCAACACATGCCTGTCCAGTGCGTTTTGGGGCTCTTTATTTGTCAGATTGAGGTTGGGTTTATCTGATTCCAGCAGCTAGGGACCAGTGTGTGTTTGTGTGCGTCTGTATGTGTCACAAGGGGAAGAGTGGAAATAATAAAAAATAAAAAATTAAATAAAGCTTATCTGCAGCAAGAGATTGTGGGCGAGAAAGGGTTAACCCCGTTCCAATCATTCAACCTCTAACAGAGAGAGAGAACAAGAAAAGAAAAAAAAACTGCACGTGGATTTCACCCTGCCGCACTCGGCCCTAAAAATAAAGCCTAGCGAACAATTGCCGCAGAAAGACCAAGCCGCTCCATATATTCTTCTTAATTTTCACGTCAACATTTTATCAGCGGGGCCCATGAATAATCCGTTCAGTAATTTCTTTCTTTCTCCCTTTTTGTTCCTGGCATTTTGGTGGAGCGAGATAAGGAGTAAAAAACAACAGAAGGGCTAGGAGAGTGAAAAAGAGATAGATAACATTGATATCAACTCCTACACAACACAGTCATTCTCTTATCTAGGCTTTTTATCATGCTTTCAGTTTTTTTTTTTTTTTTTTTCGCCTCCACTCCCCGTTCTTTGTGGCCTAACTGAAAAAGGTCTACTGCCCTTAAAAATAAAGTCAAGCTTTTGGTCTGAAATTTGCCTCAGGCACGTTAATGTGAATAATTCAGAGGGTTTTAGGTAAATGTGGTTTGCGATTCTAATGGGGAGAAAAGGAGGGATAAGAACCAAAACAATAAAAAAAACAGAACGTACAAACAGAAAATACACACAGACACGCACTTTCCAACTGAACGAAAAACCTTGTATCAAATGAGAAAGAATTTACAGGGGGGGGGAGAGAATTCATGCACAAACTTATCTTTTCTGTCTCACACTCATATGGCCCCAGAGAGAGAAAAAAGGTGCTCTCTAATCTATCAAGGTCAGTTACACTGCCCTGAACAAATAGCGCGTTGTTCCAGCAGGCAGCTCTCTATGTAAGCAGAGAAGTGACACGCAGTCAGACAGACAGGCAGATAGACAGACAGATAGACAGTCAGGCCATAAAACTGACAGAGACACTGAATTTCTCGGATATAGGTTAGTCGCGGTAAGCCGAAAGGTGGGTGCCGAAGTTACAGTCATGCTGTTGTTGTTGTTGTTTTTTTTGTTTGTTTGTTTGTTTTTTTCTAGTTCAGGATACGAGGAAATGACAGATAGCACACGATACAGCAAGAGCTACTAAAGGAAGCCCTTGATAGCGCTGCTGACATCAGCGCAGTGATCCAGGAAGGTGAAGCACGGAGGGGAAAATCTCCACGGAAGGAAGTTTATGCGTAGAGGAAAGAGAAATAGATGACACCGAGAGAAAGACGTACAGAAAGCAAGGCAGACAGCAGGCTTCACCGTAAGAGCAACAGTTTCATCAGTTGAGATCATTGCGGTATCTTAGTGGAGCGATCAGTGATAAAAAGAGCACCCTGGAAAAGTGTGTAACTGTATATGGGAGGTCATGAGTGCTCCGCTAGGGCCGACCATGTGCTGTTCTGCTCCCTTCAAGCACTGTGGGAACCCAGACGGTAGCGTCTCTGCTACAATGTAGTCATCACTGCATTAAAATTCAGTCTGGGAGAAATTGGAATCAACCAGGATCAAGAGGATGAGCATCGGGATGAGCTCTGGCATTCGCTGGGAAAGTGGAGGGGGTGGAGGAGGGTGTGTGTGTGCGTGTGTGTGTGTGTGCGTGTGTGTGTGTGTTTGTGTGCATGTGTGTGTGCAGCGGGGGTTGTTTATGCACAAACGTGTTTATGCAGATAAAGTGATAGCACTTTGTTGTGTATTAGACGACATGATTCCAAATGTAATAGTCCCCGAGAGGCAATCGAATAGAGTCGTTCTTCCCTGACTCACCTCAAGCGCTTGCACAGATCGCACAAACTTTCTTATTAATGGGCCCGTATCCCGTTCTCACTCAAATTCCCTCGCTCGCTATCTCCCTTACCCGCCATTCCCTCTCAAATAAACCTACAAAGAAAGAGAAATTAACAGAGGAGAGATTTTTTTTTTCCTCCCTGTCCCCCCCTCGCCTTTTCTCCCGCCCTTTCTCGATAGTGGAACGGGGAGTAGAGGAGGGGATAGAGACAGAAAGAGAGAGAGGGAGGGAAAGAAAGTGAGAGAGAGAGACAGAGAGAGAGAAAAAAAACATAATTTATCTATGTATTATCAAGAAAGGCAGACACTTTAATCAGTCAGCTATGAAGTCAGTATTTCCATTCTTATCTGTCGCAGGAGTGGAAATGGAGAGCAGATAGTGCGCTGGGAGCCCATCGGTGGGCAGGAATGATAATGGGGGAGAGAGGGCTGGCTATTGGACCGCTGTGTCAGCTCTATCTGCACCCATTATCAAGAGCCTTATCGGCGCTGCCATCAGCCAAGCTGTAATGGGGCCAGTTCAACTTTCCACATTATCATACGCCAAGACCTGCTTCAGTGAGGCTAGAGGTCTGACTGGAGACAGAGGGATCGAGGGTGGAGAAGGGAAAGAAGTGGGACAGAGATACGCAAAGCAAGGGGTCGGCACAGAGGTGATCGGGAGCGTAAGAGAGGAATGGGGGAGAAAGAGAGTGATATAAGTCTGAGATAGAAAGGCAGGGCACTAGAGCACTGGAAAGAAAGAAAAGAGAGAGAGAGAGAGAGAGAGAGAGAGAGAGAGAGTAGAGAAGGACACTGAGGGACAGATGAAGGCAAAGAGGATGGGAGTCAGGCGTATAGCATGAAAGTCCACAGAAGAGTGTCCACAATCCATTATTCCCTAGTGAAAGTGTGACAACATGCAACTGGGAAAGAGATCAAGAGGGTCAAAAAGACCAAAGTCTACAACAAATAAAACCACAGCCATCAATATTCCAAGAGTTATCGAGAGCGATAATCTAATCATTAGCATCTTTAATCTGCACGCGCTCATTCTTTTTTTCTGATTTAATCTTTTAATAGATAAGAAAATGACAGGTGACCTTTGGTCAACTGTAATATTTGACTTATAGGTAAAACCTGAAGTAGGCCAACATGTGTTGTACAATAATGTACCGTATTTATAAATATGTTTATAACAGAAAAGTTAAATATTCACATACTGTACATTCTGAAAGGCGTCTCCGTTTGTCTGTGTGTGTGTGTGTGTGTGTGTGTGTGTGTGTGTGGATGTTATAAGCAAGCTGGAACTTAAATTATAGGTCATCTTGATTTCCTACGAACATTCTTTGTATGTGGGTTGAGATTTTTGTTCTCTGGGCATGATGTGTGCATAGGAAACATTTTATAATGCAGATACTATCAGTGCTGGCAATATATACGAATTCTCAATATGCCTGTAATTAATATTTTTTTAAACTTTCCCCATTCTTCATTTACAATGTGTTTTCCCATCAGTAACTTGTTATATATGGATAATAGGTGACTAATAACCACAATCATCCATCCGGCATACATATATTTTTTTTCAGTATTATTTCCAATGGTACAAAATGCAAAGCTACGCTTTTAGAAATCAATGTTTTTAGTCACCGTTTTTATTATCTTTGCTCCATGACTGTTTGTTTGCACATGTGTGGTTTTACCATTTTATTTCTAGTTGATCGAATGACGCTGCATCGAATAAACTGTGCTTATTATTCGTGCTGTTTGTCTGTCAAATGAGTAATCTTCATGCGTTCACACAGATCACAGAAATTTGGGATAAAACAGGTCGACTTATACTGACTATTCCAAGAAGTCCTGGTGCCTATTTTAGCTGGTGCCATTTTAGTGGAAAGGTTTGGCTTGTACAGCATTACACAAACTACTACAGTGGAACCTTGGATTATGAGCTTAATTCATTCCGGAAGCGGGCTCATGTTCCAAAAACACTCGTAAACCATATAACCATATTAAGTTCGTTTTGTGCACGCAGGCGCCGTGTATTTGTATGTGTGTGTGTGGAATTAGCCCCTCGCTTCATCTTAAACAGTAAAACTCCTTCCCCCTCCCACACCTCGCTTTTTACGTTTCACAACTAACATACACAATGTAAACACTTTTAACGGGAAAAAAAAGAAATCTCTCTAATGATACTCGCATGAGCATACTAACGGAATCACTGCTGTAAAGTAAAAAATAAAAAATAACAAATGAACCAGCACCTTACCTCTGAAAAGAATCGCGACAGAGCTGAGTTTTCTGTGTGTGTGTGTCGGTTTCAAATTACGCGCGCACACACGCACACACAAAGTAAGTGTGTGTGTGTAAAAAGTGTGTGTGTGTGTGTGTGTGTCGGTGTGTGTGCGGCCCAGTGTCAAATTACGCACGCGCACACAGAAGAGAGAGGGAGATGTTGATTATAAGAGACGAGCACCAAGACGCAGCAGAGGACTCTTATTTTGACACAGGGGACGCAGCAGGGGAGACGATTACTCATAAATCTCGCAGCGCAAGAGAGAAAAATCATTGGCTCAGTTGTGATCACTGTGTCAAAATAAGAGTCGCATGCGTGATACATGATACTCGGCGCTCGTAAACTAATACTTGCTCAGTTTCTGATAAAAAATTTATTTAAAAATCTTTGCTCGGTTTGCGGAACACTCATAAACCACGTTACTCGCAATCCGAGGTTCCACTGTACTTGGAAATGAATCATAGAAAAATATTACAACAATACCTAGTTTGCATATTTAAAGCTTTTTAAGATGGTAAAAGCGAAAGGAAAAAAAAAAATCTAATCCGGAATAAAAAAGATTTTTTTGTACAGTCAGGATTATTGTGACGATTCTGTTATTTTCATTCCTAGATATCATTTCTAAAACATCACTTGCACCAGACAGTGTCACCTTTATCCATATCATCAGAATGTGACTATAATACTAGAAATCTCAACCAACCTATTCTGGAGACTATCACAGACAGGCTATCAGTAACACATTGCTCATATGGTTTACACAAGAGCTAATCAAACCCAAAGCTGAGATCACTCTTAACTCCACAACAACGGCATGTACTGACTCACTCTACACACATCTGAGCCTGGGGTTGGAGTGACACAGGGAGGTGGGCAGCCACTTTTTGGCTCGATCAAGTGCAGTGTGTGAGAGCAGAAAGAGGAGACATTCTAGTCTAGACCACCTCTGTTAAGGGGAGCTCCCTGGAGGCAGTCTAACCTCTCCTCTTTCTCAGGCCTTTATCCCAGTTGCCCTTCTGTGCTTATCTCTCGTCTTTTCTCTTCCTCTGTACCCAGTCCGGAGCTCTCTGCCCACCACAGCACCCAGCCAGGCCCACTTCAGTCAAAGCCCAAGTGAAAACGTGGAAAGAAATCAAATACAAGTGCCCAGAAAGACTCCCAGTGTTTGATGTGATTTTGTTGATGAGATTGATGAAGGTCCAGTGATTTAGAGAAAAAGAGAATTTTGTAACTTGGAAAAAAATGGAAGATCGAAAGTTTCCATATGGAAACTTTTTTCTTAGAGGAAACCAAACTAAACACTCACTCAGTTACTCATTCTCATTACTCATTCCAGGGGTACTCTGGTACAAAGCAGGGTACACTCTGGACGGAACACCAATTCATCACAGGGCACACAAGCACATTACGGAGAATTTGGAAACACTAGTTTAATTTAATTTTAGACTAACAGCCTAGTCTGCATGTTTTTGCATCCGGAGGAAACCCATAAGGTATGGGGAGAACATGCAAAAATCCACACACGGACCCAAGCACAGGATAAAGCCCTCGATCGAGGTGCCAGGCCACAGTGCCGCCCCCAAACCAAACAATTACCACTAAAAATTTCCACATGCCTATAAATAATAAATTCCAGTTACGTGTAAATTACAAAGCTGACATGATGACACCGCAGACATGATGACCGCAGATCTTTACTGAAGACCCACATTTACTGAAGCCTAAACAGTGCAGGAGCATCTCCCAATAATGCACCTCAACAACCACTGCAGCATGTGAGCCAACACAGGGAGAGACTCATGTTTTTATCTGCTACAGTGTGCCGTTTCTTTTGTCATTATTGAATGGTCTGGTTTACTTTGTCTTACTGAACAGCTTTCATTTTGGATTGCTTTCTATGAATCATAAAATTTGCAAAAAAAGTTTGCAATTAAAACTAAATTATAGATTTCAACTCGACAGTATAACCTGTATATACATTTGCATGGCAGTCAGACAAAACATAAACGAAAATTTACATCGGACTCAGGAGCGGTCACAACATACAATTTTTTTTTCTGATTTTGTACATTTTCATGAATACCACGCTACTTAAAAGTGTCTTTATGATCAATTCATAAATAAATATACTTGTATCTGGCCTGATGAATGAGCCCCGATGGTTGAAAAACACCACATTACATTACACTACACTACACTACACTACATGAGTTCTTTGAAAGGACACACACCTCCACTGATGTAACCCTAGTGATATAGTAAACCCAGCTAGCACTCTTGACTGAGTTTTACAGCTGCGCTCTCCGGCTATAAAAGCAGGTCATTGGACCTGTTTGTCCACAGAAGGCCTTTTTACACTCTGGAATGGAGAGCTGAGCACAGTAGGAGAAAATGGCCTCTTATCTCATGTGCTGGGGGGGCTGTCATAACAGTGATACACCATCCATGAACTGATAGACTGCACACACACACACACACACACACACACACACACACACACACACACAAAATACACCGTTAACCACATGGCCTTCAGACTGTACTTGTAACCATATGAACCAGAACTACTCCAATTATGTCTAATGTCCTGCCAACTGTACAAAACTACAAGCATTACATTTTAGTGCTAAATTATAAGAATGAAGCACTAGTTCAACGAACACCCCTTCCATTTCAAGCAGACACTGATATCCGGCACTTAGCAAATCATCCTGTCCGTGTACATGAGGACAGAATCTCCACTTGCTCGAGCCTGCTAATTAAAGCACATCAAATGAAAGAATATAACATCAATCCGAGCATGGAAATCAGCCAATCTAGTCAACTGCGTTAACCATGATCTCATCAAACATGGCTGCTCCGCATGCACACATTATCATATCTCCATTCTCCATAAAGACTAGCTGATTAACTCCAACTAACTCCAGCAATAATCAGCACAGTAAATCAACTCCATTAGCCAGCGTTCATCAAAACAGATCCCTCCTGCTTATGGAAGATCCGTTCCGTTCCAAACATTACGCTATCAGCGCTAATCAAAAACACTACGCAAAATCTCTTTGCACCATGTGATTCCATGTGATAGGGGCAGCTCATGATTACTCTCGCTGTCCCTGTTTGTTTGTTTTTTTTTTCCCCATGCTTAAAAACATGCAGAGGGGGCTATAAGCACCTTGGCAGCGCATCAATATTTCATGCCCATCCACTCACGCAACATTGCTTGCATTACAAATTGAGCTGAAATTTTCGGTCTCTCTTTTCGGAATGTTAATGCCCTGTCTAGTGCAACATCGAGGCAATTGGTACTGGACACATTAAACTGTATGTCTCAGATGTTTTTCAAAATGAAGTTGATGGCCATGTATGGAATGTGCACATGATCTTTTAATGTGAATATTCTTATTTTATTCATAAGGTTTTTTTTCACATTGCTGCTATTCACAGATAATAAATTGTACTTGTTTTTGTTTTTTTGTTTTTTGGTAGGAAAATCCCCCGCCACCTTCTGCCTTAGGGGTCTTCTCAAAAAGAAAAAGAAAAAGAAAAAAAAAAAAAAAATATATATATATATATATATATATATATATATTTGTAAAAAATGATACCAGCATTAGCAGTGCTGTTAAAGTGGAACAGAGCGTGTGTATCTTTCTGTGTTGCTCCTCATAATTCATGGCGTGTAAAGAGCAGGAAGAAGCAATAACTCTTAACACCAGAACACAGCTATGCTTCTGCCTCACAGCCAACATCCGGCCACTTCCTAAGTAGTAAATATGAATCCGCAGGCGGTTTAATGTGACCGCTCGGTCAACAAGTACAAATAAAGGACACAGCCAATGATCAGAAGGATCCAGGCAGCTTGTCCAATCAAAACAAAGCAGCAAATCTGCACACGAAATACACAGATCAGAGAGAAATTCATCCTTCTGTCAGCTATGGTGAAACGCAAAGTAAAACAATCCATGTTAAAATACGCATTTAAACTCACTAAAGTTGAGCTCAAAGTTCTCACAGCTTTAACTCCATACAAGAGCCAAAAAGCTACAGAATAAAAAAATTTATATTAAAAAAAACCCTGACAACAAAATGACAGCGAATCTGATACTTTTTCCATCTTAACTGTGACTCACTGAGATAAATCTCTTTCCTATTAAGACCACAAACAAAGTACAATGCAGAGTCTTGAGGTGATGACTCCTAATTGCTACAATTTTCATAAATGTTTATTCTACAGCAACCAGGACATGAAACGTGTTATAAAGGCCATGATCAGCAATGTAGGAAGCCTGCACATGCAACAGATCACGAAACAGTTGATAGATAAAGAAAAGCATGATCGTTATCTATCAAAAAATACTTTCAAGCAAAAAAAAAAAAAAAGTGACTTTATTAAAGATAATTTTCTTCCTTCCACATTGCCAAGAAGTTTGTAAACTATTTATTACTTACCGCTTATAAATACAGTCCTGGTTTTAAATAAAGAAAATACTAGCACACGTATTCGCATTTGAGATATTGTTTTTCACACTTTTGCTTAACGTTCACCGTCATAAGAAGCCTGTATCACGCAGAATCTAACAATTAATTAGCATCAGAATCATAAATTTGCTGACATCGTTTTTTCCTTTACCTTTTTTTCTTTTTATATTTCCATATGGGCAAGTTTATTTTTCTACCAAAGTTTCTACCAGAAAAAAAAAAAAAGCTCATCACAGATAATCATCAAGTAACAAAAAAATCCCCCACATCTCAATGCTATCTTATACAGCATCTACTGTGAGTAATATGTGGAATTAGTTTTAATTAAATTAATCGACTATGATGGTTGTTAGGAGAAAAACACGGGGGCGGGAAGAGGGAGGAGGGTGGGAGCGGGAAGAGAGAAGGAAGGGGAGAAATGCATTCACACCTATCATCTAATTATACAACAACATTAATCACATTAGGGCTGGAACTGATTGCCAGGGTCCAGCGCCCTGCTTCTGCAACGTGTCGCTTTGTTATTGCAGCACAGTCTTAACTCCTGCCTGCTCTGGCCTGATAACAACTCTTATCTCACTTGGCAATCTCTATCTGCGCCAGAGATCAGGCCCCAGGGCTTATCAAAAGTTCACATCGAGCTAAAAGCAGAACAAAGAAGGAAAGAAAACACATACACTCAGGGTAAAAGCCACCAAAGAGCTAATGTGTGTATGTGCATGTATGTGCATGTGAGTTAATGCATATGTGAAAGTGTATAAATGTGTGATTGTGCAAGCACACTTTGCTGCTTTTAATCATCTAGAGTATATGAGTCTGTGTTTAAAAGGTCTTACTTTCTTGTGTTCACCCTGATATTTTTAGCAGGATATTAAATTAACCCTTGTGTCAAGTGACCCTGTGAAGCTGAACCTGACAAGAGGTTTCAGCAAAAACAGGAACTGCAGATCCAATTGACTGCATCCATGGTTTCAAAAGAGTGACTCGGTCAGCATCGATGGAAAAGTGGTGACTCGAGCGAGTGCCGTGTCCGAAAGTGTCCGGGTGGTCACTGCGACTCGACTCAAATACACGCCAACAACTGACGTCAATGCATAATGCATGCTGCTTGAATAATGTCACCCTGTGCAGAGCGGCTGCTATCTCTCCACCATCTCTGCAGTCTTATCTCGGCACCCATCTGCACGGCTGCCTTATCAGCGCTCGCAATCTCACTGTGGGAGGTGCTTTAAAAACCCAGAATACATCCATCTATCATTTCTGGATTCCTGCCTCTCTCCCCTACCGCTTATCAGGTCTGCAATCCTATTCTGCTCTTATCTGCTTCTCTCTCTCTCTCTCTCTCTCTTTTTTAAACTTATCTTCAGATACACCCAGCCAGTCCCAAACAACAACACTAACATGACAAAGATGAGAAAGCGGCAGCCCAATGTAATTAAAATGCCAATTCCAGCTCAACAATCGCTTCCATCTGTCTCACGCTGGCACTATCGGCGCAGAGATCGCCGCCTCGCCTATCTCGTCTCCCATCTCAACTGTCAAAATAACAAGGCCTGGGATCCTACTGGGCTGTGCGCTAATCTCCACATCGGGGAGGGATGGGTAATCTATCGGAGCGATCTTCACCATTGGGAGGATGACGCACAAAAGACGCACAAATATTTCCTCTAACTTCCTATGTACAAGATACTTTAGTTGAAGGCCAGTGTAGTAAAATCGCCATAGGAGAAGAGACACAACAAAAGGCCCAGATGTTTTGCATTTTGATCTGTGAAAGACTGTTGTGATGGTGTGACTACAGATCCCAATCATGAATGTGCTGAAGATGCGCTAAAGCTGTTCTATGAAGCAAACTTTTTTTTTTTAAGCTGGAGACTGCTGTTTGCTATAACATCTCGCCTACTATCAGAAGAGCAGATAGGGATGGCTTATCCAATCTACCTCCAACCTCACTTCATGGCTGTCTAACAATGTTATGAGGGAAACAATGCAGAAGTGAAATTGTCTTTTGATGGGTTTAGAATTTAAGATACAGCCTAAAAAATAAGAAATGAAAGGATCATTCTGGGGACATGATTCTCTTTGTTGTGCTGTTGGTATTGTTTATTATTAAGATTTAACTTCAACTACTTGTCAAATGCAACATAGCACAGTGAAAAGATTTTTTTTTAGTCAGGAAACTGAGGTCAGAGTGCAGGGTCAGCCAGGATACAGCGCTTCTGGATCAGAAAGAGTTAAGGGCCTTACTCAAGGGCTCAACAGTGGCAGACCTTCCAATCAGACCTTCAATCATATTCATTTGCCTCATTCAGATAATACAACTTTCTTTCAACCCTGAAGATTGTTATAACTTTTTGTGTAATAAATAATTTTGTGTTTTTTTCCCAATCAAATGCTGATTTTTTTTTTTTTTATTATTTATTAAAGAGGCAGGTAACTTTGGTCCAAATAAGACATAACCATCTCAAGGCTGTTGGTATGCCTGCCCAGAAATGCAGCTTCACAGTTGCTTAACCAAACTGTGCTACCGCCCTTTACGCTCACTGGTATATGCTAATGGTTCCTTATCAGGACATTTTTCTTCCCTTTTCAAGAGTCGCTTTCTGCCTTTGACTCACATTAATATTTATTTTTGAGTGGGCCCTTTCAAACTCAACCTCCAAGATATTGCTACCGTGCTTATCACGCCGAAGCATCTCTTCTGGACGAAGAACTGAAACAGCATCTGGCACCAAAGCAAAAACACTTTTCAGCACTGCTTTAGAGAGACTGACAGACTCAAAGAGTGAGAGAGAAACAGAATGGGGGGGGGGGGGGCAGGGTGGTCCTGTGGCACTGCATTTTATTTTTATAGCATAACTGTATCAACTTGAAAGATCAGAGCATTGTGATAACTCTTGGTGTATTTATAAACAGGAAGAACTTGTCAGCCACAAGCCAATCAACTGTACATGTCTGGGGGGGGGGGGTGTTCTTGAAGTGTTCTTCATGGGTTTGGTGGTTATTTAATGGGGTCTTATATTTAAATCGGGATCTACATGGAACCCTTTCTGATAGGGAAAGCATCAGTCGTAAATAATCGTGTTCTTCAGAAAAGTCGAACAAAGAACTCTTCATAGTTTTATATTTTTTTTTTAAGGATACATGAAGAGGTCTGATTACAAACAGTATCTGAGCACTGTAGGGTTAGAGAGAGAGAGAGAGAGAGAGAGAGATGGAAAAAAGATCCAATGGTTGTCCACTATCAGCCGGAGAAATCAGGCAAATATCTGTTATCAAACGGCCCATCTGTGGGAAGAGAAGTGAAAAAGGCTGGGGTGGGAGGGGATGCAAAGCCAGCCACAGACTGAAACCAAAGGAAAAAAAGACCCAATTTTAATCCTTATCTCGCCTGAGATCGGATCGCAGCTTATCTCAAGTCGCATCGGCTTTTTTTTCACAGAACAGTGACGTTTCCCCAAGAGAATTAAAACAGGAAACCACGGTTACACTGCAGCCGGAGACAGAGCATGATCACACTCTGATGTGTGTGTTTTCTCTGAATGTTTTGTCCACAACGCTGATCGGAACTAGTTAGGCTGGAAATCAGATCACAAAGTGTGCTATTCGAGTTTATCTCAAGTCTATTTTTTTGTACTTCACAGTTCTTTTTCTGGTGTCAAGATTTTCTTGCCCCGAAATACTTCTTGTTTATGTATCAGTGTGTTTTGTTTTTCTGCTAAGTAGCGCGTGAGGAAATCAACTCCAGCTCGCGCAGATCTGCGCACGCGGACAGCGTCAATAAGCTCCACTATACAACGTATAGTATAATAATAATAATAATAATAATAATAATAATAATAGTACTAATAATAATAAAAAGAAGATTGGTAGTAGTAGTTGTTCTTACTATTATTATTAGTAGTAGTAGTTGTTGTAGTCCTTACTATTGTTATTATTTATTTATTATTGTTGTTATTATTATTATTAGTTGTTGTTATTATTATTATTAGTTGTAGCAGTAGTAGTACTATGTTTAGTGGCAAACACGAGATACAGTGCGTATTTGGTAAAGATTGACGTCTGGTTAAATGAGTTGAGTCAGGTGTGTTGAATCGGGATAAACATGACAAGGTGTGCTACAGGAGCGCGGTTGGGAAACCTACTGTAGTTTCCAAGAAACGTTAACGCACGCGCTGAGCTACTCTGAACCCGTTACTAATAAGGTTAAAAGGTTTTCTACAGGATCCACCGGAGACCAAGTGAAACTTTTGAGCTTACGTTTGATCTGGCGGGGTTTACTCTGCTTCCTTCGGGACATGGCTCTTCCTCGGTCCGCGCGTCCGGCGAAGAAGAACTGATGATCGGCTTCTCGGAGAGCTAGCAGCACTGGGACACGACTCGCCCTGCGTCCGGATCCACCCGCATGACCTGCACTTGGAGCTTCTCAGTCGGGAGAGCTAGCTACCTGTGGCCGTGGGAGCGTTCGCTTCTGCTTCTCGGCGTCTGTCCGAGACGTTTAATTCTGATAGTGTGCCTGATAGTGCTACTGCAACCGCAACCGAGCTGTTAAATATGCCGTTGCTGGAAAATAAAAGCAAAGCTTTTTTATGTCAGTATCTTCTACACCTACCGCGCTTTCCAAGTGAACAGTTCTCAATGGAGCTCGAGCTCAACAGCCACAAGCGGACTATGCGGAGCCACGCCCCCGGGAACGCCTCTCTCGCGTGACGTCGCACCGCATGCTGCTGACTGCGCTCGCGCCCACCAGCAAATGCACAAAAAAAAAGAAATAAAAAAAAGGAGTATGCAGTGTGTACTGGTGAAGTATACAAGTGAACACGCACGCGTTTTGAGACAGAGCCGGCGGCCAAGTCTAAAAATCCATACTCTCTTAATAAATAAAATAGACATTACAGTATGGTGTATATAGTACAGACGGGCTTTGGCAGTAGATTCCAACGTGTATGTTGATTTTCATGGGTTTTAAGCATATCAAGACCTCCAAAAATGCCCGGATGCTTGAAAAAATATAATGAATAATATTAATCCCAAGAAAAACAATAGGGCCCTCACACACTACGATATCACCAATATGAGACATCAACTGTATCAAAGTGAAGCGATTACATCATAACTATGATGTCACAGTTCTTATGTCCTAGTGCTTGGGCCCTAATAATGGTTGCATAGTGGTTAGCATTGTCACCTTACACCTCCAGGGTCTGAGTTTGAGTCCCGCCTTGGGTCTGTGTGCCAAGAGTTTGCATGTTCTCCCCATGCTTTGTGGTTTTCTCTGTGTACACCGGTTTCCTCCCACAGTCCAAAGACATGCAGATTAAGGCAATTGGCAATCCCAAATTGCCTGTAGTGTGTGTGTGCCCTGTAATGGCCTTGTGTCCTAAGTCTCCTGGGAAAGGCTCCGGGCCCCCTGCAACCCTGTACAGGATAAGCAGTATAAATGAAGAATAATTAGAAGTAGTTAAGGATTAATAAAGGATTATTATTGTAATCAATAATTATATATTAGTAGTAATAGTAGTAGTATAAGGTGAAGAAAATATTTGCAGAAAAATACAGATAGATTACTAACAACTAACAATAATAATAGTAATAATAATAATAATATAGGCCCTTCTCAACTCCAGGGTTGCTTGGTGGATTTCTTCCCATAGCCCCAAATAAGATCATGCATTATAGGCTGATTGGCATCTCTATGCCTGTAGTGTATGACTGGACGTGTGACTGCGTCCCGTGTCTTGAGCTCTGAGCTCTATGAAATAAGCTACAGGCCCCCACAACCTGCACAAGATAAACAGTACTGAAAAGGGAACAATGAATGATTAAGAAGCTGAGTTACTGTAATACTGTACAGTAAAGTAAGCAGAAAGCAGGTTATTGTTCGTGCAGAGATTTGTTTAATCTCACATTGCTCATTTCTTTGGGTGTCCCCCAGGTTGTCTGGTTTCCTTCCACTATCCAAACCCATCTGGGTAGGCAGACCGGACATACTTAATAACTTGAAATGAAATGCGAATGAGTGTGTGCATAGTGCCCTGTGACTGGTAACCCACCTTTTCCATCTTCCACCCAATATTGGCAGAATCAGTTCTAAGTAACGTGTGATCCTGATTATGATAATGCAGTTACTGGTGATGAATTAATAAATTAATTGATGATGATGAGCATCCTATATATATATATATATATATATATATATATATATATATATATATGTGTGTGTGTGTGTGTGTGTGTGTGTGTGTGTGTGTGTGTGTGTAATGTATTTATATATATACTGTGCTAGACCCTGACCACCAAAGTGTGCCATACTACATTCAGAATGTTACAATGTAATGTAACAAAATACCAGCTCACTGCTTCCATCTAGTGACCATAAATAGCCTTGTTTTTGTTTTTAATCATTCATATCTCAAAAATGTGAAGGCTTTGCAAAACTCTCATGTGACCTTGAAGAACAAAAGCAAAACAGTAAAATGTTTTGAAGTGAGCTTTTGATGAATTCATATTGGGATTATTCTTATAGTAGCGCAGTTTTATGGATCAAGTGCTTGATTGCTTATACACTTCATGGGGCACACAACATGCTGCTTCTGACACACACACAGGTCTGTTTTTCCAGTACAGAGTAATCTTCAAACACTTTTGCAAGCTAATTTGTCATTTCAGTATCACATTCCAAAAGGCATGGAGAGTAGGCTAATTGGCATTTTCAAAGAGGTTACACCTGTGTGTGTACGCGTGTGTGTGTACGCGTGTGTGTGTGTGTGTGAGAGAGAGTGAGAGAGAGAGATGTGACTGCCTTCAAGGTTAAAGTAAGTTCCAGTAAATAACTGTTGAGCAAATTCTTCACTTATGCTATCATCTGGAAAAACTAGAATGGCTTCCTATTTCTCAGGTCATGTACCCTGCTTTCATAGCACAGTCCTTCGCCAGTTGGAGAAGGCGATCCATTGCTAGCTAGAAGATTACCTAAAAATGACTTGTGCATGTCAGGTGCAGGGTAATGCCAAAAAAATTCAAAAGTTATCAGTATATCTGTACTTGGCACATGGGCAGTTGTACCTCACTGCCTATGCAGTTATGGTAGTGAAATGGGTAGGTCACATACAGTACACACAGTGTGATGAGAACTCAGGATTGGGACGAAACAACTGTGTGGCCATAAATGAATTGGTAGTTAGTGAGCAGTGTTATCTAAGATCTAAGGTTGTTTCAGTTGGTCAGGACTAAGGCTAGCAACGTTATGTGGCAATAAAATGAAGTCAGTCGAGGAACTGAACGTACTGAGTCACCAGGTTATCACATCAACAGAGTTTTTCAGCTTCCCAGATGGCAAAGGTATATACCAGAACTCAAATTGTGAAAAGTGGTTCTGGAGAATGAGGAATCATTTTCACACATGAACTGGTCACCACATTGTGTGCTGCGATCTAAGCTAAGGCTGACTGAAATTTGTGAATATGACTTCTTTTTCCCTAGCTGGATAGTGTACATTTGAATGACAAAAGAATGCCTTTTATAGGGAAATGGTGCATATACAGTAGAAACAGTAGAAAATAAAGAATAGATCCTGTCATAGAGCATTTATTGTGTTTTATTATGCGCTTGTCCAATTTAATCATTTTATTTGTCCTTATTATAATTCCTTGTCCAATACATCACTGTATCACTGCAAGAATTGTTTTCGTAGGACCAATAATTACTTCTGTCCCTTATCTAACTCCTTCATATTTGTGGCATTCTGTATTAGTTTACCAACTAATAGCACTATAAATTCAGCTTTGCTACTTAAAACCCAATTCAGATCTAAAAGAGTAGCCTAGGTGATGCAACAGTGTGGTATAAACAATCAAGTCAAGATCTTACAGTCACGCTGCAATACCAGTCAAGTACAGTCAAGTTTAGTACAGAACTGGTCAGGGATGTTCGTGTTGATTAATTTCTGCCGTTTTACAATAATATTAACCCTATAAAATTTTATTTAAAATGAGTATGCAATAAACAAGAAAAATTTTACCACTGTAGATTTTTTTTCTTTCGCACAAACTAATTTCAGTCAGAGTTTTAGTTGTCAGAGTGCATTTTGGTCTTAAAATGAATTGTTGCTCTAAAATCAGTGATCATGATGCTTGTTATCAAATATAAAACAAAAAGGTAAGATTACTTGTTTTCAGTAAAATGACTGTTATTAAATAAATAAATGCACATGTAGTCATTAACCTCACTATAAACTATTTGTTTGTAATATTCAAACATTGTAGTATAAGATGTAGTATAACGATATACGAAAGACATATAGTCGCCAAACTTTGAACTGCTGAATATTGATTAGCCATCTGTTTGTTTGCTCTAACAGAATGCACTCAGTGTATAATCTGGGGGAGGTTCAGATTAAAGGGCACATGGTCTTATGTGTGTGGATGTACTGTACAGTGTTTGCATGCTCACTTGTGTGTGTGTGTGTGTGTGAGTTCATGGCTTCATGAACATGTGAGCTTGTGTGGGCGTGTGCTTGGGTACTATTTATCAGTCAGAGCGCTGTGGGTCTCCCAAGCTTTACCTGTGGAGCTGCAATGATGAGAGTCCTGCTCATTCTGTGCTTGACCTTTGCCTCTGTTTTGACAGCACCTACTCAGACAGGCAAGTAGTTGTGTGTGTTATAGAATTTTTGTAAATAGTTTTTCTATTGCTTGCTGTATTGTTTATTGAAAAGTATGCAATTTTTGAGGAATTTGCTTTATTGTGATAAACTTGCATAAAAACCTTTCATTAAAAGTCATTAATGTCATTAATTTTAAATTATTTTGTACATGTAAAATAATTATAATGAACAAAAGAGTACAGTACTTAAACAAAACGAATATGTACCTATTGTATATAATTCTGGAATATTGTACAACCTAAATCTAGTGTATAATGTTTTCCTTTTTAATTTGACCTATTTTGTCTATTTCTTCCTTTCTTTAGTTCTTTAGGTGATTAATCCCTTTCTTGCTGTTTGCAGTTTCTGGCCCTGTGATTGCCCTGAAGCAGGGAAGTATTCGTGGCAAGTATATAACAGTGAAAGGCTCAGATAAAGTAGTGGAACAGTATCTGTCCATTCCTTTTGCTCAGCCACCCGTAGGTCCTCTCCGTCTGGCGGCACCCCAACCTGCTGAACCCTGGGAGGGGGTGAGAGATGGCACGCAGCACGCTAATGTGTAAGTATGATCCACCTTTTTATCACTGTCCCATAAGACGTTTTTCTTTTTAATAATAGATAGTATGCATTGGAAATTTCCTAGAAAGTCACTGTTTATATATCATAAAGCACCACCACCTTTTGCGTTCTCATTCATAGTCATTTGATTTAAAATAAGCATTTGCATTACATTACGGCTCGAATAGCAAATGCTGTAAGTAGTGATCATGCCATGCTTTGTGCTGCAGTAGTTTTGAAATACAAACTCAAAAAGGGAAAAAACATCTATAATGTAATCCAGTTTGGAAACAATTTCGATTGATTTTTATGTCTTTATTCTTTTTTTTTACATGAAAGCTGTCTTCAGGACCTGGAAGTCAGTAAAGCTGTGTCAAAAATTTTGTCCTACAATTATACTTCCACTCCTGTCTCAGAGGACTGTCTTTACCTAAATGTGTACACTCCCTCACAACATTCATCATCAGAAAAATTACCTGTGAGTACAGTGATCAATTATACTACAGTAAATACACATTCTGAAAAAAATCCTAAAAAAATAATCTATGAAAATCCAAAAAGAATAAAGACTATAGTATTTAATTTTTTATTTAGATACGTAGATAAAATGTTGGTACCCAAGTTTGGTAGGGGAAAAATAATATAAATACCTTTCTGTAGAAGGGGTTCTATAGAAATGGTTGTGTTTGGTTAGGGTTAGGGTTCGGGTTATATATTCAGTCTATAGAGTTTCTAAAGGACATCAGTTATTTATAAGTGTTCCATTAGTGGTCAATGAGTGTAACTGATGTGTGCCGTATCTACATGGTAAATAAAAGTTGTTGACAGTGCCTTTAACCTTGCCCTTTACACTCTTGTTTAGCCAAAATATTGTACATAAGGTTGAGTAACAACCAGGCGTAATCTCTTCACCTCAGCTTCATCTCAGCATGACAGTTTTAGTCAGTCAAGAAATAGTATATTTATAGACTATGCGCACCTCGCTGAGTAATTTATGAAATTTGCTTTATAACATGAATCACAAAGAGCCCATTGTACACATTAGAGGGTAAAGGAAGAGCTATGTATGATCTGAACACTTGTGAAATGTAATTTTATATATATACAGTAAACCAAATCAAATTTTCCCATAAGAAATAATAAAAAACTCAAATTATTCGTTCCACAACCCAAAAAAAAGAAATACATAAAAATAATTAGTACAATCTATAAAGTGAAAATAAAACAAATTAACCTGCACTTTACCTTTTAAAAAAAGTACAAATAAATCTCCTCCCTCTCCCCACCTCGTTTTTTAAGTTTCACAACAAACCAACAACGCACCCACACAACGGAAACACTGTTTTAATGGGGGGGGTAAGGGGATCTATACTGTATATTTATTTATTTGTTTATTTATTTATTTATGCAATATGTGTGATCTAATTCAAGCACAATAAGAGACAAATAGAAATTGTTTTCATTAACTTAAGAAGTATGAAATGTTCAGATTACTGTTAAGATTAGCTTCTGTCAGAGTGTTAAAGGCCAAATGGGAACACAAATTCAGCAAATCCTTTTTTTTTTGTAAATATGTGCCTGAATATAAGAAACTATTTTACGGAGATACACAACGTGGGTAAATGTACTGTATGTGGACACCTGATATCACATCCATATAGGTTTTTTTTTTATTATTGACTGTTTACACAAAGATAGAAGTATATAGTTGTTTAGAATTTCTTCGTATATTGTAACATAAGATTTCCCTACACTGGAACTAAAATGTCCAAACCTGATTCATCATGCACAAAATGAGGTTCATAAAAAAAATCTTTTTTTAATTTGCTGAGGAAGAACTGAAGTGAACATCAAGCCCACTAAATACCAATAGGATAAACTGGGATGCAAAATTTGTACCAGGCCTTTCCATCCAACATCAGTGCCAAACCGGTTTAACAACAGAATTCCCCAAAAATCTGTTATTGTACCAGCAAAAGAGGACCAACTCCATATTTTTGTCAGTGGTTTTGGAATTGTGTCTTCAAAAAGCATATACTGTATGGGTGTGTTGGTCAAGAGTCCACAAAATCAGTAAAAATTCAAAAGTAAAACAGCTCTCTAACTGTGCGTCTCAGGTCATTTTCTGGATCCATGGAGGGGGTCTGAATATGGGTGGAGCCATTGAGTATGATGGCTCAGTACTGGCAGCCTATGAAAACATTGTTGTCGTCATCATTCAATATAGACTAGGCATACTGGGCTACTTCAGGTGAGATTATAAAATTAATAATGAATTGTTGATTTATACCCCAGTAAACTTGTAAAAGGCTTATTCAAGAAAAAAAATTTGGTATTAGACAGTAGTTTAGTATTTAAAAAAAAACTTTTTACACACCTGAACACTCTCACGTATAATTGATAATTATAATGATCATTTTTGCAATGCATTGAGTAAATATATGATGACAACAAATATTTAGAAGGAAGGAAAAAAGTGATAAAAGAAAGTGATAAAAAAAAAAAAAGTTTTGAGGTCAAATTCCAGAACTGTCAGATTTTTTTATTCTTTTCAATTCTACAGTACATTTATTCTAACCCTCAACCATACCATGAAATCATATTCTTTCTTAGCAATAATTGTATTGCAATAACATAATCTGTATATGCATTAAATTTTGTAGAAATTGTCAATTTTACACTTCTTAAAAAAACATAACTAATTAATCATCAACTGAATTAAAATTACTTATCCTGAACTTATATTTAAATTTATACATTAAATCTTGCTATATTTATTCATGTGGTGATTTTATATTTCCAACAATTTATTTGGCTATTAATGGTATTCCATATACACATACATAAGTGCTCTAAATCAGTGAGAAACAAGTGAAAAACCTAGTGTGTTTGTATAGGATGTACTTAATGGTGGTTTATAAGTATGTTGTGTGTCTCAGCACTGGAGATGATCATGCCCAAGGCAACTGGGGCTTTCTGGACCAGATCGCAGCACTGAAGTGGGTGCAGCAGAACATTGAGAGTTTTGGTGGCGATCCTCAGTCAGTCACTATTGGTGGTGTATCTGCAGGGGCAATCAGTAGCTCTTTGCTGGTATGTACAATTTGACATATGCATGCATTTGCAACACCTCACAACTCTAGGGTCTCCAGCCTATGTGGACTTCTGCATGTTCTTCCGCAGCTTGTGTTGGTTTCTCCCACTGTCACAAAAAAGCAGGTGGATTAGCTACTTAAGACTGTCACGACACGTCAAGCCACAGCACCGTCATGATCACCTGAGAACTCCCATTCCACACTCTCAACCACTTCTTACACCCCACCGCCTCACTCTCTGCTCTCCACACACCTGTACGCCATCAGTGATCACCTGTCATGCCTATTTAAACCACGCTCTGCCACCACCAGGTCGCCAGTTTATTGTGTGCCTCACCAGCCCAATATACCAGCATTTCTTCTCGTCATAGTCTGCCTAGTTATCGACCTCGTTTTGTTTCTCCGACCACGTCTTTGTCTCTCGCCCTTTGGATTCTAGTTTTTGGATTACCTGTTATCGACCACGACCTTGGATCACGGACTTTCTCTCTCCTCCCCGGCTTCGACCCTCGCCTGTTTACGACCACGATTTATCCTCGCTCCGCGCCGAGCTCGCGCTGCCTACTCCAACCGGCTCACGCAGCTCTCTCTTCCCGCGTCGGCTCTGCACGCTCCCGCTTCACCGCGAGGATCAGGTTTCACACACCGGCATATACATCGGATCGCGCCTCGCTCGCGCCGGCTCTGTGCACTTCCGCATTCCAGCCATACTTCTCCTGCTCACACCGCAGCGCGGAGCTAAACTCAAGTCTTGTCTTTACTGTCACCACTCTTCCGGCTCAGTCATACACAAGCACTCACAATCTGCGCGTGGATCCATCGCGCCCCCTGCCGGCTCACTGACAGAATAAACTGGCCAAAAGGAATGGATCCAGCAGAGGCAGCTCGCCTGAGGGGGGCATTAGAGAGCCAAGGAGCCCTCCTAGGCACACATCAGCAGGAAATCACACAGATAACCAACACACTTCAAACCATCACAGAAACCCTGCAATCTCTTTCTGTTCAGATTCGAAATCAGCCACCTCCTGCAGTTTCTCAACTTCCTCCTCCAATGCTCTCCCCAGCACAGGAACCATGTCTCCCTGCTCCACCGACCTATGATGGGAATCCAGCCACGTGTCGTTCCTTTCTATCTCAATGTTCCCTCGTTCTGGAGCTACAGTCCACATCATTTCCCACAGAGCGTTCTAAGGTCGCCTATATCATCACCCTCCTTACTGAAAAGGCAAGAGAGTGGGGAACCGCTCTGTGGGATGCCCAAGTTCCATGCTGCTTCACTTATAAGACTTTTACTGATGAAATGAGGAGGGTTTTTGATCGATCCTTCACAGGGCATCAGGCAGCTAGCCAAATACTTCAGTTACGCCAGGGAGTACGTTCTGTCTCGGATTATGCCATTGATTTTCGGACTCTGGCCCCCTCGTGCGACTGGGATGAAGAGGCCCTTTTTGACTGTTTCCTGCATGGGCTTTCAGACCCAATTAAAGACGAGCTCGCGGCTCGAGAGCTCCCATCGAACCTGCATGGACTCATTGACATAGCAACACGTTTGGACGGCCGCAAGCGGATTCGGCAATCGGAACGGCAGTCATGTCTTACACCATGCACCTCGGTACCGGCCTTAGTCACCCCTGAGGCACCCCCTGAACCCATGCAGATAGGCCATACACGTATCTCACCGAAGGAACGCCAGCGCCGCAGAGACGATGGCGCCTGCTTCTACTGCGGTCAGGCTGGTCACGCTGTACGTTCCTGCCCATTAAAAGGTCAGGCCCCCTCCGTAATTCTGGGAATACAGGGGGGCCCAGCTTCTAGTTTTTCCCCGGACCAACGATCATGTTTTTCAGTGACTTTGACTCATGACGATCAATCTTATGCCACTTATGCCTTAGTGGATTCCGGGGCCGACCAGAACTTAATTTCCTCCTCTACTGTGTCCAAGTTTCAAATTCCTCTCACACCCCTACACCAACCTTTCACTGTTCAGGCCCTTGATGGTAGCAGACTTACTCCCATTACTCATCGCACTATCCCCATTACGTTACAGTTTTCAGGCAATCACACTGAAACCATCACGTTCCTAACCATTCAAAACGCTCATGCACCCATCGTGTTGGGGCTCCCTTGGCTAAGACTACATAACCCCCACATTGATTGGGTTAAAAGGAGCGTCCTTGACTGGAGCCCCGCCTGCCTCTCCTCATGCTTACACTCTGCTCTTATGGGCCGTACCTCGCCTTCGCCACAAGAAGATATCCCCGATTTATCCAAGGTCCCCACGGAATATCATGACCTACGACTAGTGTTCAGTAAGTCACGGGCTATTTCCCTACCTCCTCACCGCCCCTATGACTGCGCAATTGACCTCCTTCCTGGCACCTCTCCACCCAAGGGGCGACTCTACTCCCTCTCTCAACCTGAGAGAGAGGCCATGGAACAGTACATCAATGAGTCACTTGCAGCAGGGATTATCCGTACATCATCATCACCAGCGGGAGCAGGATTCTTTTTCGTTGAAAAAAAAGATAAGTCCCTCAGACCTTGCATTGATTATAGAGGATTAAATGAGATCACGATAAAGAACCGCTACCCTCTACCGCTAATGTCATCGGCCTTCGAACTCCTCCAGGATGCCCATGTTTTCACCAAGCTAGACTTAAGGAACGCCTATCATCTGGTCAGGATACGGGAAGGTGATGAGTGGAAGACTGCCTTTAACACCCCCACCGGCCATTACGAATATCTCGTAGTTCCGTTTGGCTTGACCAATGCGCCGGCCGTGTTTCAGGCCCTCATTAATGACGTCCTCAGGGATTTTCTCAACGTCTTTGTTTTTGCATATCTGGATGACATCCTAATATTCTCACGCTCTGCAAAGGAACACAAATGTCATGTACGTCAGGTCTTGCAACGGCTATTAGAAAATAAACTTTACGTCAAAGCAGAAAAGTGCGAGTTCCATTGCACCTCCACCTCTTTCTTGGGTTACTCCATTTCCCCTGCAGGCATCCAGATGGACCCCACCAAGGTCAAGGCAGTCACCGACTGGCCGACACCATCTTCAAGGCGTGAACTCCAACGGTTCCTGGGGTTCGCTAACTTTTACCGCCGCTTCATTCGAAACTATAGCACGGTGGCGGCCCCACTCACGACACTCACCTCATCCAAAACCGTGTTCCGATGGAACTCACTGGCCGATAAGGCGTTCAAGGAACTTAAGCGCCGCTTCACCACAGCACCTGTCCTCATTTTTCCCGACCCTCTCCTCCAGTTTGTCGTGGAAGTGGATGCATCCGAGACAGGAGTAGGGGCTGTTTTGTCACAGAGATGCCCTGAGGATAACAAACTTCACCCTTGCTCCTTTTTCTCCCGCCGTCTCACTCCCCCAGAACGGAACTATGGCATAGGGGATCGTGAACTCCTGGCGGTCAAGCTGGCGCTCGAGGAGTGGAGACATTGGTTAGAGGGGGCAAAACACCCCTTCCTTGTTTGGACTGACCACCGGAACTTGGAGTACCTGAAGACAGCGAAGAGGCTTAATTCACGTCAGGCACGATGGTCACTGTTCTTCTCTCGGTTCCAGTTTACATTATCATACCGCCCTGGGTCTAAAAATGTCAAGCCTGATGCCCTCTCCCGACAGTTCTCCACGCCCCAGGACATATCCATGCCTGAGACGATTCTCCCCCCTTATTGCCTCGTGGCAACGACCCGTCTCGATGTGGAGCACCTTGTCCAACGGACTCTCGAACGAGAACCAGGCCCAAGTGTCGTTCCCCCCAACAAGCTCTTCGTTCCCGCCTCTGTTCGCCCCCAGGTGTTGGACTGGGCCCACAGTTCCAGATTGGCCTGCCACCCTGGGGTGACACGCACTCTCTTCCTCCTTAACCAACGTTTCTGGTGGCCCACCATCAAGGACGACGTCAAGGATTTTGTAGCTTCCTGCGATGTCTGTTCCAGGAATAAGAACTCTAATCGACCTCCTGAGGGTCTACTGAGACCTCTCCCCATCCCTCACCGCCCCTGGTCCCACATTTCCGTCGATTTTGTCACTGGACTACCACCATCACACAATCACACCTGCATCTTGACCATTGTGGATCGCTTTTCTAAGGCTGCTCATTTCATTCCACTACCCAAGCTTCCATCTGCTAAAGAAACGGCTGAACTCCTGATTAACCATGTCTTCCGAATTCATGGACTCCCCAACGACATTGTTTCGGACAGAGGCCCCCAGTTTTCTGCCCAGTTCTGGAAGGCCTTTTGCACTCTCATTGGCGCCAGTCCCAGTCTCTCATCTGGGTTTCATCCTCAGACCAATGGCCAAACGGAACGGATGAACCAGGAACTTGAGAAATCCCTACGGTGCATGGCCTCTCAGGACCCATCCTCCTGGAGCCGCTTCCTCCCCTGGGTTGAGTATGCCCACAACTCGCTTCCTACTTCCTCTACAGGCATGTCTCCCTTCCACTGCTGTCTGGGTTATCAACCACCCCTTTTTTCCACCCAGGAAGAGGAGGTAGCTGTTCCCTCAGCCCTAACCTTCATCCGCCGTTGCAGAAGGACATGGCAACGGGCCCGCAAGCAGCTCTTATGCACAGTAAGCACCTTCCAGCGCCAGGCTAACCGCCACCGGTCGTCAGCCCCCCGTTATCGCATCGGCCAAAGGGTCATGCTATCCACACGTGACCTTCCCCTCAAGACCACTTCAAGGAAGCTCTCTCCAAGGTTCGTCGGCCCCTTCACAATCAACCGCGTTATTAATCCATGCTCTGTACGACTCTCTCTACCCCTCTCCATGCGTCGGATTAACCCCACCTTCCATGTCTCTCAGATTCGCCGCCTGGTTCCTTGCCCACTGTCTACACCCCCCCAGCCTCCCCCACCCCCTCGACTCATAGATGGGGGCGAAGCCTTCACTGTTCATAGGCTCCTCAAGTCTCGCCGCCGCGGGCGTGGCCTCCAGTACCTAGTAGACTGGGAGGGCTATGGTCCAGAAGAGAGAAGCTGGGTACCCGCCAAATTCATCCTAGACCGTTCTCTAATAACTGACTTCCACAGACTTCACCCCGAAGCACCCGTGAGAACGCCTGGAGGCGTCCATAGAGGGGAGGGTACTGTCACGACACGTCAAGCCACAGCACCGTCATGATCACCTGAGAACTCCCATTCCACACTCTCAACCACTTCTTACACCCCACCGCCTCACTCTCTGCTCTCCACACACCTGTACGCCATCAGTGATCACCTGTCATGCCTATTTAAACCACGCTCTGCCACCACCAGGTCGCCAGTTTATTGTGTGCCTCACCAGCCCAATATACCAGCATTTCTTCTCGTCATAGTCTGCCTAGTTATCGACCTCGTTTTGTTTCTCCGACCACGTCTTTGTCTCTCGCCCTTTGGATTCTAGTTTTTGGATTACCTGTTATCGACCACGACCTTGGATCACGGACTTTCTCTCTCCTCCCCGGCTTCGACCCTCGCCTGTTTACGACCACGATTTATCCTCGCTCCGCGCCGAGCTCGCGCTGCCTACTCCAACCGGCTCACGCAGCTCTCTCTTCCCGCGTCGGCTCTGCACGCTCCCGCTTCACCGCGAGGATCAGGTTTCACACACCGGCATATACATCGGATCGCGCCTCGCTCGCGCCGGCTCTGTGCACTTCCACATTCCAGCCATACTTCTCCTGCTCACACCGCAGCGCGGAGCTAAACTCAAGTCTTGTCTTTACTGTCACCACTCTTCCGGCTCAGTCATACACAAGCACTCACAATCTGCGCGTGGATCCATCGCGCCCCCTGCCGGCTCACTGACAAAGACATAAACGAGTAGCTGAAACTGGGTGACATAAATCGCCAGCTAATATTTATTTCCATTTTTTTTAATGTTACCTTTCCTAGACACTTTCCCCACTTACCAAAGGATTGTTTCACCGAGTCATACTACAGAGTGGCACAGCAACCATGGGAGCCTACTCAACAAAAAACCCCTTGGCCTTTTCCAAGGTATGTATTTATTTTATTCTGTAAATTCCTACTAAAACAAATAATGTATCACTTTATTATTGTAGTATGTATAAAAAAAATAATGGCAGATTTATTTGCAAGTACTACATTTATAGAATATTATATGTCAATTGTTATTTCTTTTGCCCATAATAGTATGATAATTATGATTATCTGATATGAAACTGTTTACTGTAGATGGTAGCCAATGCCACAGAGTGTGATAGCAGCTCCTCAGAGCTGCTAGTCAAGTGTTTAAAAGAAAAGACGGAAGATGACATCATTAAGGCAATCAAAAAGGTGAGGTTTATATATATATATATATATATATATATATATATATATATATATACACGTGGACAAAATTGTTGGTACCCTTCGGTCAATGAAAGAAAAACTCACAATGGTCACAGAAATAACTTTAATCTGACAAAAGTAATAATAAATAAGAATTCTATGAATGTTAACCATTGAAAATCAGACATTGCTTTTCAACCATGCTTCAACGGAATTATTTAAAAAAATGGAACTCATGGAACAGGCCTGGACAAAAATGATGGTACCCCTAACTTAATAGTTTGTTGCACAACCTTTAGAGGCAATCACTGGATTCCTGTAACTGTCAATGAGACTTCTGCACCTCTCTGCAGGTATTTTGGCCCACTCCTCATGAGCAAGCTGCTCCAGTTGTTTCCGGTTTGAAGGGTGCCTTTTTCAGACAGCATGTTTCAGCTCCTTCCAAAGATGCTCAATAGGATTGAGGTCAGGGCTCATAGAAGGCCACTTTAGAATAGTCCAATGTTTTCCTCGTAGCCATTCTTGGGTGTTTTTAGCTGTGTTTTGGGTCATTGTCCTGTTGCAAGACCCATGACCTGCGACTGAGACCCAGCTTTCTGACACTGGCCAGCACATTTCTCTCTAGAATCCCTTTATAGTCTTGAGATTTCATTGTACCCTGCACAGATTTAAGACACCCTGTGCCAGATGCAGCAAAGCAGCCCCAGAACATAACAGAGCCTCCTCCATGTTTCACAGTAGGGACAGAGTTATTTTCTTGATATGCTTCATTTTTCCGACTGTGAACATAGAGCTGATGTGCCTTGGCAAAAAGTTCCATTTTTGTCTCATCTGTCCATAGGACATTCTCCCAGAAGCTTTGTGGCTTGTCAACATGTAGTTTGGCATGTTCCAGTCTGTCTTTTTTATGATTTGTTTTCAACAATGGTGTCCTCCTTGGTCGTCTCCCATGTAGTCCACTTTGGCTCAAACAACAACGGATGGTGCGATCTGACACTGATGTTCCTTGAGCATGAAGTTCACCTTGGATCTCTTTAGAAGTCTTTCTGGGCTCTTTTGTTACCATTCAGATTATCCGTCTCTTTGATTTGTCATCAATTTTCCTCCTGCGGCCATGTCCAGGGAGGTTGGCTACAGTCCCATGGATCTTAAATTTCTGAATAATATGTGCAACTGTAGTCACAGGAACATCTAGCTGCTTGGAAATGGTCTTATAGCCTTTACCTTTAATATGCTTGTCTATAATTTTCTTTCGAATCTCCTGAGACAACTCTTTCCTTCACTTCCTCTGGTCTATGTTGAGTGTGGTACATACCATGTCACCAAACAACACAGTGACTACCTGGAGCCCTATATATAGGCCCACTGACTGATTACAAGATTGTAGACACCTGTGATGCTAATTAGTGGACACACCTTGAATTAACATGTCCCTTTGGTCACATTATTTTCAGTATTTTCTAAGGGTACCATCATTTTTGTCCAGGCCTGTTCCATGACTTTATTTTTTTAAATAATTCTGTTGAAGCATGGTTGAAAAGCAATGTCTGACTTTCATTGGTTAACATTCATAGAATTTTTTTAAATTATTACTTTTGTCAGATTAAAGTTATTTCTGTGACCATTGTGAGTTTTTCTTTCATTGACCAAAGGGTGCCAACAATGTTGTCCACGTGTGTGTGTGTGTGTGTATATATATATATATATATATATATACCGTGGAACCTTGGATTACGAGCATAATTCGTTCCGGAAGTGGGCTTGTATTCCAAAACACTCTTAAACCAAATCATAATTTCCCATAAGAAATAATTAAAACTCAAATTATTAGTTCCACAGCCCCCTAAAATAAATACATAAAAATAATTAATACAATCTATAAAATTAAAATAAAACAAATTAATCTGCACTTTACCTTTAAAAAAAAGTACAAATAAATCCTGACAGATAAGTGTTTCCGTTGGTGCGCGCAGGCGCCGTGTGTGTGTGTGTGTGTGTGTGTGTGTGTGTGGAATTAGCCCCTTCCCTCGCCTCGTTTTACACAGTAACACTCCTCCTCCCTCTCCCCACCTCGCTTTTTAAGATTCACAACAAACACACACACAACGGAAACACCGTTTTAACAGGAAAAAAAGACATCTTTCTGAGACTGACATGAGCGTATATTAACAGACTCACTTTTTAAGTTTCACAACAAGCGCATAAACACAGCGGAAACACCGTTTTAACAGGGGAAAAAAGCGAGACTGGCACGAGCGCATACTAAAGGAATCACTTAAGTTTCACAACAAACAGACACACACACAGACACGGAAACACCGTTTTAACAGGAAAAAAATAATAAATCTCTCTGACCAGGCGTGAGCGCATATTAAGGGAATTACTGCTATAAAGTAAAAAAAAAAACAAATGAACCAGCACCTTACCTTTGAAAAGAATCGCGACAGAGCAGAGTTTCTGTGTTTTTGTAAAGCCGGGAGGGTTGAAAAGGGGAGAGAGAGTCTGTGCGTGTGTGTTTCAGTGTCAAATTGCGCGCGCACGAGCAGAGTTTCTGTGTGTAAGCCGTGGGGGGAGGGGGGGAAGGTAAGAGAGTGATGCTCGGTGTCAAAATAAGAGTCGCATGTGTGAAGCATGATACTCGGCGCTCGTAAACTAATAATTGCTCGGTTTCCGAATAAAAAATTATTAAAAATCTTTGCTCGGTTTGCGGATCACTCGTAAACCACGTTACTTGCAATCCGAGGTTCCACTGTATATATATATATATATATATATATATATATATATATATAATAGCAGAATGATCAACATTATGCATAAACTCATTTAGATTTTTTGATCTAAGTAATTAAGTAATCATGATTGACTACAGCTGGTAGCTTCTCTGTGCCAATATAATAAGAGGTTGTTTGAGAGAGCACTCAGCTCAGACCAGATCTAAAGAAGAGGATGGTAGCTTTACATTTATTTCAGTGAACAGGCTCTAGGTCCACTGCAACCCTTATTTCAATAAAGATGTCACAGAAGATGAATGAATTAAAGAATGAATTAATACAGGATGCGACATGGAGGTGTATTCGTTACCACTGTGGCCTCACACCTCCAGGGCCGAGGGTTCGATTCCTGCCTGAAGTCTGTCTCCATGGAGTTTGCATTTTCTCCCTGTGTTTGGTGGATTTTCTCTGGGTTCTCTGGTTTCCTCCCACAGTTCAAAGAGATGCAGATTAGGTTAACCAAAATTGCCCTTGGTATGCGAATGAGTATATGAGTTTGCAGTGTGTGCATGCGTGAACTGTGATGGATTGTCAGCCTGTCCAGGATGTACCAAAAGTTCCCTGAGACCCTGTACAGGATGAGTACTATAGAAGATGAATGAATGAATTAAGTTGTTATTTTTATTCTTCTTATTATTATTAGTAGTAGTAGTAGTAGAAGTATTTATTACATTTATTTAATATTATGCATAATTATTAGCATATCATTGTCCTAATCATAATAATTGCAACAACTGATTTCCTATAGCAAAAAATCTTTCTTGGAGCCACAGTGGATGGGAAATTTCTGACAGGTGAAGCAGAAGATATTCTGAAGAGCAAGAATTTTGAGAAAGTTCCAGTACTTTTAGGTGTGACAAACCATGAATTTGGATGGATCCTCCCTCTGGTGAGTGACTAAATAAAGAAATAAAAGTGAATACAAATATTTTTTTATTATCATCATTATTATTATTATTATTTATTGTTGCAAGTGGTTGTAGTTTTGCCAATAATTTCTGCATGTGCCTGTTTCAGAATTTCGCTCCTGCAGGGTGGGTTAAAGGAATGAACAGAGAGGCAGTGACTCTGGTTGTAAACCAGTTTTTCCCACAAGGGGTAATGCCCTGCTCAATCTCATTACTTAACACTGAATTTGGACCAAAGCAGTTTATTACAAAATGTCTCCCTCTGCTGGACACAAGTCTGATAACTCTCAATGTCATGAATATCTAATACCACTGTTATACTGTAATATCTAAATAATCTGTACACTTACACTTACTTTACTTAACTACCCATTGTGCAAAATATTTAGTTTATTAAATATGTCTTCTTAAACATTGTAGGCCTCTGGAATCAATTATTTAATACTTGATGAATACCTTAAGGATGCTCAGACTCCAGAGGACATAAGAGATGCATTTACCCACCTAATGGGAGATCTTTTCATGGTCGTCCCGGTGCTAAAAGTGGCTGGTTATCATAGAGGTGAGATTGGTTAGACAGTTTTCCATGCCCCTCCGCAGGTGACATCCAGTTTGCCCCCTCTAACAGTGTTTCTTGTCCTCTAACAGATGCTGGAGCAAACGTGTACATGTATGAATTTCAGCATCGGCCTGATATTTTTAAAGATAGCAGACCCAGCTTCGTGAAGGCTGATCATGCAGATGACATTGGCTATGTTTTTGGAGCTTGCTTTTGGAATCACCATGTCAGATTAATAGGTACACATATCCTAGACCTTTGTAGTAGTAAAGTGGTGACCAAAATAAAAAATAATGGTTTTAGAAAAGAATCTTAAAAACACTGTAAGTGAATGGTATTTTAATGATATTGAGTATGTAGTTTGTAACTCGAAAGCTCTTGTCTTTGCTTGTGGTGAAGAACAATTATAATGATGATAATGAAGTATGCTAATGACTTCATAGTAATTATGATAATGATGATTCACTGTTTCATCCCCAGGCACAATAACTGAGGAAGAAAATCAACTGTGTAAAACCATGATGGGATATTGGGGCAATTTTGTTCGCACCGGGTGAGGATTAAAGAGCACACAAATTGTACTGTAGGTCAGGTCACCTAACTAAACTGTGCTGACAATAAAAACAGAACAAATGTTAGCTAATGTGTTTGATGCAGAGGTAGGCTGTTATGTAATTAAAATCATTTTCTTTCAATATTCTTAGGAGAATTATATAATTTTCCATTTAAAGAAAACAATAATTGTTATGTAACATTGTTTAACATTAATAAAAATGCAAAAACAAACAAGAAAAACAAATTTATGCTCCACAGATTAAAACATCCTGAAACTGTATTTTAATAAATTTGTTAAACTATTTTTTTTAACTAAATTTGTTTTATATAATTTAATATTTTCATTATGTATATTTTCGTTTTTTTTTAAACTGTTTATTGCTGCAATTGAGATGATTTGAAGTAACCTGATTTATTTGACCCATAGCTCACCAAACGGACCTGGTCTGGTAAACTGGCCCCTCTATGACACCTCTAATAAGTATTTGCAGCTGGGATTGAAACAAACAGAAGGACAAGGACTTAAACAAGACAAGCTGCACTTCTTGACTGTGGAACTGCCTGAGAAGCTTGCTTCACTGCACAAAGCCTAAGAAGTAGTTCTCTTTCCCTCCTGTAATGCTTTCTGTCTTGAAAAGCACATTCTAAGTAAAATGTATTATTACTATTATAACTACCAGCAAATTCTTGTTTTCTAATAGTTGTATCATATTATATATTTCCAGAAGCCTGCATACAGTATGTGTTTTGTTTTTATTTCCAATTATGTAACTTGTATGAGGGTGAGTCAAAGATTATCCGCACTCCAGTTATATTAAAACTTCCCTTGGCTGCACCGTCTTGTTTTCTAGTCAAGGCTACTGTCTCCCCAGTCTCTACTGTGCAGGTGTGAACAGGTTACAGCAGTTAAATCAATTTTTAACTGCAGTGCGAAGCAAAATGCATGCCATTGTGATTTGCACGAAAGAAGAGCAGTGTAAAATGGTTCGTTATTTTTTTGTTATAAGGGTGTACCTGGTGCCAAAACAACTCATGGAAGAGCATAAACAGAAGTATTTGGAATGTGGAATGGAAACAACGTCAATCGTTGACCAAAAAAAGTCATCCATCAGCTGGAAAAATTTATGCTCACCAACAGTGCTCATTACAGGTTGCTATCCAAGGGCATTGTGATCTTTCATGATGATTCACGTCTGCACACTTGTTGCCACACTACTCTGTAAAAAAAAAAAATGTATACAGGGCCGTGGGAGGGTACTTAGACTCCCTATAGTCCTGATCTTGCTCCATTGGACTTTCATCTGTTTGGTCTCCTAAAAGCAGACCAGAAAAGAAAATAATCTAAAGAATCACTTCTGATAGAGGTGAAGACAGCAGTGCATTTGTGAATTGCAGTTCGCCCTAAAACAAACAAAATTTATTGAAAAGTAAGGAGATTATTGTATATCGAAAAATTATGTATTTGTCTTCTCTAAACGTTAATTAAAATTAATTCTACAGCCAGAGTGCGGATCATTTTTGACTCACCTTCATAGTCATATTACAACACTGTTAAATTCTTGAAGCTGATTGGTATATCTATATATAGATCTATATTAATTTTCTATAACAGTATATGTCTGGTGAGAGTGCTGTCTAAAAGGCAATTCAAGGGTTTATATTAATGCATTGTCCTGCAATGGTTACTATAGTAATGTCTAGTTCACATAAACTTGTATGCAGATGCCCTTAATTATCTCATTCTAATACTTAGTCTATAATACTTAGGAAGACCTTCAACAAGCTCTGCCCCCAAAAATGTCAAAACCATTCGCAAATTGTGCATGATGATTGTTGGAGAACAATCCACAAAATTGCTGTCATTGTCGGTGTGTCCAGTCAATCCTCAAATGTGCACCATGTTGCTGCCAAGTTTGTCCCGAGGCTACTTACCCAGGAGCAGAGGGAACATAGTGTCAAAGCCTGCCAAGAACTCTGTCAACGTGTGTTAGATGACCCGTTTTTCATGTTAAGGATGATTACCAGTGACAAAACTTGGGTGTGTGGGTACGACCATGAGACAAAGCAACAATCTTCACAGTGGAATAGCCCATCATCTCCACAACCAAAAAAGATGAGGGATGTCCGCAGCTTGACTTTTTGACATTCGCAGTATGGTGCGTCCCCATGGGCCAAACCATCGATAGCAAATTCTACTCCAGGTTTTAAGGCATCTGAGGGAAGACATACAGCGAAGAGTCCGGATCGGTGGTGCGTGAATTTTGAAACGTTTTGAAACCTCCTCGTACAAGTAGTATTAACTAATAAATATCATAAACAATGTTTGATTATTGAGCAATTAAAAAGATTATACGTTTCCTGTTATGCTTGATGATAAACTTCTAAACTTCTAAAGAAACTTATGCTACGGTTTATCTGTTATAAATGTTTCCACAACATTATACTGTATGTAATTATAAACAAACGTAAGACGTCTTGCTTTAATACATTAATTAATTACAAAAGTAAGGGTTGACAAAGTATTTTGGTGTAAGAGGCAAACAAAATACAAAAACATTGTGAACCTTACCACTTTTATTCCTCGTACTCACTAATTGTCTATACCGCTTTATTCTGTATACAGGGCCGTGGGAGGGTACTTAGACTTGGGGCGAGATGCGGGTACAGTCTGGACAGGGTGCCAATCTATCGCAAAGCAAACAAACACATACACACACACACTATGGGCAATTTTGGGAATGCCAATTAGCCTAATCTGGTGGAAACTGGAGTACTCGAAGGAAACCCACTAACCATGAGGAAAACATGCAAACCCTTAAGGCGGGATTCACACCCGCAACCCTGGAGGTGCAAGGCGACAGTGCTAACCTCTAAGCCACCCTGACACATTGCTGCATGAAAGTATTTTTATGTTTTGTGTACGGTACAGTACTGTACAAATTATGTAACGGTGTGACATTTTCAACACGGGCTTTCCCTCGGTTTCCCCGTGCTGTTAAGGGGGACAGAGCGAAACAATAAGGGAGTATGGAGGGGAAACACCGCGACCCGTCTTCAAACGCCACAATAAAGAAGCGTGCAGTGCGCAAGAGCGCCACGTGATGTCCGAGCGTCATCGGGTTCCCGTCCTCCAGCGCTGTCGGGCTTAGTGCGCATGCGCGCGCCTTGACTACCGAGGCCAGCGTAGAAACTCGACTGTGAAGACGAAACGCAGCTTCGGGTAAATTCTCGGGTAAGTTCGAGTTAAATATTGATGGGAAAGCTCACTGCATTGCTTACACAACAGCGCAGAATTTGCTTGCGTGTGCTTGTTGCTGCAGAGTGTGTGTGTCTGTTCTTTTTTTTGCAGCAGAATACTGAGTGTTGTGTGTTAGTGTGTGACAGCTGCCTCTGATCCGAGCTCTGTCTCGCTCTGAACGCGTCCAGGATGTTCACGCTGTCACTCACCTTCCCCATGAACCGCAGCCGTGCTTCGGAAACTGTATAACATTTCCTTAGCTGTAAACGCACCGTGTGTCGGTTTTTTTTCCGGCTGCATGCTCGGTTCTAACACTGCACATGAGCAGAGTGCGGTGTTTACAGTGCGCATTCCGAGAGAGCCTTCATTTTAGTTCGCAGGCAATTGGGGGACATACGCAGATTGTTTTCTCACAGACTTTTAAATGTAGCAAAGTGGCCAGCGCATGCGCAGTTGTGTCACACCTATTATTATTAATGACATTATTTATAGTTGATGTTTTGCGTGTTTCATTGAACGCTCACTCTCCAGGAGCTGACCTGAGGTGTTTTAATGAGTGGATGGAGCGATGGGCGGGGCTTTCCAGCATTCTGGGCGGCGCCTAGCTATTTATGGAAGGAAAATAGCCCTCACTCACTTGCTCTCATCACTATCACAGGGGACTTAGGGCAGGAGGCGGATGGGGTGCCAGTCCATCGCAGGGCACACAAGCACGCACCTGCACACACTTACTCGCACACTAGGGGAATATAGAAACTCTCTAAATTAGTCTACGCCATCTATCTTTGAACTGGTGGAGGAAACTGCAGAACCCGGAAGTAACTCACCAATCAAAGAACTCTACACATAGAGCTGAAGTGGGTTTTCTCCCCGGGTTCTATGCTTGGTCGGTTTCCTCTGGGTTCTCCAGAAACCCACCGAGCATAGAACTCCATGCACACAAACCTGAGGTGGGAATCAAACCCTCAACTCTGGCTACAGTGCTCAAAATTCACATTTGTACTTATTAGTTTTATATATATATATATATATATATATGTCCATTTATTTCATTCACTTTTTTTTTCAATATGAAGCGTCATTTAATTTTATTTTTTTTTACAGGATGTGCATTCAATAATTTAGTTGCCAGGTGTTCTCAAAAAGGCATACAGGTTATGTGTTCCTGTGCTCTGCATTTGACTAGTCAAATGTAGTTTGCAAAATCACTCACTCCCTCTCTCACTCGCTTGCTCGCTCACACAGTTTTGGTATCTGCTTTATCCTGGTCACAATCACACAATGGAATACAGTGGTATCCTGGAAACTCTCAGCAAGGGGTGAAAATACACTCTGTCCAGTCCGAAGCAGTGCAAAATGCACACAAACATTCACACACAATCATGTCTGTGGGTATCTGTTTCAGTGTGTGTGTGTATGTGGGCCTGGCTTGCAACTCTTCTTTCCAGGAAAGACTCCACGTCAACACCACAACGTAGGTGTCAATTGTGCTGCATCTTCTTTACATGTTTTTTACATATTTCAGCTCTACTTTGGAAAAAAAAGTTTGGTGAAAAATATAAGTTTTGGCCTGGCCCAAATGGTATTTCTGATTGTATTAAATTAGTTGAGATTGTAATAAATATTTATCTGGGTATCACTGAGTAGGAAAGTACATGACCTCAAAACACCTGTGGGGAAAAACAACAACAATAATAAAAAAAAAATCTCTTCCTCTCCACATTTTCAGAGTAATCTGCTTTTCCTGTTTGGGAATTACTTGACTAGAGCAGGAAGTGTTGAAGCGCATTGTTTAACGATTCTAGCCAACATACTCGCTTGAAGTGAACTTCCGTCCCCAGAGTTAATCCATTGTCGTTTATCTTAAATCATGTCCTCAGGTTGCTGCCTTGTGTGCCCAGCTGCTGTAGTGCTTAGACTTATCATGAAGCTCTGTTGCTACAGCGGTTTCTATTTCAAGGCTGTAGTTTGATAAATATAGAGTGAAAGATACACTAAACATGAAGGTTGGCTTCAGTCTTTAAAAAAAAAAGAATAGACACCAAGATCACACAGCTTTATGGCATTACATTTCAATTTTTTTATATATATATAAAATCTATACATTTTTTAGAAGCTCTTCAGCAAAAGAATAAGAGCGTACTAATTTAAGTAATAACTAGGATGACCATATTATAGGCCACAAACATGGTGTTAACAATGATGAAGCATTAACAGACTTGCTAATGGACAAAAAAAACAATCATCATTAAAACATCATTATTACCTTAAGCTCACTTTGAAAATTGTTTCGGTTGATGCAACCCTGGTTTCTATACAAGCCTGGATTATTCTGATTGATTACCTAAGTAGAACTGTGATTTACTTTAGAAACTGCTGGTTTATCATTAGAGGCTCTTTGCTGTCTATCTTCATCTGGCATGGAGAAGAAATGTTGTTGTACAGAATTATTGGCATCATCTCCTACAATCAAGGAACAGATGTAATGGTCATAAAATGGCTTATCAGAAAAAAAATTATATTAGATTTATCCAGGTATTTAACACTGTCTCATTATGAGTACACAGTTAGTCATTTCGTGCCATATTAGCTTTTGCTGTACCCAGGTTTTTTCCATCCTCCATAAGGACAACAGTTTAAATCCTTTTGGATTGCAAGAGAAAATCAGGGGACAGATGGATCAGCAATGCTGGAAAACAGGATTCTCAGATTTGATTGAATGCTTTTGACTTCTTTTTTGTTTTTACCATGCAGCAGATTCCTTTCCTTATCCTATACAGTTACAAGTCATTGACACAAAGCTTTCTGTTATACACACAAAGCTTCAAAGGGAATTCAGCAATAACATCGCATTCAACACACACAAACTATCCAGCATAAGGGAAATAGCAAGGAAAATCTATTTAGGCAATTCCTCTGAATAGCACAATGTGGCAAATATCAGACTGACTAAAATGTCTTGCTTTAATGGCACTCTAATGATGGGAGCGATGATTTCCTTAAGGGAAGTGAATAATGAACACGTTGCATAACACTGCACACGTGTATCACTATCACATAAACCTCTCTGTGGTAAGCAAATGTTCTCTTATCGCTCAAAACCAAAAGGTTTTAAACAACCCATGACAGATTTATGTTACACCTAAATACATATGACCTACAGTAGGTCTTGTTTGACCAGCATTAATACACTTTTTTTGTATCAAGTCTGTATGCTTGCTAAGCTTATATATTTTTATAGATTGTGTTTGTGAGAAAAGAAATCTCTAATCTAATCTGCAATCAGCATTATATAATGCAGAAACCACAGCTAGTTTTTTTTAGTGCTTTTATTTTAAAGCCTGCTGAACATTCTGACCTTGCCTGCTGCTGAGCAGGCAACCAAATTACACCCCGCCCCCATCACCCTAGGCTATTTTGTCTCTCGTTCTATCTGCACCCATCTATTCTCCCTGTCTCGCTCTGCTGCTCACCCTCCATCTACCTTCAGCTTTTGATCTTTTTTGGCTTAGAAGCCATCATTTTGGCGCACACACAACCACTCCTACTCTCCAGCCTCTCATCTTGAGAGCCAGTGGCCATGGGGTGCACACGCAGAGGTAATGATGAACAGAGAATAGAGAGAATGTGGGATTGAGATGGAGGATTTAGTGGTTACTGAAGGGTGTTTTCTGTAGATGCTGTGTAATTTTGTTTTTGTTTTTTTTCTTTTTAGAAAAAAAGATGCAGTGCAAGGCGTGAGGTGCCTCATGAGCTTTTAACACTAAATAAAGCTGACACCATGATAGTCTTTTGTTTTGGTTTTTTTCTGTGAACTTTTCTGCTCTCAGCTTGTGTGTATGTGGATGAGCCAAGTCACGCTTCTTCAGTACTGGATTACATAACAATTTCAGCGTCATCCCTTATTTGCATAGACAGTCTGTGGGGTGTGCCATGAATGACTGCACTCTGAAGCTTAGAAAGAATCGATTATAGTTGAGCAGGTCTTATGGTTTTTTATGCATAGTTAGCAAATTGTTTTGAATCAAAATGAATAGATAGGTTGTATGATTTGAGATTGTATGCCACTGAACAAGATGCTGGAATCATAAGTAAGGCCATCTGGGAAAGCCTGGGACAGATGTCACTCAGCTTGTGTTCTGGCAAACGGGTGAAAAGGACAAACGGCCACAAATGTCATTGTTTTTTAAATAACAAAAAATATTTTTGACCACTCACTCACTCACTCACTCATCATCTATACCGCTTAATCCTGTATTCAGGGTCACGGGGGCCTGGAGCCTATCCCAGGAGACTTAGGGCACATGGCAGGGTACACCCAGGACAGGGTGCCAATCCATCGCAGGGCACACACACACACGCATACATACACTCACTCATTCACACACTATGGTCAATATGATGAAATATTAATGACTATTTAATATCTCCTAGACTGTCAAAAAAAAAAAAAATTCCATGCTCTCAATGTGAAAGCGATGGCATACTTTCTCGCATGTTAATCACAGTAACTCAAGCCAATCATCAGCCTCTGCGAAATAGTTTCCCAGGTTTTCCCAGATTGCCACACATATGTTTCATATTAAGTGTCAAGTGTTCACAGCAGTTCTAGAGGAAATAGTTGGCTTATTGACAAAATGAAGAAGAAGCTGTCCATACCTACTGTATTACCCTGACATAATATGTTTGTTTTTTTTAAAGATTGCAAGCTGTGCATATTCGTGTGGAACAGCACTAGTGCACTTTCAAAGATTAAAAGCACCATTTAAATTGTAAAAAATGGGTTTGGTCAATATAACCAACATGGTGGCTAAAGCCCTAGTGTCTGGTTTTAAGTTGCGCAGACATTATAACTCATGGCTTTTGCAATGGCCTTTTGAAATCGATGAGATTTCATATTGAGACATCGTATTAAGAGGCTTAGTTTGCAAACATTGCTCAGCATTGTGTAACGTCTTAGCCACCCAGTAAAGAAGGAAAAAGCATTGGAGCAGTACATTAATGTTTTATTTTAAATGAAACTCTGTATGTTTGTATAACGAGCAAGCCACTCCTGCTTCCTCAGGTTAAGATTCTGGGTGGGGAACCAGGAAGAAGAGGTGTGTAGTGCCGTGGTGTATAACTATGGAGGCGCCTGCAGTGGAAAACCTCATAGACTTTGACATACCTTCTAGCACAGGAGCACAGACAGCACAGGCAGCACCTTCTGCTGTTGGTCCTCTTGACTTGTTATCAGCCGAACCGCTCGTCCCAGAGTCCGTGTGTGAGCTCCCATCGCCCATGGCCCCTAGACCAGCCGTGTACGGGAACGAGGAAGACGCAGAAGACAGCGATGCCACAGAGTCTGCAGACAGCGAGAACGAGGCCACCGATTCACCTTCCCACACTTCCGACTCCCGCCGCTCGTCTTCGTCATCCAATCATAGTGGTGAGGACGCAGATGTAACCGAGAGGCGGGAATTCATGAAAGTCTACGTGGAGAAACTGTTTCATGGAAGGTGAGGCAGTGATGTTTGATGGGATGATTTTATAAACTGCATATACACCAATCAGCTGTAACGTTAAAACCACCTAGGTTTTGGGTTTACCTTGTGCTGCTGAGTGGCTTTGGCCCTCTCATGGGATGTGCTGTGGTGTCTGACACCAGAATATTGGCAGAAGATTCTTTGGGGGTTGTGGGGTGGGACCTCCATGGCATGGATTGGGATCTGGGGCCAGTTTAAAGGCCAGGTTGGTGGCATTGGGCTGTTTGCATGCTGGGCCCAATGCATGGCTGGTTTTGGTACACTGGGTGTTCTGGTGCCTTTCTATCTATGACCAAATAGCATGGGTGAGCCCGAGGTCCCCATAATCCTTTCACCAGTTTGCTGGTGTATAGTTTGTGATCAATGTTGTTTAATTCACCTGGCGGTGGTGGTCATGTTTTGGCTGATTGTTGTATGCATCCCAATTAACCATATAAAGTCTTAGTCTACCCTTAGTCTATTTCCATTTGAAAACTGTATGCATGTGAATAACTTGATTAAATAGTTTCCAGGTCAGAACCTTTACACTGAGCCTGGAGGAATAAAGTATGTAGCTATAGTTAAAATTTTGCCATGTGATTGGCAGACATTGATGTTGAAAGAAAAAGTTAATGGAATAAGATTGACTTTAGCATGTATGTAGAGATTTGTTAATATAAAACTAATAATAAAGCAAAATTATTTTAATGAACCTTATGCCAAAAATCCAAGCAATAAGGACATAAAAATATCACAAGTATTTTTTGTTAGTAACAAATGATTGATCCATCTCTCTGTTTCTCTCTCTCTGTCTCTGATTCAGGGAGGACTTTGACCAGGAGGAGAAAGCACGCTTTGGCGAGTTGTGTAGTGGAGAAAATGGCAAGGGCAGGGAGTGGTTTGCAAAATACGTCAGTGTGCAGGTGTGTGGGTGTGGGGGGTGTGTGAGTGTGTTGAGCTCTTCATTCCGGGTCTAAAAGTTTATGCTTAATATATACACACAGTACATTAGAGCACTTGTGTAGCTCTTAACAAGTAAACTAGGTCCAACAGAGTACACACAAACATGCAGCGTTAGTTATATTAAAGCTTGCCATGTGCATCCCAGTTAAAAGCATGTTGTTGGCCTCCGTGCAGCTGAATGATATATGATATGACCCAGTAATATATGGGATTCATGAGGATAATAAGGTTCTTTGGTTTCTTGCAGCGCTGCAACTCGAAGTGTGTGAGTGAACAGACTTTCTACCGCCTGGTGCAGTCTTTTGCAGTCGTCCTGTTTGAGTAAGTGTGCAACAAAAAAAAAAACCCTCAGTAAATCTGTGCATCTTGGGGCCAAGCAGCTGGTTGTGTGGCTCAATAAACATTTGGTAACATCACATTCTCTTCTCTCAACCTGAGTATATGAACCACATTGTAAGTGCCAGTATTGCAGAGAGATTGCAAGAACATATAATTTCCCAAGTCAGTCATTGGGTATTCTGTTCTTAATTACTTAAGCCTCTCTGTTTCAGCCCTGACATGCAGTATTTGTAGACGTGAACCATATAATTATTTTGAAATGCCAGGGACAATAATTAGTGTTTTTTCTCAGGCAGCTTTAACAACGCTCCCAGGCTCTGTATATTTCTTAGTGTAGTTCGGGAATGAACGATGTGACCATTAGCTCTCGGTAAGTCCGTTCTGAACTGGAGTCTGAAGATCAAACCGAGTGGATGGTGCGTTTATTTATGCTTTATTTGGAGAAACAGTCATGCAGCTTTGTTGGCACTTATTCCACAAGTTCATTTCCTGAAGCTTTCCTCTAGGGTCAATATTTGTATACGTACAGTATGTGCGTGGGTTAAATTTGATTTTGCATTGCTTCTCTGACGTTTAGCTGACATTTTTTTGCCTGTTTTGTCAGATGCTACCAGATGGATGATTACAGCCCGGCCAAGCACTTAATGACCATGTGTTTCACGTACTATTACATTGGTAAGACATTGAATAAAAGCAAGTGGCCTTGAACAAGCATGTCTGATATTTTCATTCAATATGGGGTGAATCAAATGAAAATCTCAAAGTCACCTAAGCCCCCCCCCCCCAAGAGAAATCTAGACAATTGTAAAATCCTGGTACACTTGTATTGAATGAAATGGAGATTATGCAGAAATATTATACCTAGTATCTATAATAAACAGTGATATATTGATATTAAAGTTTTCTCTTGACTCACATGTCAAGTCATCTTGTTACAAATGTTGTGGATAAAATTAATAGGCCACTGCTCAAGGGCTCTCTCATTGCTTTAAATAACAATGGATAATTTGTTTTTCATAAGATGCACAAAGAAAATTAATTGTTTTGGCATTTCCCTTTTTTGTGTCATATAAGTCTCGTTAATCTTTTGTCTCCCAGGGAAAATCCAGCTGTCACCTACCGAGCTCCTAGAGAAGCCAAGTGCAGGTTTCGACTCATACCTGCGCAGCAGCAAGGTCTGGCTCTCAGGCAAGAAAGACATCGCGGAGAGAATGCTGAAAACTACTACAGCCAAAACGGATATGAAGAGTTTTTTCGGAGGTCTGGAGAGCAAGCTCAGAGGCCCGTCCGCGCGAAAGAACGAGTGAGAAGCTGCACTCATGCTTAGTCATTTCCTTTATTTACTAAGGCCAATAGAAATGGCTGCATATTCAAATCACTATCGATCACTTAAATGGGGCATGACTAATGCACCTACGTTCATGTGCAGCTACTATAGGTCTGGTCTTTTTCAGACTTTCTTTTTTGTCCCCTGTTTTGTCCACAGAGACACAGAGAGTCCAACAGAAGACAAGCCTAAAAGCCCAGGTAAATCATTTATATCTTTTTTTTAAAAAAATATGATAAGAATCAGAGCATCAGAAATCAGAAGAGATGAGTTCATGTCTTTCACTTAAGGCTGGGCAATTACTCGAACATGAATTGAAACTGGCGTTCAGAAGCCCATATACATAATTAATTTTGATTTTTAAAATTCTGTTAATACTTTCAGCACCGTGTGTGTGTTCATGTAGTATGTGTCCCATGTATTACCACATGACTTCACGAGTCTGGAGAACAGTTACAGTACAAACTATGTGGGGGGGAGGGGACCCTTCATTAGTCATAATCAAATTATAATGTTCGTTTAATCATGATCTTGATTAGAGATCATATCACCCTGCACTTTCATCTATGTTCAGTTCTTTGTCAACATTTTTCTTCTCAGAATTCATGCCAGACATGAGATGTAAGTGACACGTGTTGAGCTAAAGTCAGGCCAGCTGTATTTACAGTGCAGTTTACTTAAATACTGGACTTGAGATAGCAGTTCAGTGATCTAACACCATCTTAGTGTTTATTCTAGTTGCCATCGGTGGTGTATTGGTATCTGCGCAGAGCTGGACACATGATATTTTTGTTATCTTTGTCCACTGGCCAAGTAAAAAAAACTTTAATCCGCTGCCAAGTCATATGTTTTTGTTACTCAGAGATCTAACTGGGCTAAGCTGAAAAGTATTCCTAGTTAGAATCATGTAATTATATAAAACTAGTCAAGACTAAAGGAAATTGATGAGTGTATGATCATTATGTTTCCACCCTTGACAAAAAATATATATATGATGACTGTGCACTGTATTATGAACTGGGTTAAATGGGATCTAGGGTAAAATAAATAATAAATCACATTCAGAAAGGTATCCGGTCTGCAGGAACACACACCAAAAAAAAAAAAAAAAACACATTAAACAACATTAAACAAGCAAATATAACAAGAGACCCGCCTCTGGCTCAATGCTCAGCTCTTCGAGCTCTGATCAACTTTTGCCCAGCTCTGCTGTCCTGTGGGTGCCATTTTAAGGGCTACAGGCTAGGCTAGCATATAGCAGCTAACTGCCAACTTCTTCAGTTTTTAAAAGGGGGTAGATTAGCAGTTATCAGATAACCGCTAAAACCAAACGTGGCACTCTTTATTTTTTAAGAATGACTAGGTTAGCCCTTAGTGGCTATCACTATCAGCTAACCTAGGCGGCCTTCGTCTCTTAGTAGTGTCTTCTTTTCTTTTTTTTCTTTTATATCGCTAAATATTAAGCGTGTCATTGTGAATTAACACCCTCACATACAGTACAGACCAAAAGTTTGGACACACCTTCTCATTCAAAGAGGTTGAATTTGTATTATGGTAAGAAAAAAGCAGCTAAGTAAAGAAAAACGAGTGGCCATCATTACTTTAAGAAATGAAGGTCAGTCAGTCCGAAAAATTGGGAAAACTTTGAAAGTGTCCCCAAGTGCAGTCACAAAAACCATCAAGCGCTACAAAGAAACTGGCTCACATGCGGACCGCCCCAGGAAAGGAAGACCGAGAGTCACCTCTGCTGCGGAGGATAAGTTCATCCGAGTCACCAGCCTCAGAAATCGCAGGTTAACAGCAGCTCAGATCAGAGAGCAGGTCAATGCCACATAGAGTTCTAGCAGCAGACACATCTCTGGAACAACTGTTAAGAGGAGACTGTGTGAATCAGGCCTTCATGGTAGAATATCTGCTAGGAGACCACTGCTAAGGACAGGCAACAAGCAGAAGAGACTTGTTTGGGCTAAAGAACACAATAAAAAAAAAAAAAAACTCTTTGAATGAGAAGGTGTGTCCAAACTTTTGGTCTGTACTGTACATTTCACTATGATGAAATGCAAGATGGAAAAGCCTCTTGCTGGAAAATGCTTGATAAGGTGCCGAACAGGAACGTTTTTGGTCCCTGCAATACAAAACAATAATGCACTTCCTCAAAGGGGTGTTTGGAGTTCATTTAAAGTTTCCAACGCTGAAACATTAGAAATACAATTAGCAGCCAGAATGCAAGATCTGAGTGGTATTTCAACTATAAAACTAACACGTTTTAGAAACCCCTAAGGCTTATGCAGGCGTGTTTAAAAAGGACTATAATATGTGACCTTTGCGATTGGGATTTCCCTATACTGTATCTGTGTGTTCCTGATAGTGAAAACTGTTGTACCAATAGCTCTCCTTAGAATATAAAATGCGTCACATCTTAGTCAATACGTAAAGTGTGTTATAGCACAGTGAACTGCATTGTGTGTAAACATAGCCTATGGCTCTATAATTGCCCGTGCTACCACCACACTGCTACATTTTTGTTTGACCCAGATACTCCGGCTACTGCTTTGTTCACCCTGCAGCCATAGGAAGCAAGTTCATAATGCTGTAGTTTCTTCATGCAAACAAAATGATCCAGACATGCATTATATAAATAGATTTCTACAGAAAAAAAAAAGTCGGTGTTAAACAAAGGAACAGGATAGACAGGGTTTGATGTGAAAGTTACCTGAAATCTCTGTTATGTGCAAAAGCATGTGAGACAGAGAACCAAGATAACTCTTAAGACAGACAAGCAGTAATGCATGTGGGTATAATATATATTGCATTCCGTGCACATGCATGCTTCTCTTTTAACCCATATCACTTTTATTTTGCATGTGCAGTGCTAATGCACAGAGCTCCACATGTGTGTTTTGGCCCATATGGTCACCTTCCTGAACTTCTTGCTTGATCGGTCGGTCTTTTCATCTCGCTGCTAATGAGCAGCCTGTGACTATAATCACATCCTTGCTGTCACGGAGCGCTCCACGCGCCCGCATGTTTCTTCTGCACTATTCTGCTATTAATGAGTCTGTGTAAAAAATAAAAAATAAATGGTTTTATTGTGTTTTATCATCACTGCAGCATGGCCACCGATGTCCCCAGACAAGAAAAAAGAAGATAAGATCTACTTGTATACACACCTTAAACAGCAACCAATCTGGTGCGTGGTTCATTTTGAAAGATGTGCTGGTGTGTCTGATGAGTTCTTTTTTTGTTTGTTTTATTTGATCTACAAACACTCATGAGGTTGTGTTTCAGTAGCTTCAGGTTACTTCAAGTCACTGCTGATTTATCATTTTTATACCTGCTGTTAATTTCTTAAATCTGCTTAGTCTGAAGTAAGGGTCAGGGGTAGCTCAGTGGTTAAGGCATTGGATAACGGTTCGAAAGATCCCAGGTTCAAACCCCACGACCACCACTGTTGGGCCCTTGAGCAAGGCCCTTAACCTTCAATTGCTCAGATGTAGAATGAGATACAAATGTAGGTCGCTCTGGATAAGGGCATACTAAATGTCTGAATTAATGTATGTTCTCTGATAAGAGTCCCAGCTGCAAGACAAATCGCACGTCTGCTCCTTGTAACAGTATTTCTTTGGGTCACAGTCTTCATGATAGACGACATCATGATTTAAAAGTTCTCAGCCACATGACCAGCTGTATATTTTTATAAAACATACTTCAATAATAAATGTGATGGAAATTTGCTGCACTATAGAGGTACAGTAATAAATTACTTCAGGAGGTGCTGATATACAGTATGAAATCTCACATTGGTAGTAGTAGGTAGCAGGTGGTTTTTGTTTGTTTGTTTGTTTGTTTTTTACTAGATCTGATCACGGGAATAGAAGTTTCATCCTCCACACTGTTAACGCTGGTCTCCTCTGTTTAAAGGCACACGTTAAGATTTTGGAATGCTGCATTTTTCGACGCTGTGCACTGCGAGAGGAACAAGAGGTCCCCCACCACGAGGTGAGAGTATCTGTGAGAAAGAAGCAAAGCAAGAAAACATGTATTTTTAGTTAAATTTTCTTGAAGGATGGTTAAGTATGGCGTATGCAGATCTGCACTGCTGCACCCTCTGTCACTACTTCCACACCTCATTCATAATAAAAGGATTAACAGGTTGCTTCAGAACTGGAATTGCCACGGTGTATGTGGTAGCTGGGTGTGACTTCACAAACACTGCAGATCATGTGATGTTTGTGAACAATCGTTAGGGACTAAGGTCATCAGACTGCTTTGTTAAAACTCGATGAGGATTTTGGTGCCCGAGTCTGGGTGAGAAAAGTATGCGTGCGTGTGCCTGAGCGTGTGCCCGTGAGCGTGCGCACGCGTGTGCATGTTGTGTGTGTGTGTGTGTGTGTGTGTGTGTGTGTGTGTGTGTGTGTGTGTGTGTGTTTTCCACATACTTGCATACAGTAAGGTCTGATTCTTCCCTTGTTCTCTGAGTCAGTCTGTCCCTGTAGTAGACATTTCTGCACCAATCTTCTCAATGGCCTCTCTCTCTCTCTCTCTCTCTCTCTCTCTCTTTCTCTTCCTCTTCCTCTCTCTTTTTCCGCATGCAACTTTAACTCTTTATCTCCGTGTACCTTGCTGCCTCACACAGGCGGACAGCTGAGGAGGAGAAAGACGAGAGGTCTGTCTTTCATTCTGTCTCTCTACCAGACACCACTAGACAGAAAAAGGCCACAGCGAAATTAAATCGAGAACAAGATAGCAATAAGACACAGTTAGGCTGCAGCACGAGCGAAGGAAAGTGTCAGGAAAAGGTCATAACACAATTAAGAGATTGATATTATTTCTCACATATACTTTACTTTAACTTTACTCCATCTTGTTAGAAAGCCGGGGTCAGGGAAAGCAAAGCAGAACGCTCAGAAAACTACAGAGTCATCATACTTTTTTATTAGCGTGCCGAGTGTGAGGCTGGCAGGAAGTTGTGCGCCACACTGATAACAGAGAAAAGCCAAATATGGCAACAACAACAAAAAAAAGGCACATTGTGTACTGGTTAAGGACATAATGCTACTGTAGTTTCCAGATCTTATTTTAGTTTACTTGGATGATTCCACAATTGGTGTGTCTTGCTATTATTTTAGAAGTACATTACCAGAGACTAAACCCTCAACGTTGTTTTCACGTCTACATTGTACCTTGATTCTAATCGATCTTATAATTTTTGCATGAATATGTAACCCCATTAAACATCTCACGCATCAAACCTCCAAGTCCAATCAGTCGTCTGTTGCAGGGAATAACCGATCCAGAGCACTCACTTACCCCTGTTACTCCCCCACGAAATATTCTAAATATTCCACTAGTCATATGTTTAACAGGAAGTTGCATCGACTTAATTTCCTGGAAGACAAAGTCTTTTTTTTTTTTTTTTGAACCGTGAGATCCTTTTGATAGTGCATTTTTAGTCAAAATAATTTTGTCTAAAAGCGATTTTGTCATTTAAATAAAACTGCCATCATGACACCTTCAATGTTGAATCATCACATTTTGTGCTTAAAAGAAAAAAAAGTTTCATTTTAATACTCAATTGTGGAACCACATCCTTGCTGTTAGTAGACCTGGGTTTCCACCTTTTCTCTCAATACGGAACTAAGAGCGTAACTTTCTAGGGTAGAAATAAACACAGTGGGCGTTCAAGTCAAACCGGGAGTTGTGGTGCAATTTTTTGAGAACGAAGGTGTGAAACTGATTAGCATATACAGTACGGTGATGAGATTCTTAGCCACAGTACAGCATATGAAATGTGCAAACATCGTACAGAGGATCGAACATTTGGAAATGACGATTCTGACACAGGTGGCACAGCGCCTACCGAAGTCGTTCCTGTGAACATTCAACAAGTGAAACACTGCAAGTGAACTCGTCACTAACTCACGCAAGAGACCCAGCTGTCTGTGGAAACTGTCACTGTCACACACAATCATTCATGAACACTACTTGCACATTACAGGAACTCGGCTGGGAGTTATTGTCACAACCCCAATGTAGTCCTGGCATCGATCCACATGTTTGGGACATTAAAGGAGTTCCTGGGAGGCCAGCATTTCAGACACGAAGCAGGAAATCTTTCTACCAAGATGGGGGTCCAAGTACTAGTAAAATGCTGGGGAAAGTGCATTAATGTAGGACGGGATTATAGTATAGAGACATAAAGGTAGTTTTTAATGTTATAACTGTGTTTTTTTTTTTTATTATTCTGCACAATCAAAAGTCTCGGTTTGACTTGAACCACCCCTCGAATTAAATAAATTAGTAAATAAGGCAGCTTTAGAAATGTGTTGAAGCTGTTCCATGAAACACCTTGTCTGTCACATGGGCCTTTTAGACATTCCTTCGTGCACCTAGGATTAAAGGAATGCTTCACCAGCCGCTTTGGGTCCTGAGGCCATCGTTTCTGGATAGTAGTGTCTGGCCTTCCGTCTCTGGCCTCTGCTTTTTCTGTGTGCATTTGATGTGGATCATGCAGTCACTTGTCCTTGCATGCTTGCAGCGTACTGTGCAGATCATCTGCATGCTGGGTGTCAACTTCTATTTTTGTTTTAGACAATTTCTTCATTCTTGGTGAAGTTTTTCTCCCTCTAAACTTAAATATTACATTCAGTAGAACAGATGATGTTGGAGTTCAGATCAGTAACTTGGGAGTATTATCACCAAATGCAGAAGTTTAGAAATTGTTCTAAATGATTTATGATCATTTGATATATTGTCTCTAAATCTCATGTAACATGCACTAACATACTAATAAGAAGATATATGGTGTGCTAGTGAATAACCAGCATCCAAGGGTTTAAATAAATTTTTGGATGAAATGTTAGAGATTTTTTAAAAATATTTATTTTATCTTGCTTAACTATTAATTCAGAGTAAATCTACTCGAAAGCACTGCTAAACACTGAAATTAGGTTAAGTGATAAGCTCTGCTCAGAGCTATGCATGGGTGCTAATGTCAGGCTACATTAGCATGTCATTTGTCTGGCCTTTTGCAATGTTTTTCATTGCTCATGATTGTTTTTGCGATTTACAGTACACCTTGCTATGGAATTAACCATAGCAACAAAAGAGTATAATGCACTAAAAGGAATAAGTGACTTTGTCCGTGGTATACCGTACTGTACTGTGACTGTTATTTCTTCCTTTTTTGGCTTCGGTAAAATCATTGGAACTGAAAATGACGTGCAAGATCGAACTTTGACCTCTTTCTTCAACCTCCTTAGGGAAAAGTGGTGTCATATGACCCAGGAAGAGAAAGATGACAGCACGAGGATTGAAGAAAACATCGCCTTTGGACAGCTGGGGTGAGTGATAGCATTTAAATAAGGTTTTGTATAAGAATAGTTTTTTTTTTCTGCAAGTTTGTTTTACATGCGTTCACTGTGTGTGCGCTTCTAGGACCTTCACCCATAATATGCTCGCCTTTGGATTGAGTAAGAAACTCTGCAATGATTTCCTAAAGAAGCAGGCGATTATCGGACACTTGAATGAAGGTGAAGGGCACACTCTTGTACACATACACACCTTATCTGGCCTTTTTCTTTCTTCAATTCTGCCATCCTTTCATCATCTTATTATTTGTTGGACTGATCAATATAAACCAAAAATTTGCTCACTTTACATCAGTTTGTACTGTATAGCATTTGAACAGCAGACACTTTTCACAAAGGAGCTGTTACAGAAATATGGATGTAGGATCAGCAAGTCAGAGGTGACAAGTAGTGAGAAAAAAAGAGAAAAAAAAAAAACTCCTTTTGATAACATGAGGTAGAAATCGTGAGAAGAACCAGACTCCAGGGGACACCGGATAGTGGGGTTATAAATCATGACTCTTCTACAGCTGTATACGATAGAGTCAAACAGTACTAAGTGTGTTGAAAGGATGCTCAGAACGAGCAGGTTGTGAATAGAAGTCCTTGAACGAGAACAAGAAAATCTTTATGCTTACAGCAGCATTTCTACAGTTTGTAGAGACGCCTGTTCTCCGAGGAAGGGAGGAGACTTGGGCGTAAAGTACAATAAATGCACAATAAATGTTCTCTTTTTCATTTCCCTATATCAGAACAATACAAGTTGCTGAGTGAACATATTGAACAGATGGCTGTGGAGTGAAGAGCAGCTACAGAGGGTTCGACTATCTTCCCGTTCTGTCCTACTGTTCGATTCCCTAATGTATACCAGCGTTCAGCTCCAGGTGAAAGATCACACCCCCATCTTCATTTGAACTGTTTTCAAAAGTCCAGCAACTGAAGGTGACATATCTATGAAGTGGTACGGACAGTGCACTTCCTCCACGGCTGCTCACTATAACCCGGAATACTTCTGCTATGCTGCAGCATGCTATGTTTATGATGCATATCAGAACCTGACAATCTCATGCAATAACCGTGTTTTTATTATATATCAATGGATTTATGGAGCTATGTGAACTGTAAATGTCTACAAAGTACAATTCTGACACCAACCCCAGCCACACTTCAATTCATTAGTCTCTTTATGTGGGACACCATGAAAAATGTATGCCAGGGCATTCAGGCTGTAATTGACACTTTTATATGACACACACTCGGTCATACTGTAGACTACACCGTCAGAATCTCATGTGCAGTCTGTCAAAACTGTTACACATTGCGACAGTGTGAGGTTTGATAATGTGCACGTGAGAACATGGTTGTGTGTTGAAAAGCTATGATGTTGTGCGAGAGGAAGTACGATTGCAAGTATGTGTGAGACAGCGTGCTATAGTGGGAGAGACTGACTGACAGTATGGAAGTGAGGTTAATCTTTGTGTGTATATATATATATATATATATTTTTTTTTTTTCCCCCCCCAGGAATGTGAGCCCCATATTGTTCATGTACAAAACAGTATTAAGTACTCTCGGTATTATCCAAGGGGTGCGCGAGCCTCCACTCTGTCCAAAGTGCCTTTAACAACAGAATTTTTTTCCTATATGATGTGTCCTTGTTATGTTGAAATATAATCCTAGTTTGACATCTTTTAGTCTCCCACCACCACTTTTAAGCGGTTTTATTTTTTTGCTTATCTCTGTGCACTCCGAGTTTGTGTCTACTCATTGTGTAGTGATAGATCAGTGCAAGCTGTAGTGCTGTGTAATGAATGTTGTAGTGTTGTGCACTCATGTTAAGCGTACATGTGTAATAATGGTGAATCGTGCTCTACTGTAGTGTAGTGTCCTGTCCAGTCAATAGAGGGCAGTCGTGTTACTTCATACATATTAGCTGCTGCTGAGCAGTGGAGGATAATAGTGTGGTGTTTCACAGAACAACTGAAGTCTCATATATATAAATGAGATATATATTGTAAATACAGTGATGTTATCACACTTAATCACATGTTGCAGGTTGCATTGCATCACAATGGCTGGCTCCAAGAGGGATCACTGGGTTGTAAAATTATAATTTATGTGTATATATATATATATGAAGTGTATATGTTGTAACATGGTGCATCTACTCATTTTGTTGAAAAAACAATTGTGCTTTGCGAATACTGCATTTGTTTTAATGTACTGTGAATGCTCTAATTTACTGTCCTCATATTCCCTAATGGAATGTACCCATTAGAAAATGTCTGTTATATGTTTATAATAAAAGATGTCCACCCTGATGTGTAGCGAAGCTCGTTACAATCCGAAACACAATCTTTCATCTAATTCCATTTTCTTCGTATAGCACTTCAACAGTCACTCCCACAAAGCTGTTTTACACAAACCCAGATGTAGATCTAGATCTCTAAAAAAGCAAGCCAAAGGCAACAGTGGCGAGGAAAAGCTCCCTGAGATGATGTGAGCAAAAAAAAAAAAAAAACTTTGCGGGGGAAACGGAAACCCATCCTCATCTGTGTGGAATTACAAATAATTACAACGATTATATTGAAACATTTTTCACACCATGCTGTTCTTCCATCATGGCTGATCCATGGTTCCTCACCAGATATTCCTTTATCATGCCTGTCTTTGTTTGTGTCATTTCGTGAACATGTGTTTTCGTGTGCTGGGGAGTGTGACCAGGCTGAGGCTGCTCAATGTGGGAGCGCTTAAGACTCGTTGGTTGAGGGAGCTGCCAAATGGCTGCCATGGCTGACTGAGAGAGTAAACAAACAGCAGTCACACTGGCCTGCGCTGATTGGACGCACAGTCATGAGCTGTGAAGCGCCAAAGCCTGGTGTCACACAGCAAGAACTCCAGCATTGCTAATTAGTGCCAGATCTGGAGCTGAGCAAATGCTTCTTTTCTCATGTATCACCACACACTAATCACATCCTACGCTTTCACCTAGCTCACCACTTTCCTTTGCATGTTTATTCAGTGTGTGTGTGTCTCATTCAGTGTGTTTTGTTTTGTTTTTCTAATTAGCAATTCAGTCTAGCATGTAGTGACGTGAAACACTTCCATTTCTTGATCTAGGTGATGTAAAAGGAAATCTCAGTGTTTGACTTGGGAAGGGGATTTCTATCAGAAAAGCATAGACTTTTAATATGCGTCATATTAAGTCATTAATAAGTGTGAGTTAGTCAAATGGGTGGTCTCTAACAGAGGGCCCGACAAACACAAACATGGTCCCATTTCACAATGGATATAATCACTTCATGCAAAATGTGTGCGGTTCTTGTATTTGCATAAAAATCGCAACAATGTGTTGTAACATTTGTGTTTTCGGTCTACTTAAAGCATCATCAAAGAGGAGAGGTAGTCTAAACGTGAGTCATCTGCTTCCTCGAAACTCGAAAATGTTCTGCCGAAGTCCACAAAAAGCCAGACAGACTTTGACCTGGTACTGTACAAGTTGCACAAATGGTTTCTGATAGCCTTTAATCTCTTGACCTTGCCTTGACTTGTCTGCACGGGTCACTGACACATAGCACATGCGAACCCTGGATCATCTCACTATATATATATACTGTACTATAAATCACTTGTTATGATTTCTATATAGGATGCTTCACAAAACGTAACGGCATGGATATAAACATCGAGGCTGCTCGTTAATTCAGCCTGTAATGGGGATGGCCGGATAACAGACGCAGTAAAATGCTCCTCAGTTCATGGGTGGTCAGCGTTTAGATAAATGTGATGCAACATAAGGGTGTCACAGTTGCCTCAAGGCCAATGACCCAGAGCGTTTGGGAGCGAGCCAGGAAACAAATAGCGAACCAATTTGAAACCAAACTGCGTAGCAGCTGCACTTTGGTCAACTAATGACCTAACCATTATTAAATATGTACTAATAAAATAAATCTAATACAACTTGAGTTTAAAAAATAGCAAACCTTGTTATAGCCAGAATTTCAACATGCATTTTCCTCACTCAACATTCTCCAGCACAGCTAAACCAATGGGTCTGAGCAAAACCTGGTCAATTGTTCATGTAAATATTTAAAACATTGACTATATTTGGTCAAATATGTTGAATGCAAATAAAAATTCTAAGTGCTTATCAAACAGCTTTTAAAATACCTCTTTCCACCTGCCAAGATAATCCAAAAGACGGGGTTTCTAATCCAAGTGTAAAATTCACTAAAATACCCAAATACCCTGGTTATTTGTCTAAGAATCAGTTTGGCGCATGCGACTTGAAAACGTGAAAGTTTATTTCTAAAGAGCTCTTTGTTTTTTCGCTGTTATTTTAAATTTTCATAGTGTGATCTAGGAACCATATGTGTTTGTTAATGAGATGGATATTTATTGTGCTAACCTCATGTTACATCTTTCCAGGCATGAAATCTTAAAAGGTATGTAAACATTCAATCTGCAGTGGATTCCTGGTGACAAAAGAGCTTTTCAATATATGGTTCCACCGTTTTAAGTGATTCATCAAGGGCGGGGATACCTGACTCTTTTTTTTTTTTTTTTTTTTTTGTCTCAGTGGCTGGAATTGATACTACTCCATGTGTGTGGTTGCTCATTTATGTGCATGTGCATATGCATGGCAATGATCTAATCCTGAAGTGAGCCATGCACACGCAAAAATATCAGTATTTTTCTTGTGGTGCTATGAAAGATTCCTTGTATATCAAACACTGCATAATGTTATTGCACTCAGGTCTGTATTTGCTTGTTTAGAGTCATTGAAATAATACAACAGATATTATGAATGATGAATATGATGAATGATGCCCTCACCTTCATTACTACATATTAGGTCTGTACAGTTCTTTGTGCTGTGACATACATTCACCAGCAACTTCATTTGGTACACCTGTTCAACTTGTTTTTTAATGCAAATATCTAATCAGCCAATCCCTAGGCAGCAATCATTACATTTAGGCATGCAGACATGGTCAAGACGATGTGCAGCAGTTCAAACCAAGCAAGGAATAAAGGTGATTTATGTGACTTTGAACAGGGCATGGTTGTTGGCAAGTCTTTCCGAAACTCCTGATCTGGGATTTTCATGCACAACCATCTCTAGGGTTTACAGAGAATTTTCTGAAAAGGGGAAAATATTCAGTGAGGTTCATTTTCTGGGTGAAAATGCCTTGTTGTTGCCAGAGTTCAGAGGAGATTGGCTGATAGAAAGGGAAACAGGAACTTAAATAACATCTCGGCATAACAGAGGTATCTGCAACCAAAGAATATCTCTGAATGTACAAGACATCAAACCTTTAGGCAGATGGGCTACAGAAGCAGACGACCAGCTATGAATAGGAAACTGAGGCTACAACTTATATAGACTCACCAAAATTGCACAATAGAACAAAGGGGGAAATTGCCTGGTCTGACGAGTCTCAATTTCTGCTGCGGTAGGGCCAGCAGAATTTGGCGTTAACAAAATTAAAGTATTATTGCATCCTGCCTTGTATAAATGATTCACGCTGAGGGAGATGTGGTGATGTGGTGTGGGGGGGCTACCTGAGAATTGTTGCTCTCTATGGCTATCGCTTTATGACCGCAGTACAGTATAACGTTTTATGTCATAAAGCTAAAATCATCTCAAACTGCTTTATTGAACATGACAATGAGTTCACTGGAAACACAAGTGGCCTCCACAGTCACTCACTAACTCATTCACTCAGACAGGGTCAGTCTATTCCAGGAGACTTAGGGCACAAGGCAGGGCACACCCTGGACAGGGTACCAATCCATCGCAGGGCACACATACTGTACACACACTTTCTGTACACGCTCATTCACACACTACAGGCAATTTGGGAACTCCAATTTGCCTAATCTGCATGTCTTTGGACTGTGGGAGGAAACTGGAGTACCCAGAGGAAACCCACCAAGCACAGGGAAAACATGCAAACTCCATGCACACAGACCTGAGGCAGGACACTGGAGGTGCAAGGTGATAAAGTCACCAGATCTCAATCCAATAGAGCACATTTGGGATGTGATGGAACCGGAGATTTGCATCATGGGTATGTATATGTAGCTGCCAAATCAGCAGCAACTTCATGATGTTATTATTTCAAAATCTATAAGGAATGTTTCCAGCTCCTGGTTAAATCTGTGTCGTGAAGAATTAAGGCAAAAGAGGGACAGGACAATCAACATCTTCTGACTGGTCATGTTTATCATATGATGGAGCATTTTTATAGTAATAGGAGGCTCACTAACCAGTTTGATGAGGATGAATCACATTTGTGATATTCATTTGTGGAAAACATTTCTGAGAGAATTTAGACTGATGCATTAGACAGCACTCTCCACCACCATCATCATCATCATCCTAAAACCAGTTGAGCAAATACCTTTTAAAAAGAATTCCAAAGTTCATCACTCTAGTATAGTTCCAGAGATGTGTAGAAGCTCTGTTGACATTAAAACACATGGCTCATGGTCACCCTGCAGCTTACCAAAAAGAAAGAAAGAAAGAAAAAAGAAAACTTTATTTTGTTTTTGTTTTTCCTTTAACTTCTCACACTCTCTGTACTATATCCAATGATTTTTTTTTTCACATTTTGTTCCCCTCACTTGAATAATGATGTATAAAACAGTGTGCCAGGAAGTGTAACCGGATTAGCAGTGAATGTTCCTCACAGCAATCTCATCAATCTTCATCACAGCCCAGCCCACCCGCTTTTGCACTGAGCACATATTTGGACAACTGAGTTCTGTTTATGTAGAGAGTGAAAATATATAACAAACAGCAAGATTAAACCGCTTTTGAAGGCACTGCTCTTAAAAATATATATATATGATTTAATACTGACTCGAGCTGTGATGGCAGATCAAATGAAGACGAGGACACTTCAAACAGTTGGCCTTTTATTTCCTCCTCTTAATTTCACCCCTGATAGATTAATCAGACCTCGGTTTAAATCTAACATTAAAAGGGCTTGAGTGAGTAAGAACGTCCAGGCATGGCAAGAAGTGTGAAATCTAAATACTATAAAGAAGTGTTTTTTAAACTATTTCGCCGAAATCTCAACTGACGATTAGAACGTTGTTTTTGTCTCTTTTTTGAAATTTAGATTGTGATTGGATTGGCACCTCATCCAGGGTGTACCCCGCCTAGTGCGTACCTCGCCTAGTTCCCCGAGTCCCCCGGGATGGGTTCCAGCCCTCCTATGACCCTGTACAGGACGAGCTGTATAGAGAACAACAATAACAAGTGGGAGAGAGTGAATGACTGCTCCTTTGAATTGAATGGAATTAATCCAACCCTTAATACATCAAAAACATGTCTAGATTATTTTGGACTTGGTGTGTTTTGTTGGTGGAAAGTACAGAAATAAAACTCTCTATGGCTGCAATTAAAATATATTTGTACATACCAAAATAATAAGCCTAATATTTAGTCAGTTATGAAGCTCGCCGGACAAGAAAGAGCACATGCATTTTTAGTACATTTTTAGCAGGGTCGTGGTGATTGACGTTAAATTAGATTATGAATTATACTGTATATTGGGAAATAGATCCAGGGGGAAAAAATGAAAGGGAAGGGAAGAATTTTGAAATGGAGCTGATGTAAATGCATTACCAGAGCCAGAATCTACAGTCCATGCTCACAGTGCTGTCATTTCGACTTCAAAATTTTGTTCAGAGTTTGTTTATGTTTCCATGCTCACTTTGGTTTAAACCCAAATACAGATACAGATGTTTGGTTCACTAAACAGCTACAGATCTGTAATCTGTAATCTACACCCTGCTTACAGTTAAAGGGCTCCAAAAACGTCCAGAACCCATGCTCTGAAGTCTTCGCTTTCACCTGTGACTTGCCATCCATTTTTCTAATCGTGGAGATGAGCGTATGACACGAATCAGTTTGCCCTTATCGGCTTTATTGCTGTCCAAATGCTACTCAAATCTTCAGGAATAAATCTAGCTATTCTAATCGTCCATCAGCTGCTCTATAGCAAGCGGGGGGAAAACCTGCTTGTTTTTGACAGCTCTCCCACAGGAGCATTTGTGATTCTGACTGCAGAGAGCGAGAGAGGGAAAGTGCTCTGGTTCTCATCAAAATAATTGAGAACGAGGGGATGACGCGCTGCGAGACCTAAATGCAGAGATTTTACACTTTAAACACTTTGGAGGATCGTCTTTCTTTTCTATGTTTATTTTAATATCAAGCTGGTGAAAGAATAAACCCAAACTGAAAAATGTTATTCTTTTGAGTTTTCCCCTCTAATCTGTGGCCCATAAACTCTGAGCTGTCAAGAAAAACTTCTGCTGTACGTGATATCATACTTGTGGCCACAGAAAGAAAAGATTAAGCATGGGCCAGACACTGTTTTGATATAACTGTTAATGGTGGCATGTAATAAACCTTCACAGAAATGGATACAATTCATAATACAGTACTTAATAGCACCTGTATTAGGAGCCGTATTTAAGAAATAAATACACAGTCCAAATCATTCTTATTACTCTTACAGTGTTTCGAAGGGAGCTTTTAAATATTCACCCTTTTGAATGGTTGATTATGAACCTTGATTTTACTTTCAAGTAGACTGCAACAATGTTATCTTAGCAGCTGAAGAAATTTTGATTAAAGAAAATGTTATCTAACCTTTCTCATTATTAGAACTATAAGACCATCAAGCTTATTTCTAGATACATGGACACATTCACTCTCACTCATTCCTGATACCACTTATCTAGGATAACAGGAGGCCTGGAGCCTATCCCATCAAACGTGGGGCAATATGTGCAATTCAATGCAGAGCAAAAGCACACACACTTACACACTACGGGCAATTTGGAAACACCAGTTGGCGTAATCTGCATGTCTTTGGACTGTTGAGGAAACCCATCGAGGACTGGGAGAACATGTGTACAGCTCCATGTGCACAAACCTGAAGGCAGGGCTTGACCCCTTGACTCAGGAGGTTAGAGGCCACAGTGCTAACCACTATGCCACCGTGCCACCACATGGGCAAATTTCAAACTTAAAATTGTTTTGTTCTTTTGGCTGATCATATTGCTTCTTTCTAAATATAAACACTTGGAATAAGCAAAAATATCCACCAAGGGAATAGGAATATCTACAAATAGTTGTAATAATTTAATATTTCTTTGAAAACAAATCCAATAAAGAAAGACACTTCTTAAATTTACCTATATTTAAGATATTTGTACTTAATTTAATATAATTTATATTGGATTATGTGCTACTGCTTGGATAATGGAACAAAAAGAATTAGTTTATTCCCAAAATAGACCAGATAAGGTGACTTTGTGCTAGAAATAGAAAAGCTGTTGGGATTTTGGTAGACTGTCGGGACACACCAGGACCGTTTATATCAGTGCCATATTTAGCATTTTTCTGCTTCTACAAATATATATTACTAGCTCAAATATTATACACATGGGATGAAGCAGTATTTTTATTTCGAGAATTATTTACTAGTAAAAATTTATTTTATACATATATGATTTAAATAAACAATATTAGTTAACCATAGTTAACCCAAATTGTACTGCATTTTAGGATGAGTATTGTATTTTTACACTGTCTTTTTTTCTGACAATTAAAGACTTGCATTTAATCTGCTTACAGAAAGGTCATGATTTATGTGTTTACACACAAAGGTCTTTAGACATTTCATGCTTCACTCATTTTTTTATGTGAATTTTCTCATATGAATAATATTTTTCACGTGATCACATGCATGCACATGTGCATTTAAAATCTTTTTTCAGATTTTTCACGTGATCATGTAACTTATGTGAAAATATGATCAAATATAAAAAGTATATATAATTCATCATTTATTAAATTCAAGTCTAGCCATCAGAAACAGATATTGTATAGTCTCTGATGTTGATATAATGTGTGCATGGATATTTGTTGTGTTACAGAAGCACAAAAATGTACTGTATGATGTACTAAATAAATCAAATTAATGAAATCAGTGAGGTATTGCAGGTTATTGTGGATGTGAAACACTCTGACACACTGACAACTAACTGACAACGGGGATGAAAAGGGGTAGTTATTTCAATTGGCATGATTTAATTGTCTCATCCACATAAGAACTCTCAGGGTGTAAATCTTGACACTGAGTCGATATAGCGAGTGTCATTGTCATTTCATAACTGGCTTTAAAAATTCAGCCTGAGAGATCAGGGATTTTTCCTGCCTGTGTGATCTTAACAGCACATCTGTGCAGGGAGATAGATGAGAGCCACTGCCCCTGCTCAGTCCCAGCCTTCCAGCCTACGGGTGGATGTCGCTCTATTTACACGTCTGACCAAAAGAATCCTATACACAGGAAATGCTTGTGAATGTGAGTCCCCTTGCTCAAATGTGGGGAAGTTTATTTATTTCCACGAGCATTCCTGATTTGCACTGTGTAAAGCTACAGAGAGACACCATGCAGCTGAATCAGACTCATGGCTATATATAGTGCCATGGGATAAAGTGGGCACCCAGGGGGCTGGTTCTTCAATCTAAGATTAGATTTAGCCCTAAAGATAAATCTAGACAAGGAATTCTCTATGAAACTACTGTTAGCTTCTGTATTCAGTTCCAAGTTCTATGTTAGTTTAACGTTGTTGTTTTTTTAACCCCAATTTATTTTAGATCAAAGCATCCTTGCAAATAAAATATAAACATCCTAAAACATTAAACTGAAAATACTAAATGTGGCTTGGGAAAAAACAATAATAATAATAATAATATAATTGACATAGGTCGTTATTTATTTTTACCTCCTTTAGATGCAATTACAAAATCTCTACACTATTGCAACAGCTAATTTATGGTTTATTAAAATTTAACATTTAGTCGGCTATAAATGCACGTACATATTCATATTAAAATGAAAAAGCTATGTATTAAAGTGTAGAAAAAATCATTACTCACAAAGATTACTCATGAAGAATTACTGTGTAAAAAATATTTTATTTGTACAATAAGTGTTATTTATTTTATCTCGGATTTCGTTCCACAAACACTCGACTCATTTACTCTTGTTATGTTTTTCCTCAAAAATGTTCCCAACTATTTGCATCCATGAGGTACTTGAGGAGCGAAGAAAAGCAACAACATGATACAATTTGTAATTTATCTTCTATTCCTTTTACAAGCACGGAAAGGAGCGTAATAAAATCAGAGCTCAAATAAACATTTACATTTAAACAGCAACATCCATGAGAGTTTGCATGGCGTGGCTCTATGGGTAATACATCACCAGAGTTAACTACTGTCAGCCTTATGTGAACCTTTGAAGTGGGCCACCCAAGTTGTCCCAAACATAATAATAATAATAATAATAATAATAATAATAATAATAATTGTATGGCAGTTATTGAACTTAGCTATTGAAAAAAGTCCTAAAGTGGTTATCGTGTCTTATACCACACTAAATTCTCTATTCTGATTAGTCAGAAAGTGTTGATTAATTTTCCACAACATAGCTTTGATCACGGTGCCAGCTGCATTCAAACATTTTAGTGTCTCAATGTTTCTGTAATCTAAGGCAAATAATAAACTGATTGTTCTTTTGTTATATAACAAAGACATTCATTTCATTAACAGTTATAGAAGGAATCAGCATGTTGTTATGTTTTCTAGTATTTTGGGTTTCTTCATAATACTGCCTCATAGCTTCATTTTCCCCCCTTTGTTTACAAGAAAGAGAAAAGTTGAGGCAGGTGAAGGAGTGATTGACTGTAACTGGTCTACCATAAAAGACCATAACTGTGAAAGTTTAAAAGTATGATATGTCCTTCCTTAAAGAACTAGCCATTGTAATTTTGTGCAATACAAAAATACAGTGGTACACTTCAGAACAACGAAAGACATTTAACTTGGACCCTGATTAACACTGTAAGAGTTAATAAACCACTGAAGATCTTGATTATAATGTATACATGTTAGTTCATTGCCTGTCTTAGAGCCAACACGCTATGACATTTACAAGTCACCAACAGTTCCCACCTCCAGTTATTAAAATAAATCTATTGTATATACCCTATCTGAGGTTCTTTGACAGATTTCCTCAGCTGGATCAGGAGTATTGGTACATGAGGAGCAGGAGCATTGCCTCTCTAGTGATTTCCTGCTATTGGAAGTTAAGAACAGCTGCTCCAGATGTGAGTTTGCCAATGGATCAGTCATCAGACTAAGTTCTCACCACCCTTCTCGCAGTACTGGAGTAAAGTTTCGGGCCACGCGAGTGACATGTAAGAGCACAGCGGGTAGGCTCGCGGATAGAGGTGCGGCGCGTGCGCAGACGGAAGTAGCGCTGTCGCGAGCGCGCGGTGACGCGTTTCCAGACACGCAGCCTCTGAGCCTCCGCAGCTGCACCTGCGCTGAAGCCGGTTCACCTTCTTCGCCAAGATGCTATCTATGCTAAATTCTTTCGATTTATCTGAAGTTTTCTTGCCGTCCGTTAGGTCTTTGGTGTCTCGCTTTGGAAGCTGCGAGGAACCCAAAGTCGAAGTGACGCTGGTGCTTTTCGCAGCGGCACTCGTCGAATTCCCAGGACGCATTTGGCGCAGGTGCGGAGAGTGCAGTTCTGGCTGGTGGTCGGGTTCGTGCGGAGACGCGCTTTGCTGCTCGCTCGGGGAGCGGGGGCGCGCGCTGGTCGGATGCGCGCCGCGACACTGTTTCACCGGGTTGAGTGGCGGGAAACTCAAATGTCCTCGAGGTGGATGTTCTTGGTCCTTGTGCTGAATCACCATCTCCGCCAGGGCCTTTTCATTACTCAGGGTCTCGTCTCTCACCACACGCGTCCCTGCGCAAAGTTTGGTGGTGCCCAGAGCAAGACCAGTCGGACCGCGGCTGCGTTTGTGACTCGGTTTAGCTTCGCTATGCTCCTGCAGTTTGGACTTCCGTTTCCTCCTCCTGTAATTGCCGTTCTCAAACATGTCCAGGCATTTGGAGTCTAGAGTCCAGTAGCTGCCCTTGCCCGGGCGCCCTTTCTCCCTGGGCACCTTAATGAAGCAGTCGTTCAGCGACAGGTTGTGCCGGATGGAGTTCTGCCAGCCCTGCTTGTTGTCGTGGTAAAACGGAAAGCGGTCCATAATAAACTGGTAGATGCCGCTCAGCGTGGCGCGTTTGCCCGGTGCGCTCTTGATGGCCATGGCGATGAGCGCGATGTAGCTGTATGGAGGCTTCTGTGGAGGTTCCTGTCGGGTTGAGGCGAGTCCCAGGGCCGGGATCATGCCTCCTACTTCTCCACCATACAGATAAATCAGGGACGAGTTGGTGAGGCTGAGAGCCGCGGGTCCCTGCGCTGGCCGTCCCGTGTACAAGTTCATGTTGAAAGTCCCGTTAAACGCGCAGAGGTTCAGAAACTCCTCGAGCCGCGGTCCATAGAGAGATGCCCGAGAGTCAGGCAGTCTGGCTCTCCTGCACTTTGTTGCACGTTTGCTGCTTTATGTTGACTTATGCTGGAAAATAAATTGTCTATGATAAACAATCGTTGTGTTTCTTTCAGCCCACCCACATTAATTAAAATTTCATTGCCCCAAAAGCCCCACAAGTCTCTCTGCCTTCTCTCTCTCTCTCTCTCTCTCTCTCTCTCTCTTCCCTCGTGTCCCTGGCCCACCAGCCAATGGTGAGCTTGGTTTATTCCCTCATTTGTTTATAGAATTAGTCTGTTGATAAGTCTGCCCACCCAAGTCGAATCAAGCTGTGTTTATTTGGAAAAAATTTCCGGGCACCCAATACATAAACGCACTGATCTGATGTTTGAAAGATCACGTCCACCCTACGACTCTGAACGAGAGAGAGAGAGAGAGAGAGAGAACAAGCAAACAGCACAGAGCGCTCGCTCCGGGTTTTTCTGGGCTGTTCGAAAAGAAAACAAAGCATTTAAAGGACAACAACTTAAACAATTCTTCTCTCTCTCTCTCTTTTTAACTTTTTATCAGATGCATCCATCTTTCCTCCGTTCTCACCTACAAGAAGACTACAAATAACTATGGCATAATAAAATAAAGTTTAGATCACTTTTACAGGAACTCGATCAGAGCATTGCAGATTTCACCTAAATCTGTTTAACCCCTATGACTAATGAGATATAGGCAAATATCTCTAGATCTTCCCTTTTATAAAGCATCAATGTCAACATCAATCATTTGAACAAACCCTTCAATTTCCATAAAAGGAGAACTTGGCAGGATGCTGAAGTAAACTATATTTTTTTGTGAATGTGCACATGATGCTTTATATTATGTATTTTCCTGTTTATAGGAGCAAGGGGGATTATAACAACTTTACAAGTGCACACAGCTGGCCCATGATTACATTACGTGTTTGGAGGTTTCAATGGATAAACTTAGAAGTTTTCCTGAGTTTGACTTTTCCATCCACAGACAATGATTCATAAAGTTTTAGACATGCCAGACCCAACAGCGATGTGTCTCAATGTGTGGGCATTGAGCATATTCTTCTGTTTGAAATCAATTAGTTATTTTTCTGTCTAAAGATGAATCTTGAACAATTGCATCACATCTCTGGCGTGGCTAATTCTAAACTCTCTGGGTAGAAATGCTTGTTGGGGGTATCCCAAGGTGCCCACTCTGTTAGACTACATTAAATAACTAAATAGAATGGGATCATAAGAAGCATGTTTGAACCATGAGGTAAATATGACTTTAATTTCGCCCCTCTTTTTTTTTTAAACTGTGCAATATTAAAATTTGAAACAATTCTGGACTTTCCTATGGGTAGTCTGTCTATCTATCTATCTATCTATCTATCTATCTATCGGTCTGTCTGTCTGTCTGTCTGTCTGTTCTCTGTCTGCCTTTTTCCTCTAAACACACATGCATATCAGTTTTGTATTGTTGAAGAAAACTTTAGAAGATAAACTCAGAAACAATTTTGCCTACATATATTAACCAGGTTTAATTTATTTTTTATTTTTATGTTTCTGCAAACATATAGAGTAATTTCAATAATTTCATGTTTGTAATGTCCAATAGATAAAAATGTAAGGACAACTCAGTAATTTAAATGCAATATGGAAATAATTTTATGCTACAATTCAGGCTAACTTTATATAGTTTATCTTTTAATTAACACTCTAACAAAATGTTTTTAATGCTTCTGAGGTACATATGATTCCTATGTTTTTGATTACAGAAAAGGAAATCTTGCTTGCACCACTGTGCAATTTGTCAGATTTCTATTTGCTGAATTTGTTGTTAAATTGTGCTGCAATGTGATTACATTTTACACAGGTTACCAGCATTATACACATTGTTTTAATTTTAATATTGTTATGATCATAATTGATGGTTGAGTATGAAAAAGTCTCAAAAGAAGACTCAAAATATTTTATATAGTTATTGAAACTAGATATAATATGAAATCTAAAACAATTAACTATAACTTTTAGTACATATTTTTCTTACATTTAATTATTGCTGCTATGTTAATTTTATTATTGCACATAATGTAGAGTTATTCCCAAAAAGTGTGAATCCATAGGCAAACAAGCAAATCATGTAAAATTCACTAAAAAAAATTTATGTGAAGAAATCTGTTTTGCAAGCATAAAAAATGAGTTCAATTTGATCTAAAATTTGTTTTAAAGTTATCTTTGGACTAAATGCTTTTATTTGTATTTGCATTGCATATTATAATATTGCAACAACTTGAGGGGGTGGGGGAGATCAATTTACAAAACATCAACATGAGTTTCCTAGTATTTATATCTCCTCTACAAATTTTATATTTGAAACATTACAAGTTTATACAAAAACCTTATGATCCACCAGTGTCTTTTAAACAAGAAAATAGAAGCTTCAATAGAAGTATTTAGGCATGAGGAAAATCTGACGTTTATACAAACCGGTTTACATGGTCAGTATCACAAATTTACTTACATTTAATTAGGGACAAGGTGCCACCATGGCGTAGTGGTTAGCACTGTGACCTCACCTCCAGGGTTGAGGATTTGAGTCCCTCCACCTGGGGTCTGTGTGCATGGAGTTTGCATGTTCTCCCTGTGCTTGGTGGGTTTCCTCCAAGTACATCAGTTTCCTCATAAAGTGGTATTTTCGAATTGCCCATAGTGTGTGTGAGTTTGTGCATGCTTGTGCACTGATGAACTGCACCCCATTCAGAGTGTACCCATCCTAGTGCCCTGAGTCCTCTGGGATATGCTCCATGCCTCCCACAACCCTGTACAGGAAAAGTGGTATAGAGAATCAGTGTGTGAATAAACAGGGACCTAAAAACAGTGCAGAATCTCAAATATAAAATATCCATTAAAATTGTATCTATTTGTTGTAATTATTTAAATATATGGTATTAGACCAGTCATTATCAATTAAAGAAAAAGAAATGTATGTATGTAGTAGCTATGTATGTATGTAAATACTGTATGTAGCTATGTAACTATGGATCTATGCATTTACAGTTCATTTTCATCTTTAGTACTGTAAATGGTTATCATGTCTGCATTACTATGTACAAAATAATTCACTATTTCTAAATATAACTTAAAAATTTATAAATAAATGACATTACAGAAGAATATTTGCATGCCTGTAAAGAAAGCAACAAAGTTACCAATAGAGCTCTGGCATATTCTCTAGGCCTGCTCAGTAAAACTCCCAGTTGTTTTATTTAGAGAGTTGCACAAATCTGTGTCTGACACTACTAATTGTTTTCAAGTAAATAGTTTTCACACCAAATCTTGCCTTTTTTTTTTTTTTTTTTTTACAATTTAGTGCTGTATATGGAAGTTTCTTTTATATGGAAACTTGAGGTTACTCACGACTTCGCCCGCATGCAGATCCTGATGCCTGCGTGCTACCATTTACCTGCAAATGGAGCGTGCAGTCAACTTGCTGCCGAAAATAGTGAATGAGTTTGTACATAATGATGCAGACATTATAAACATACACAACATGGACAAACAGTATTTAGCCAAATCAGTTAATTATTGAATTTAGGAGTTTCAATCAGGCCCCTAATCCCCACTGAAGAGCAATCTTAATGCTTCAGCATACCAATACATCTTGGACAATGTTATACTTCCAACTTTGTGGCAAACAGTTTGGGGAGGACCATTTTCTATTCCAACATGACTGTGCCCCAGTGCACAAAACAAGGACATGGTTTGATTAGTTCGGCTGACTGGCACGCACCAAGCCCTGTCCTTGACCACATCGACCACCTTTGGGATGGACTGGAACGGAGATTGCGAGCCAGGCCGTCTCATCCGACATCAGTGCCTGACCTCATAAAAGCTCTACAGAATGAATGGGCAAGAACCCTCACAAAAACACTCCAAAATCTTGTGAACATCCTTCCAAGAGGAGTGGAAGCTGTTGTAGCTGCACAAGGGGGACCAACTCCATATTGAAGTATATGTATTTGGATATAATGTCACTGCAGGTTTGGCCAAATACCTTTAGTGTATATAACAATAGTGTATAATGTATAGTGTTTATAAATCTAGGGTATATATCAAAACATTTTATTAAGCATAATATGGTGCATTGGACTTTTGCACAGTAATGTCGATAGATAGATTGATTTAAAGTTTTCATTTTGCGTGCGTGCGTGCGCGCACGCGCGCGAGTATCGCTGTGTATGCTGCCATCTGGTGGACATTTTTCTTCTAAAAGAAATATGTTAAAGATATACAGAAATAGAATCTCAAAAAACAGTTGGTTAAATTATTATCCAATGAATTATACACCCTACAGTGCATTTTCAGTGAAAGGCTCGAAATCTTTGTAGGATTTAAACACCCCTCCCATTTTAAATTGGTAATTAGGAACAGGATTACTGCAGTCCGTATATATATATTTAAAGTTAATTAGTTAAGAGCTCAACGTTATTGTAAAACGTCAAAGTCAAATTTCAAGTAATTTTATTCGACAACAACAGCAAAATCTACCGCTTATTTCCAGTCGTCACAGGACTGTTACTTTGACAACGAGAGAGAGAAAAACATGCCGCGGTGTCGGAAGTGCTGCGACTTTTCACACCGGAAGTCGAAAAATCAGCTGATCGAGGTGTTTTTAATAGAAGTTGCCGTTGGAAGTGTGAAGGTTTGGGTGTTTTTATTGTGTCGAGCGGATAATAAACACCAGCGGGAACTGAAGGATAAACGCAGGCTCGAGAAGTGTAACTGAATCCTGACAGAGCTGGGGCGGTGTGAGCAGTCTTTGTGTGTGTGTGTGTGAGAGAGAGAGAGTGTGTGTATGTGTGTGTTTAAACTCGCTAGCTGTTGAACCTCAGTGAAGAAAGAAAACAAGGCTAGACTAGTCTCTACAGTGCGTCTTTGTTTGTTTTTTTTGTTTGTGTGTTTGTTTGTACATTGAAGCCGTTAGATAACTGAACCGAGCCTGAGAAGAAACGACAGTTAACCTAATGAACAAGCTTCCTTCATGAGCTGAGAGAGCTGAATTAGTAACGTTACACCAGAGCGAAGACAATAACAGGGTGTTTTTCAGTTCAGGAGGGCGACCAGGTTACACAATCTCTGAGTGTGTGTGTGTGTGTGTGTGTGTGTGATGTTGGCAGTACTCGAGTTCAGAGTGTCTGCGTGCATGATAAACATTTCTCCTCAACAGCTGGACTGATTGATTTTCACAGAATAGTCAGAGGAAAGACAACCTGCCCTGTTTAGGTTTTAAGTGTGATGTTATAGCTATTTATACCAGTTTTCTTTGTAAATATGTATTTCTAAGCAAGTGTGCTTGCATTCACCAGCTAGTATTTTAATGCCAGTATTTATAATTATGCAGACACTGTGGTTCAGGGACAGCAGAGTTAAAGATTAAGATCGTGTTCAACATTTTAAAGCTTGAGATTGATGTGGCTTCAGATAGAAGAGCCGGTGAGTCTGTCGCTGGTGTAACAGGAGTTTTAGTATTGTAGTTAGTGTGTGTGTGTGAGGAGAGGGAGAGAGAGAGAGGTAAGGTCCAGCTCTGGCCCAGTCCGAGAAGCCCGCTGAAAACCCAATGCTCGATCTGGAGGTGGTTCCTGAGCGCTCTTTGGGAAATGAACAATGGGAATTCGCATTAGGTAAGATTCAAAGCGATAATTTTTATTGTTTTAATTAAGGGGAATGTAAATACATTGTTGTGGTGTAGTGGTTAGCACTTGTGGCCTAACACCTCCATGGTTGACGGCTCGATTCTTACCTCGCATGGAGTTTGTTTCCTCCTAAAGTCCGAAAGACACGCAGAATTGGCATTTCCAAACTGCCCGTTGTGTGTGTGTGTGTGTGTGTGTGTGTGTGTGTGTGTGTGTGTGTGTGTGTGTGTGCACATGCCCTGTGATGGGCATGTATAGATACAAACTTTTTTTTGTGTCCAGGGTGTGCCCTGCCTTGTGCCTCTTGGGGTAGGCTCCAGGCCCCCCACAACCCTACATACAGAATGAGCAGTATAAAAGATGTACAGTACTGTGAAAAGGTCTTAGGCATCGTATTATCTGTAGTATGAATTGTATTTGTATTTATGTATGTGTGTGTGTGTGCTTGTGCTGTTTTTTATCATGGCTGCGTCATTATGTACAAAACCATTCACTATTTACTAACATAACTTAAAAATTAATGAATAAATAAGAAAATAATAATATTTGCATGCTTGTGAAGAACACAACATATTTTCCAGCTCTTTCCAGAATGAAACTTACACACAAACAAACAAAAAAAACATAATATGGGACCATAAGTTTTGCTTGACAATAGAAAGGAGCAAGTGTGACAAAGTTACCAGAAGAACTCGTATTCTTCAGCTCTCTCGGTGAAACCTAACAGCTGTTTTACTTGCAAAACAATAACTTCAGCAAAGATGCTTTTGAAAACATTTCTGTAAAAAAGAAAGTTCTATATAGAGCACTAAATAGTAGTGAAATAAACAATGTTTCAATGTTTGATGTGAAAACTCTTTGCTTGAAAATAACCAGCGTTGGATACAGATTTGTGCAGTTTTAAAAGTAAAACACTTGCTCCTTTCTTTTCTCAACAATTAAAACCCAGGAGATTTATTAATTGTTTGAAGTTATGTTTGGAAATAGTAATTGGGTTTGTCTGTACTAAAGATAATAGGATGGTAAGACTTTTGCACAGTACATTTTCCTGATCTGCATACCAATTGTGAAGTTTGTCACCCAAGAGCATGAATATAGTAAACAATCAGGGTCAAATTCCCCAACCCTCATTCCATGCAAAAATGTATTACAAAGTCCAGCTGAGACTCATATAAATTTATGCTGTATTTAGTACAAATCTTCCTCTTTTCTTTCATTTGAACTAGCCTTATGGCTAACTGGAAGTAGAAGGCAAAAAGTTAAAATTGTACAACTTTATTTAGCTCAGTGGAACTGCAGAAGCTTTATATGAGTCTCAGCTGCAGAGATGGCCCAAAAGTGTGACTCCATAGTCAAACAAGCAAATGTAAAATTCACCAACAGCTTAACTGTGTAAAGAATCCTATTTTACATACGTAAAACTAAGTCCAGTTTGACCTACAATCTTGGGTTATACAAAGCAGTGTACATGGTCAATATCACAAATTTACTTACATTTAAATAGAGGCCAGGTGGCACAGTGGAGTAGTGGTTAACACCGTGGCCTCATATCCAGGGTCAAGGACCCGAGTCCCACCCCGGGTCTGTTTGCTTGGAGTTCTCCCCATGTTTGGTGAATTTCCTCCCAGTACTCTGATTTCCTCCCACAGTCCAAATATATGCAGAATTTCCCGTAGTGTGTGTGTGCGTATTTGTGCCCTGTGAGAAACTGGTGCCCCATTCAGGGTGTGCCCTGCCTAGTGTCCCCAGTCCCCTGGGATAGTTCCACAGATAGTTCAAAGTTTTACTGTTTTAGTACAGATTTAACTAATGATTTATGTGCCAAGCATAAAAACATATAATACCCAAGACCATTGTTGTGATGTATTCGTCTGCACCTCAGTTTTGATTTAAGACAGACTTGGAAAAATCTGAACTATCCCTTTAAGGCTTTGTGCCAGGGTGCCAGCTGCTAGAGTTGGGACCTTGAGTGAGAGATCCTTAACCCCCTGCTGGGTTTTGTGAATCATACATAGACAAGCAAGAAGCAAGTTTCATTATAAAATATACAGTGTATATAATATATCTTCTTTGTTTTATTAAGAAGGAAGGTTTAGCTATTAATGTATTATTAATACTTTGTTGACTTTCCTTTAAACGATTTTAAAAGCAAAACATTGCTTAATAATAGAGTAAAATTATTCTTCTCAACAGATCTTTCAAGCAACACGAAGACCTCTTTCACATAACCAGATGACGTTTTACCCTTTACTTTAAATTTAACCATAGTTTTGTTAACATTAGATTGCTAGCTGTTTGTCTATGGGACAGCAAATTATTATCCTATGCTGATTTTCATGGACAGAGATGGTTAGCTACTTGAATGCAAAGAATTGTTTTTATTTCCAAAAGGAATGCCATTGGCCCAGGCCATTTCCATTTTGCAGAAGCACTGCCGAATAATCAAGAATGTTCAGGTGCTCTACAGCGAACAAGTAAGTGTTAATACATCATTGCTAGTTTTCCAAAAGAAGATGCACTAAAAAAGACAAAATGATGATACATCATGTTCCTTTAACACCGGTCTCTTCCTTCCAGATGCCACTCAGTCACGACCTCATACTCAACTTGACTCAGGATGGAATTAAACTACTGTTTGATGCCTGCAATCAGAGACTGAAGGTTGTCTGTGTGTCTGTGTCTCTATATGTCTGTCACTATAGCTGTGAGTCTGTCTGTGTGTTTCTGTGTTAGTGCTTTACAATTAATTGCATAAAAAATTATTATGGACCCTGTGTAATTATTTAATAGCAAAAGGCTGCCATTTATTACAGGTAATATACATATGTTTGGGAATTTCTGTAATCTTGGTCAAGGTTGGTTATTTTTATAAATACTCTTGAGGTGAGGGACAACCATCCTCTTAACGAAATAATTCGTACCTTTACTTGCTGTTAACCTAGATAAATACATTTTAATACAGAATGGGAGATTTAGTTAAATATCACCGTTTTTATCGCAGTTTATATTGCAGTCAAAATAATCGCAATATAATTTGACCAAATTGTGCAGCCCTTCTGTCGTGTGTGTGTGTGTGTATATACGTGTGTGTGTATATACGTGTGTGTGTATATACGTGTGTGTGTATATACGTGTGTGTGTATATACGTGTGTGTGTATATACGTGTGTGTGTATATACGTGTATGTGTATATACGTGTATGTGTGTATATGTATGTGTGTTATGTGTGTATATGTATGTGTGTGTGTTAGTGTGTGTGTACGTGTAGACACAAACTCTTTTTTTTTTTTTTGCTTATTTCTGAATTTTGTTAATCCTTGACATGAACCTGTGTTCACTGAGCCAAACATTATTTGCAGGTTATTGAAGTGTACGACTTGAGCAAGGTGAAGCTGAAATACTGGTAAGTAATATAAATTGTTTTTTATGTACTCACCAGACTATTTTAGAGACCTTTACGCATTTCCAAATTTGAAACTGAAAATTTAGAAAATCTAAGGGCCTGCATCGCGAAGTTTGTCAGAGCTCTTTACAAAGCATTGAAGTGCAGGAGAAATCCTACATGTCAAAATAATTCCAGCATGAATCAAAATGGGAAATGTAGTCACCGACTAAACACACACCCATAACAGTTCAATCGTTATTCAGATGTAGGCTATGGCAGTTTGTAGACTGGCTCATTAAAAAAAAATTTTTTAAAGGAAGGTAGAGCAAATCTTCTGATTTTCCAAATTCTAAAAATGTCTAGTAATTTCTACTAGAAACTATGCTGCAAATGATGACATTTAGTAGAGAAGTACGCAGCAGGTTCATAGTTTCTGTAGTCACAGCTATCTAAAGCATGGGTGTCAACGATTCCTAGGATACTGTGAGGGGTAGAATTTCATAGATAAATAGTGCACATTTGTAGACAGCTTGTGGAATTTTGTCAACAAAGCAAAAAGTTTGGGAAGCCAATGTCAGACTACAGGTAGTCTCCCACTTAAGTTCTGTTCCAGGAGCACGTTCATAAGTATGATTTGTAAGTCCAACAAAGTGAGGGTTTTATACACCTTCAACTTTAATATATACGATGTAAAGCATGCAAATCCACTTGACTAAATATGTCCCCTTTCCCCACACTGTCACCATGTGGCCAAAAACCATAATCACGTCTAAGGAAATGAATCTCACAATGAAAAGTTGTCTCTGCGCCTTTAAATCGTGAGGGGAATCCCGAACGCTATTTTGTCTTTAGAGGATTGTTCAGTTTCTTTTAGACTGTGAACTCGAAATTAGGATTATTGACCAGGCTAACTTATCAGGACAGTCATTTTCTATCATCGTGCTTCCAGGCCGATTAATTGAAACCGGTGAGGCGCGCACACACACACACAATATACACACAATATATATACAATTTAGACATTTTATACACACACTGAAAATATCATATGTAATTGTAAACATTGGTATCTGGAGCACTACAGTGTCTATCTTTAGTACAATAGATGTGAACTACTTCCGTGAGAGTCTGTTCATATCTACTGAAATTTCGTAACTTGAATGCTCACAAGTCAGAGACTACCTGTATTTAAAAGATTTCTGAAGGGGGAAAAAACATAAGTGTCATTGTCTCAGCAATACAGAGAAAGCTGCTGTGGAAAAAAATTATAATAGGGTGTAAAGTTGTTGTCTAAATGTTGTCCAAGCACTAATCAGAACAAACGATCCCATCTTTCTTATCTTACAGTGGAGTACATTTTAACTCTCAGGCGATAGCACCCACCATAGAGCAGATTGACCAGTCCTTCGGAGCTACTCATCCAGGAGGTATAGCATATCTGTCCTCTCCTGCACTAGAACAATGAATGCTTTCTTTACTATGAACTGCAAGTGTATCATGTGTTTTAGATGTTGCTTTAGAGAACTGTGCATTAGGCATGCAGTGACCTTTCAAAGGATCCCTCATGGTAATTAAGTGATTGTCCCTCCATCCCCAGTGTACAATGCTGCAGAACAGCTCTTCCATCTGAACTTCCGAGGTCTCTCGTTCTCCTTCCAGTTAGACTCATGGAGCGAAGCTCCAAAATACGAGGTGAGTCGTCTGCCCACATTGTTGCATGTGCTCTTCCAGTGATGTATTGCTGCATACAAAGCTTGAAATAATTTTCATGATGAATCATCATTCAAAAATTGTATCACACCTGTCAACTGGCTGTTCTCAGGAGAACCTAAAATATACTGTGTAGAAGCAAACATGACGGGGCATGCAGTTAAAGGGACGTAAACAATGACAGGATAATGGGATGTTTTTCCCATCGTGAAGAAAAGTATTTTTACATTTTAATGTTTTATTTTTTATTATATTTATACCAGAGCAATTTCTCAACAAAACTCAAATTTTTGTTTATAAATGAATCATGATGTATTTATAACCAATTTATAGTTACATGCTCATTCGAAGAGTGAGAATGATTTTTTTATCACTTACATTACAGCACCTCCAAACAGCCTTTTTTATATATTGGAGACTCCGTCCATAAAGATCTCCTTGCACAAAACTTACCCATAACAGCAATTTGACATATTTTGATAAAATCACACATTATACCACAGGTATAATGCACACAATCGTTTGCATCCCTCCTTCATCCTTAACTGTTATAAATTATCTTATAGGTGTGTTATTTTCAAGAGACTTTGTGTTGTTTTTCTAAAGCCACACCTACACCTGCATGCCAATCCATTCCAAGTTGTTTTACTTTGACAGCCTAACTTTGCCCATGGCTTGGCCTCCCTGCAGATTCCTCATGGGGCTACAGTGAAGAGGATGTACATTTACACTGGAAACAACCTTCAAGAAACAAAGTAAGGACTTTGTGCTTGTGTTCATGTGTGTGTGTGTGTGTGTGTGTGTGTGTGTGTGTGTGTGTGTGTGTGTGTGTGCATGCCGGTCATGGCAATCAAATCATAATCTCAGAACAAAAAATCTCTCAGACTAGAAAGAAAATCTTTAAATAATTAAGCAAATTCTTTACTTGTCTGGTATTTAAGCCAAAAAAGTTCTATATTAATTATTTATATAAGAAGTTTTGTCTGAACATTGGTTAGAACTTGCTCTTTCAATTATATTTACTATTCATAGTATATGTGTGTATGTACAGTATGTCACAGAAGTGAGTACATCCCTCACATCTCTGCAAATGTTTTCATAGGACAACACTGCATAAATGACTCTTTGACACAATGAATAGTAGTCAGTGTAAAGTTTGTATAGCAGTGTAAATTTATTGTCCCCTCAAAATAACTAATTAAAAATACAGCCAATAATAGCTGAACCCCTGGCAACAAAAGGGAGTATACCACTAAGTGAAAATGTCAAAATTCAGCACAATTAATCATTTTCCTTCCCCTTTGTCATGTGACTCATTAGTGTTACACTGTCTCAGGGGTCACCAGATAGCAGGTGAGTTAAATTTGGTATAAAAGCTCTTCCACTCTCTCAACCTGGCCACTGAAAGTTCGACATGGCACCTCATGGCAAACAACTCTCAGAAGACCTGAAAAAATGAATTGTTGCCTTACATAAAGATGGCCTAGGCTATAAGAAGATAGCCAACACTCTGTAACTGTGCTGCAGCACAGTGGCCAAGACCATCCAGTGCTTTAAGAGGACAGGTTCTTCTCAGAACAGGCCTCGCCATGGTCGGCCAAAGAATCTGAGTGCATGTTCTTAGCGTCAGATCCAAAGATTGGCTTCAAATTGCTCTGCATGGTTGTCGTCCTAGAAGGAAGTCTCTTCTAAAGATGATGCACAAGAAAGCTCGCAAACAATTTGCTGCAGACATGCAAACTAAGGACCAGGATTACTGAAACCATGTCCTGTGGTCTGATGGTTCAGATGGTGTCAAGCGTGTGTGGCGGCAACCAGGTGAGGAGTACAAAGACAAGTGTGTTTTCCCTACCGTCAAACATGGTGGCGGGAGTGTCATAATCTGGCGCTGCATGAGTGCTGCTGGCATTGGGGAGCTACAGTTCATTGAGGGAAACATGAATTCTAACATGTTCTGTGACATACTGAAGCAGAGCATTATCCCCTCCCTCTGGAAACTGGGCTGCAGAGGAGTGTTCCAGCATGATAATGACCCCAAACACACCTCCAAGATGACCACTGGCTTGCTAAAGTGGCTGAGGGTAAAGGTGATGGACTGGCCAAGCATGTCTCCAGACCTAAACCCCATAGAACACCTCTGGGGCATCCTGAAAAGGAAGGTGGAGGAGCACAAGATGTCAAAAATGATGGTGGCCACACAAAATATTGACATTTCACATTTTCACTTAGGGGTGTACTCACTTTTGTTGCCAGGGGTTCAGCTTTTGAGGGGACAATAAATTTACACTGTTCTACAAACTTTACACTTTTCCACTTTCATTGTGTCAAAGAGTCATTTGTGCAGTGTTGTCCTATGAAAAGATATAACTAAATATTTGCAGAGATGTGAGGGGTGTACTCACTTTTGTGACATACTGTATATCCAGCTAAATTTTGTCACAGCATCATGCAAAACTGGCTTGACAGAATTTAATGAAACTTTGGCAGTTCTCAGGTATTTGCCTGAAGTTAGACCTGCACCATAAATGATGCGCAGAAAAATGTTGAGTAGAAGGGAACTTATGAGCAGTTACGTGTCAAATTATACACCAAGTTTTGACAGTGTACTGTGCATGCATCAAATTGTGGGCCTGTCTTAATTCAACCACTTGACTGAATTTAATGAAACTTTTGCAGTACTTGGATATCTGCCTGAAGTTTAAACAAACACCTGCACCAATAGATATAAATTAGAAAACTAAACAGAATTATTTTACTGGGATTACTGAATAAATTCACCGCAGAAATAACAGTGCTAAAGTGATATAAGGGAATTTTAATGCGTTGGTCATTTTATGACAAAACATAATCTTTTCCAATCTAATTTTTTTATTTCTCATCTGTGATTCACTCTCCGATTACCGAACAGGGAGTGTATTTGGCTGACAACAAAAGAAGTACAACTTGGCATGAACAAGGCTAAGATACTCAACCTTACAAAAAGTTTTTCTTTGTATTAATGTGTTAGGCACAGTGTTCTGCCACACACCAACACATGCAGACATGTACGTGGGCTTCAACCTGAGTTAATAATATCAATGATTATTTTAAAGCTGATCAGCTTATTTTTAGCTTTAACCAGTTAATTATTTCTACAAACAACAGGTACTTCCGCTAGTATGCTACAGTATATAGTACTGTGCAAAAGTCTTGAGCCAACCCTCATTTCATAAAATACCCACATAAAATAAATTATTTAGTTTAAATGAAAGAAATGGCAAAAATATATATTGCTAGAGCCTGCAAAGTGCCTAAAGAGGCCCCTTAACAATTGATTCTTTATATAGCAACCTCAGCAGCGACCTCACTTCCCCTCTCATCTGTTTCAGCCACTCAGCATTTAGGATCACCAGTGTACTGATCACCAGCATGATTATCTGTCATCTTCTGCATCTGTTTCTCACCGGTTCATGTCTTATGTTGAATAGTCTTTTATGTTTTTTTTTCTTGTTAAATGATTTGTTGGTCACTGTGATTGTTTGTGATTTAACAAACAAAAACATTCCTCTGAAACTGGTCAGGTACAGTGACTGGACTGAGAATGAGAGCCAAAAAGTTCTTCAAGAAGCACAGAGAACTAGTCCTCAAGACTACACTAGAAACTCTGTCTCTTTGGAAGTAAAATATGAAGAAATGAAGGGTGGGTTTATAAGTTTCTGGAGATAAAACCAATTGCCAGCCCTAAAGTAAAAAAAAAAAAAAAAAAAATTGTCATTTACCAAGGGCTCTATTATTGCATTTGCCATTGTACTGTTTCTGAGGACCTGAGTATGCTCTTTCACACATACATTTTCTCATTCATTTATCACCATGGGGAAAACCAAAGAGTCAGCTGCAAGTTGACCTGCATAGCTAATGGATTTAAAAAATACATAATCATTTATAAATCCCATTAGGCAGAATCAGGGCCTTAATAATAAAGTTTCGAGGAGCTGAGTTGTTTGGCCCAGACAGCTTAACTTTGCTCATGGCTTGGTCTCACTGCAGATTCCTCAGTGGGGGAGTTTTGAGGTTGGATGAGGATGGTGAGGTAGAAAGAAAAATGAATTTCAGAATTGCTTTAAATTTTACACCATATCCATAAGAACAAGCAGTTTGAAATGAACCCCCTAACACCCGCAATCTCTAATCTCCCTGTTTTGCTCAAATCTACCAGGAACTTGAGTTGGCTGTAGGTGGAATATTTAACAGTTTAATACTTTGTATTCTAGAAACCTGTGGTCTAAATTCAAGATGAAAGTCTTAATCTGTTCTGCATGAAAGACTGGACACACTGCATTTACATGAGTCTCTAACAGTGTTAAATATTATGCTGCTGTTCTTCTCTCCAAGAACACCTATTGTTACCCCGATGTGGGGCGACTGTGCAGAAAGGATCTAATTGTTTCTGTCTTGTTAGAATTAACATATTAAGTGGCTCATATTTAACTTCTGAATGGATTATCACAAGGTTTACAACCCCTCTCATTACGATTGAATATTCATTCCAGTTGGGCCGGATCAGGGCAGGCTGAGGAGTTTATATAATGGAGTTTTGTTCTGATTGGACAATTACTCCCATTGTTAGTGGAATAATCGGAAACAGATAAACGCATCTACTTTTATGGAAGAACCATATACAGTGGAACCTCGGATTGCGAGTAAGGCGGTTTGCGAGTGTTCCGCAAGATGAGCAAAGATTTTTAATACATTTTGACTTGAAAAAGGAGCAAGTCTTGCTAAACAAATAACGAATAGATCATGTATTACGCATGCGCTCCTTGTTTTGACGCCGAGCGTCACGTGATCACAACTGGGCCAATGGTTTTTCTCTCTTGCGCTGCGGAATTGTGGGTAATCGTCTCCTCTGCTGGGTCTTAGTGTGCGTCTCTCACTGGTATAATCAACATTTGTGTACGCGTGTACTGTTTATTATAACACTGTGACCACATGTGTGCGCGTAAAACATCTGTTTATTATAACACGTGTGCGCGTGTATAAAGCAAAAGAAAGTCTTATTATAAAGCTTAAAGATCCATTTGCTCCTTCTCTGTATCAGCCTGTCGTATGTGTGTGCACGCGCGTAATTTGTCATCGTGCCCCCTCTCTCTCTCCACACCGCCTGTGTAGAGAGAGTGTGTGTGCGCAAAGGGGCACGGTGTCAAATTACATGCGCGCGCACACATACGACAGTCTGATACAGACAAAGAGAAAATGGATCTCTCGGCTTTACACACACACACACAGCGCCTGCGCACAAAACAGAAACACTTATCTGTTGGGATTAATTTTTACTTTTTTTTAAAGGTAAAGTGCAGGTTAATTTGTTTTATTTTTTACTTAATATTTAGTCTTAATAATTATTTTTATGTATTTTTTTTGGGGGGCTGTGCAAGAATAATTTGAGTTTCCATTATTTCTTATGGGAAATTTAGCTTTGATTTACGTTTGATTTAGTGTTTTGGAATATGAGCCGACTTACAGGACGAATTATGCTCATAATCCAAGGTTCCATTGTACTAGTTTCCACAGACCTTTTTGTGCCATACTTTTTTTTTTTTCGAAAAAAACCCCAAAGAAATCTAAATATTGAAAGTTGACACATGTGATAATGTGCAATGCCTTATGACATGTATGCTCAAAATTTCATTACATGCATTATTTATTTAAAATATGAATAGATGAAAAAATTATATTATAAATTATTAGTTAGGTGATAAAGATTATTGTGCTTTTTAGAAAATAATCTCTTTCTGAATACTGACTTCATGCACTTCACATACTTGTATCTTGAAGTGTAATTGGCACAAATTGTCTGGGTTATTTTCAAGTATAAAGAGAGATAAATGACTTTAAGCTCAACTCATTTGCCAGAGTGTCTATAAATGTAACGCTGTTCGGTGTGAGTGCAAAGAGAAGTATTGGATATGCTCCCTAGACATGCAGCTAATTTAATGATCAGTGCTAATGCTTTCTTTTTACGACACATTAGCTGTAGGATTGAGAATGGGGTTTAAAATTCCATTTGCTTTTAAGTGCTTCAAAGACTTCAAAACTACTTTCCTCATGCATCTCTATATTACAATTACATTATTACATTACAATCCTTCTCTCTCTCTTGCACACTCTTTTACATTTTTTTAATTCTTTTTCTCTCACTCTCAGGGCTCCTGGGATGCCCCTGGCCTGTTTTCTTGGTAATGTGTATGCAGAGAGTGTGGATGTTCTGAGGGACGGAACAGGTCCTCTGGGTCTCAAGCTGCGCATCCTCACTGCAGGTTTGGACTGAAATCAGTACCATTTGCTGTTTTTAATTTTGATGATTACTGCTCATGAAACTGGATTTTGAACTATCTCGAAATTCTGTGCTTTGGCCAATTAAAATCATTTTCAGCAAACCGTTTAATGGTAGTTTTCTGTTTTACTCATCTCAAGCTCTTATTACTGTGGTTATTTAACAGCACATCTCTGACAGTGGTGCTGGCTGTAAATTAAATCACAGTGCTTGTTCTCGTATACTTCAGCGACAACTCGTTCCCAAGGATTTATATAAGCCTAGTAATAAAAGGCTAATAAGAAACAGATTTGTAAAGCTGGTCATTTAACAAGGTAAAAAAATAGCTAATTGTATAAATGATGTTTTCTGCAAGGGTATATTGATTTATGGATGAAGTCTGTGTTGTCAAAGTTTTTCAATAGGCAGTGAGACTTCCACTATAGGGAAGATTTTCTGGACTTGTACTTTTCTCAGAAGTTTGTTTATTTCTAGATGAAAGCAGTTCAATAAGTTTTTTTTATACTGTATAGGTGTTGTAGTTGTATCCAGCTTCACAGACATTTTACTAAATTAGCACGCCTATAATTTATTAAAAAGCAACATGTGTTGCTCACTTAATAAATAAAAATAACGGGTATCACTAGAAACTGTGTGTGGAACATGCAGTTATTGGAAAAGAGTCAAATTAAAGGTGTCCTTACTTGGCTTAGCACCTTGTTAATTGCTTTCCCAGAATGGCGCTCCCAGTATTTGTTTTATTCCTTATGTAATTTGAAAGAAAAATATATACATAGCATCTCTCATCTATGGGTTATCTGCGCAATCACAAGCACTGAGCCAAAGCAAGTATTGAGACTGATCATGACAGTTTTTTTGTTTTGTTGTGCGTGCGCGTGTGTGTACTTTCTCAGGCTGTGGCCCAGGAGTGTTGGCTGATGCAAAAGTGAGGGCAGTAGAGAGGAACATCTACTTCGGTGATTCGTGTCAGGATGTTCTGAGTGCTCTGGGCTCCCCACATAAGGTTTTCTACAAGTCTGAGGACAAGGTAGTGACACAATAATCTCATAGTTTGTATATTCTTGTTGAAAAGCACCCGATTGGTTTAGGCACCTCCGTTTAGGCCTGATTGGTCAACACTCCAGCAACTGAGACCTCTATCCAGTCTCATGACATTACATAGTGCCTTTTAATTGTCCTGGGATTGTATTACCTTATTACTGAATTTTTCACCAAGCACTTGTGCACATTTATGCACTTATTTAATAAGCCAATCATGTGGAAGTAGCACAATGCATAGAATCATCAACACTAGGGGCTTCAGTTAATAGTCACCTCAATCACCAGACAGAGAACTTGAAAATTGGGCCAGGTATTTTTTTTTCCCTAACTGAATTAAACAAATTTTTAGCTGTACAGTTTGAGTGAGTATCTGTCCATGATAGCTTCAGATTTAGATTCATGTGTGTGTTTGTGTGTGGGTGTGGGTTGGTGGTTGGGTGTGGTTCGGGGATGATGTTTTTTGCTCGTCTATAAGTTTCTCTGCACAAAAGGCATGTGCTAAATGCTGTAAATGTCCATGTCTTTGTGATGTATAAAACTCTCATGCCATCTTTCAGATGAAGATCCACTCTCCTTCTCCACACAAGCAAGTCCCGTCCAAGTGTAATGACTACTTCTTCAACTACTTCACTCTGGGAGTCGTAAGTGCCTATAGTATTAAAACAGCTGTTTTTCTGCGGTCCAAGTCAAGCAAATGCCCTGTTAAAATTGTTGCATAAAATTATGTTGGTAAAAGCTTAAAAAGCAAAAAATCTGTAGTGCCTGTAGCCTTGTCAAATTCATATTGCAATATCTTAACAAATTAGCATTTTAGAAATCTAAATTGGCCCAGTTTCCTCTGAATGAGATGATTGAAAGATTAAAAAAGACAAAAGTTACAGACACTACTTAAAAGGGCATGAAAATGCTTTTTTTTATGTAGCAAATGTGTTTCTTTTTATCTGATAAAAATATAAATGTGTATGCAAAAAACAAATTCACAAAAAACACAAAATGGATCGGGAGATAAGCGTTAAAAGTTAAATTTATTTAATTTGTTATTAAATACTGTTATATGATCCTTTTTAATAATATTTTTTATCCGTATATGCAGTGTGTGTGTACAGTATACAGTACATATACAGTGCACTTTTCTGTATTTTGTACTTGTACAATATATGCAATTTATACAAATAGACAGCTTCATGCAAGAACAGCATTGCCCTGACAGATTTCTTTTTAATCCATTCTAGTCAGTTAGCCTAGAATAACTATAACCAGCAGTTGAACTTCACCGCTGAGACATCACTACAAACAGACTTTATGCGTCACTTAGCCTTCACTGGGAATCACAGTTTCAGAATGTCTGTAGAATGTTGTAGACTAACTTAATACTGGGAAATTTCTCCGGTGTCCAGGGAACACATACACAAGTTAAATGCGTGGGAGTTTCCCAGTGATTACGAGACAAATGAGATAAATCCACGTTCCGTGACCTACTTCTACTAAAACTCACATGGCACAATGATGCCTAGATTCGACTGTAGCTTTGTGAATCTTTAATAAAATTTAATTTGGACCATATAAAAAAAATGCAACCAGCAACAAGTTTATTTCTATATTTTTACAAATAACCCTCTTCATGTTTCCCCTTCAGGACATACTGTTTGACTCCACGACCCACCTGGTGAAGAAGTTTGTTCTTCACACCAATTACCCTGGCCATTACAATTTCAACATGTGAGTCTCTCATGTGCTTCTGTTCACCTCTGTTTATTGAATGATCGTTTCCTCAGACAAGGGACGTTAAACAGTTAGTTTAGTTTTGCAGAGCAGAAATTGATTGTGAATAGATTTATGAATGTTTTTCCTTATAAAATATCACTCTACATACATTACGCTACACTAGTGGGAACTTTGTGGAACTTGTCATAATTTGTGGTACTGTTGCTACAATATTCCTTCCAATTTATATCAAGTACAAATCAAATAAGATTTCTCTCTGTTCCTGATTTCAGATACCACAGATGTGATTTTAGGATCCCGCTCATCATTAAAAAAGGTAAGAGGGGAAAATACAACTTGTTGCCATTTTTTCCTAAAAGTATTTTTTTGTCTTCTGCCTAGTCTTAAACTTTGCGTTTCTCAGATGGACTTGATGCTCAGGAGGAAGACTGTATCCTCACCACCTACCACAAGGTGACCGCACACAACGCGTGCCACTGTAATAGAACACAAAATGAGTCTGAAGTTTTGTGGTAAATTTGCTACTTTTTGTTTTGTTTTCCACATTCAGTGGGATCAGGTCCAGGAGTTGTTGGGACACCCTATGGAAAAACCAGTGGTGCTTCATAGGTGAGAGAGTCTGCACTGAAATTGGGGCGAGGGTCATTGTGATTAAACTTTCTGATGTTTTTTTAATAAATGATTATTAGTCGTCATTATTAGCCTTTTGAAATACGTGCAAATTTTTTTGTTTTGCACTCAACATAAAATGAACACTTTTTATTATGTATGTGTGCTTACTGTAAACAGAAATTTCGAAACTGAGACTGACTTAGAGTTCAAGTCTAGGGGAAGGTTTTATTGGAGTCAATACACCTTGATTCAAAATGGAATGTTGTATTTGAGAATTCAGTAATTCATCAGTCAGAGGTATATGTAGCATCTACTGTAAATGTGTTTAATCAAATAGGTAAGAAATGGGATTTCTTAAGGAGAGCATTTATGGTTTTGAAATATGAATATAGTTATCAAATTACAGAAATGCCTCCACTTTTTCCTGATCCCCCCCCCCCCCCCCCCCCTTATATGTGACATTATATAAGACAATACCCTCCCCCACCCTGTTGCTCATCTCTGCTGTTAGTTGCTTGGGTGTGGCTAAATTCAGTGGGATATCTTGATTCTTTTGTGTGACAATTCATGAGTCGCCACATGGGCTCCAATGTCTTTTTTTTATTATTATTATTCTGTTTTAATTTATACAGTATTTGTTTGTGTTTGAGGTGGTAAAATGTTTCAGTTCCTCTGTAATTAAACTATTAACACATTGACAGGCAGCACGGCATTCTGTGTGGTATGATCAAATTATTTGCCAAATTTGTTTAGAATCTTAACAAAATCTAAAAAATATATATAGAATCAGGATATTTATAAAGACACCTATAACATAGAGACGTATGGTAGATTAAAATATGGGACCTTTAAATGTTTTGTTAAACACGTATTTAGTTCATCAGTGAGTTTTCTGTGAAAAGGCTTTATTGTAATTTAAATTATTGTTATTTTTTAGCATAGATGCTATACATTTTCTGGTTGGATCAGGTTATAGCAACAATTATTCTTTAAAGTTGTTGCAAAAAACTATGAGGGACTTTTCCGAGCTGAAAAGTTTCATTTACTAAATTAGCGATGCACTTTTTCTGCAGGTCTTCATCTGCTAATAACACCAATCCCTTCGGATCGACCTTCTGCTACGGGCTGCAGAGGATGATCTTCGAGGTGTGAGAGTCATGCTGTTGTATGAGCCACATGTATATGAGCAGATGCTTATATATGCAGTTATATCGGCCAGTCATGTAGCAGCGGCACAATGCTGATCTGATAAATCCGATACAAGACAGTTGCCAGATAGTTTGAACTTTTTTGAAACTGCTCTTCTCCTTGCACTGTTGTTCATGTTTGATGTGAACGCTAGCCGAACCAGTGTCTCGTCAAGAGCTTCAGTTAATGGATTGCGATGCTGACACATGATTGGATCAGCAGGTGTACTTTTTAAGCAGCAGACAAGTGTAGACTTGTATTAATTCTGCACACAAAGCGAAACACTTCATACACACTAAAACCCATCTCCTCTGTTAATTTCAGGTGATGCAGAATAACCACATAGCATCAGTGACCCTGTACGGAGCCCCCCGCCCTGCCAGCCTTCCACGTGCCGAGTCAAGCTCTCACTGAGGTTCCCGTCCTGTCAGATAGGGCCTACCAGCGCAGTGTGCCTTCCCTCACTGCTGCCATCACAAAAGCTAAAGAGCCACGTGCTGGGAGTTTCTCAATCATCGTCCTGCATCCGTCTGCCGCACCAGGAAGCCTGACCCTCCTTCCGTACTTTTATAGAAACACCCAGATGACATTTGCTTCTTCTTCTCCTTCCTCTATCAGTGTCAGCATCACACACACACACACACACACACACACAAAATAAGCATTTCACACACATTTAACAGGCTTAGAGAAGCTGTTATGGCTTTATAATGATAAAATCATTCTACACAAGACACAGACCTTTTTCTGGAGTGGATGTGACCTGCGTTTTATGACTGATTTAACACACATCACATTCTTTAGACACCCATTCACTTCATTTCATTACAGCAGTGATGCACAGACAGCTAACAGATAAATGCAGCTCTGGGGGGAAAAAAAGAGAGAGACTACTGCAAAATAATGCATGTGCATGGTTGGTGACGTGAACAGTTTTGTTTAATTTTCTGTGAACTGCTGACAATATTTTTACTAAATTCAACAAAACAAAATATCACTATTGTTATTTAGAGAGGATCTTTAAAGGAAATGACATCAAAATAATCCAAAATCATATTTGCAGAGCTTGAATAACTCCAATAAAACAAAATGCAAATCATTTGTAGTAAACAAATTGTGTTAATGCTTTGGCTAAATAACATTACGAAATCAGTATTTGGTGGAATAGCCCTGATTTGCGTTTTGTCATGCTCTCCACCAGTTTTTCACATTGCTGTTGGATAACTCTTTTTGCAAAAAAGCAAACAGATCAGCTTTGGTTGATGGTCATTCCATTTTCCTCTGGATGACATTCCACAGGTTTTCAGGAGTAAATTGCAGTGGTCTCTAATTTTTTTTAATCATCCAGAGCTGTGTGTGGCACAGTGGCAGCCACTGCATGTCTAAAGTGTTTTTTTTTTTTTTTTTTTTCCCCCCCTTTTCTTTCCCTAAGGTCTGTGTGTTGTACATTATTACAAGCACAAATTGGTTGCCCAGCGGTAGTGTGTCAGTGCTGTGAAGGTTTCCTTGGCACATACAGACACATACATACGCAGGCGGTTATACACACAGCACGGGTCTTTTTCCCCTTTGTGATGCCGTGCGGTGCGATCTTCAGTTTAGCATTCAGTCGGTTTGCCCATCATTTTTGTGTGCTGTTTTTAAAGTAAAGCATAGATTTTTAACATTTGCACTAAACATGCAGCATATGTACTTGACAAGTGACGTTTTGACGACTTTCCTCTGAGGACTGTTGGGATTATTAAGTATGGGAGGGAGAGATAATGTACGAGTTCAGGAAGGCAGAGAAACATTGCTTTTCAAACTCTTAATTCAGCCCTCTGGATTTTCTGCGTCTCACAGGCTTTCTACGCTCTACTCTACTTTTCACCATGTTCGTGGATTTGATCTCATAAATGTTCTCTGTCTTAAATCTTGATCATTTTATAATTTGCCAAAACATTAGCCAAAGAAGAAAGACTTATACAGATTACCAGAAAGTTAAAATCTTTTTTGGTAACTCCCAATGAATCATTATTATTGTTGTTGTTATTATTACCATTATATACTCTTGTATGCTTATTTAAAGGTATTGTAGTATTAGCTATCCTATCCTATGTTGCCCTGTTCTGTTCTCTTGGTTTTTAGTCTATAGAGAGGTCTGGTGGTGTTTCTGTTCCAGACAGGCATGAGGTTTTCCACGGCACTCTGCTGCTGTGTCCGTTTATGTACAGATCTGTAAATAGTGCATTCTTATTCTTGGTCTTGTCCTTTTAAGTTCATGGTACTGTGTGAGTCCTGATCAGACTGAAATATTTCAGGCTAGGTTTTAAAGTTCTGAGTTTTCAAACCTAGGGGTTTCAGACGGACACTGGGAGACGACGTGAGATGATTGCTGTGCTTACAGGATTTGCTTTTATCTTTATCTAAATAAGAAGAGTCCAACATTTGTTGATGGTTCCCTTGCTAAATGAAACACACCTGAATCACCTCATCATTTCAATACCAGGTTTAGAATTATGTTTAACAAGGGAAGCCGTTACCATGCTGCAGTCTGATACTCTAGGTCCCTTGTTTTTAAGGTTAAGTCCCTCCCACAACGTCAGCTCCTTCTAGGTAGAAATGTGTCATGTTTTCTTCTGTAGCAGGAGTGTTGGCCTCCACCGAACAAATCTTTGCAGCTCAGGCTTCTGCAGCATGTGACGCAGGTATATTGATCGGTTTTAAAGACGTTCTCGGTTTTACCCACTGCTTACAAGTTCCACACTAAGGAAAAAAAAAGGAAAAAGCTGGAACCACTGTTAACGCTGTCATCCCTGAGCATGCTTGGCTTGAGTGTAAATGAAAAGGATTTTAACTGCTTTGTGTATGTAGCACGTACAGCTAAACTCTGATGGACAGTCTGTTACCGCTGTCTTGCAGGAAAAAAAAGTATGTACAAAAGATAAAATGTCATGAAGGGCTGAGGAAGTCACAAATTACAGTTTAAAAAGTCCTTTGGTACAGCCATGGAAATTTTGTTTACCTGTAATCAGACATTTTTACATTCGTCGCACCTGATTTGTCCCAGCAGGTCATTCAGGCAGTTCTTTAGGACTCGCTGTTCACTCTTGCCGGTTGTGGTGTTTAGCCGAACAAAACAAGCACTTTTCATAGATTCTAGCTGGTGTTCTTATGAATAGTTTTTACATTCATACAAGGATATTTTTTTACATGCAAAGCTAGTCTCAAGTTAAGAAGTTCATCCAGGAAATACTGAAAGGTCATGCAGATTAGAAAACATTAGGAGAGAGCAGTGTGATGGGCTGACTACCTGCCCAATCTCAGGTGGACCTTTGTTTTTTTTTTTTTTTCATCCTCATTTCCTGATTTTGACTTTATGCTTATGATTCAGATTCAGCTCAGTGTAATGCACATGTAAATGCTATGTATTATTGTATGTTTTCATCCCATTTCCTCCTCCAAAGTGACTATTTTTTGTGACTTCAGTATATTTGGCCCATTTCTGGAAGTGGGATTCTTAATTAAACATTGTGAATCTTGATTCATTGCAATGTGGTGTTTTGTATTTCACAAGTAACACTTAGAACATTGCTATTTATCAGTCATATATATATATATATATATATATATATATATATATATATTCTGTTTTCATTTGTGTTTAAAGCAATAAATCTAGCTGTGGTGAATAATTCATTGAAAGGGCCAGCTATAAGCTTAACAAGGCCTTTGAACCCATGCAAAAATGCTGTGACTAGTTTTTCTCTCGTCTAGTCTACTGAAAGCACGACATTTGCAATTTTATAAAATGCATTAACTTTTGTTCATTAAACATTGTTACAGTGTGTTTAGCAAGAATAATATGTGAAGACTGGATGTAATAAATATCGGCAAAAATTGTGGTGTTTTTTTTTTTTTTTTAATTAACAACTTAAAAAAAAAGTCTGGCATACATAGTGCTCAACTTCAGTGCTCTGGCATTAACAGAATTTTTATTCTCTGACTTCAGTAACATTTAATTATAGCCAACTGGCTTGTACCAAAAAACAAAACAACAAATTATTCCAGCAAAGATAACTGTAAAGGTTAAAATGTTGTAAACTCTAAAAAAAAAAAAATGCTTATTTAATGTAACTGTAATGTTGCAGTTTGAGTATCAACAGTATTCCACATTCCTGTCATTATGATTAACCCGTGGCTTTTGATAAGGAACGTTACTGTCTTTATAAACTGTTATTCATGATGGCCTCCACCTTTTGCTTATACAGACTATCCCAGTTCCATCAGTACCCAGGGGGAAACATTTTCAAACAGTGGGTGTTCAGAAATCATCTTCGGGATGAATCACCTGGATAACAAACCTTTTACATTCACGTTTTATTCAGTCTTTCAGCGCATAAACTTCTCAGTGCTTTAAAAACACTTCCATGTCATAGTCAGCTTTACTGGAATCTTCAGTCTTAGCCTGTTTACGCATGTTCTTTATCCACTGGAAGGGTTCAGCTGTATGAACTTGATTAGTATGACAGTGTATGCTGGGATCATGTAGGAGATTCCACATAAGCCAGATCTGCGGCACATTCAGGCTGTGCACCACCATCAGCTCTCGGTAGAAACATGGGTCAAACACCTGCAGGTGCGGCGCTGCTGAAGGACGCACGATTCCGAAGGTACGGAAACCCTCGTGGCGGCTCGGCTTAAGACCAATCCTGAGCAGACACATTCCCAGGAAGACATCGTCTATGGGAAAGAGTTCCACTTCCTTGCAGGCCAAATGCAGCCTAAGGGCAGTGTGGCCTGACATAACGAAACCTCCGCCTCCTGCGTAAGAAGGATAAATCCCCTGGCCATATATATATTCAGGCACAAAATATTTACTGTTGCGTCTGCGAATCGGTTTCGCGTGGAAGATGATGTCTCCGACAAAAAGATCCTCGCGAGCCGCTTTACTGTCAAGCATTTCCAGAATGTTCTCGATGTTCACAAAGACATCTGCATCACCTTTAAAAATAAACTGCACGCTCGAACAGCTTGAATTGACCCACTGCAGGAAGTGTGTTTCTTTAAGTGTCAGATTAAAGAATGTGTCCTCAAAGTCCCAGAGCAGAATGTCCTTGAACATGTGGCTCTCGTATGACAACAACCTGTCCCACAAGGGAAGCGCTGTAACATTCTGTGGAACGCCAAGAAGAAAAACAGTCATGATGTTCACCCCTTTCTGGGTTACACCTTCTTTGCCCCAGGTTTGTCGCACAACCTGACGCTTGTCAAAGTCTACTGCTACTGATTTTATAGCAATCAGCAAGTATGGGGCACCTTCAGGTCCTTTACATTTCGCTGGCTGGTCAATCAGCATCTTGAACTGCCGCTGGTCCTTTTTGAGAAGGTAATCCTCAAAGTCAAACTGAGGAAGAGTGGGTACAGTAGTAGTTTTGGCTGTTGTCTTTTTCTTTCCTTGTTTTTTCTTCGGTTTGACTTGGTTTTTTAATTTTGTCTGTTGTTTAGATTTGGTTTGTGCCTGGAGTGTAGACTCTTGATCACAGTGAAGTAAATGTGGTGTTTCAGAGGGTTGCAAGATTCCTTTTGTTGGTGCTCCAAGAAGTGCCCGAGAGCTGCTAGAGCCATGCTCAATACGCAATGGCCCCCAGGTTGGTTTTAAACTCTGGTGTGCATACCACAATATGCAGAGAACTACCAGCAGGATGAGGGTGCAAAGCACGTCCCCCTTTATGTGGATTCTTCTCATTCTGTCAAACGCTGAACCCTAAGGGTTAACAAGCTGCTTCTTTTTGGATTGCTCAGTTAGCATGGAATCTGCAAATCTTCATCATACTGTCACATTTTCCAGTGATTCCAGTGATTTCAAATCTAACTGGACTACATCTGGAGCGACTGTTTATCTCCTGCCTGAGTGCGAGCTTGATTTTTTCCAACAGCTTGAGAAACTGTTCTTTATATGCCGAATAAAGACAGTCGGTTTTTCAAGATCAATTGATTCTTTAACACACACTCTCATGTCCCATGTCAAAGAAGGTTCCTAAAAACAGAAAGGTGGCATTACATTAGATACAATAATAAATAAATTATATATATATATATATATATATATATATATACATATACATACACAAGAGTGTGGAAATATTGATGTCCTATGAAAATGAGCCAAAAAATTTAATTGCTGTTAAAAATAAAAAACATCCTATGGACTGTATGTACACTGATCGGTCATAGCATTAACAATTAACTGATTATCATTTATCTACCAGTACACCAGTGGTGACAGGATCATGGGCACCCAAGGCTCATTTGTGCCTGCGGGGAGCAAAGGCTAGCCTGTCAGGTGTATTCCCCTAGAAAAGCCAATGCTGGCCATGAAAGAAAGTCACCGGAAAACCCTGTTCACCACATCCCACCACACATTGGCCTGCAAACTCCCAATCTCCCAAGATCCCAATCTGACCATCAGGCTGATCAGTGTATATACAAATATCACTGATTATACTTGTACTCTCTCTAAACAAACCATAAGAAAGTACTAATATAGTTCATTACATTTAATTAATATATATATATATATATATATATATATATATATATATATATATATATATATATATATATATATAATTTATTATTGATGAACAGACTTTTGGTGAAAGTGCGGAGTGAAAGAAAAAAGTCCTACTTTTTGTCTGGAAAAATGTGCTAAAGTAAAACTACATTGTCCGAATTTAGCAGAAAAAAATGGGTGGGCGTAAGGATTGACAATGGCGGTATTTTGTGGTAGCTAAATGACTAGGTTAAAACATCTCCAAAACATTCAGGTCTTATGAGGTGTTCTTGTAGTACCAGTGACAAGGCTAACTTAATGTATGCAGGGAGTGAAGGCTAGTTTACTAGTTTACACAAGTTAATGCTGGCTATGATGGAAAGATGGCAGTTTGCTGCGTATAGAGCTACGGAGCTGCAAGTGCCCGGGCTGACCCATGTCGACCGCTGATAACGCAAATGAACAAAAGAACTGTACTGTGGAGCGTTGAAAGAAGGTGGCCTGTGAAAGAGTTGGCACCAGGAAGCACAATGGAAAGAAGACATGCTGGCAGATGCAGAGTGATGTGTTGTTCTGCTGGGAGACCTACCTAAACGTTGTTGTAGACCAAGTACACCCCTTGATGGAAACATTATTCCATGATGACACTGTCCTCATAATGCCCCCGGCACATTGCAAAAACTGTGGGGGGGAAACTGACAAAGAGTTGCGGGACGTTCTGGGCAAACAAGTCCGATCCAGCTGTTTTTGTGGCACAAGGGGATCTAAATAGTAATATTAGTCAGGGGGTTTAAAAGTTATGGAGACTTGGCGTGTATTTATCTACATAATGAAAAAATAGAGGTGTGTGACAGACATTGAGAAATGATTTTTACTAATGATTTCAGGATAAAAGAAGTGTGTGCTTTCATGTTGCATGACTTATGCACTGAATTCTAGTTCTAGTTTAGCTTGCCATTCATGCATGAATAAGACAGAACAGCAATTTCCTTTGAGCTGCTTTGGTTAAAGATGTCCAGATGTAAAATATTCTTCTTGCACAAAAATTTCTGTTGCCAGAGGCCAGGGTCGGGTTACAATCCTAACATGGACATCTCTTAACACAAACTTTTATTAAGTTTATTAAACGCAAACGCTTTTATTAAGTGAAAGCTTTTCTTTTCTTTTTTTTCCCATTGTTTTTATCTAAATGACACATGGTATATTTCAAACTGTTGTGAAAAGTTTTGTGCAGCAAAAGAAAGAAAACTTACCCAGAACTGGGGTCTCACCAAAGAAAGTTCAAGAAGAGCAGTTAATAACATGTGGTTCCGTATTAAAATGATGAACAGAGGACTTTTCATCATTTTAATACGATGATGAACTTTTTCGGTCAAATCAAATGAAATTAAATGAACTCAACTGAGTCTCGATGCTTCTTCTCACATCGTTCTCTCACTGCAAAGACGAGACGTTATAAGCGCGCGACCCCTTTAAGACGCTGAGGTGTTCACGTGACCTCCAGATGCCAGCGCAGCAAGCAGCGCGCGCGCTGAGTAAGAGGTAAGGGCTGGAGGGCGCGCGACGGGTTACCGAGAATTATGTTGTTTGCTGAAGTTTCATATTTATTGTTATCATAAAAGAAGAACGCATCAACGAATTACAAGAAATTCAAACGTGAAACACACACGTGTACACACACTCATCAGCCATTATGACCACCCGCCTAATATTGAGTAGGTCGCCCCCCCCCCCCACCTTTGCCTCCAAAACAGTAATGATCTCTGTGTACTGATCACTTTCTATTGGAACCAAAATTAACTTTTTCCTAAATTTGAGCTACAGTAGCTCTTCTATTGGATCGGACTACACTGGCCAGCCTTCACTACCCATGTCCATCAATGAGCCTTGGCCACCCATGACCCCATTGCCGGTTCACCTGTTTTCCTTCCTTGGATCACTTTCGGTGGTGGCGCAGTGGCTTAGTGGTTAGTGCTGTTACCTTACACCTCCAGGATCTGGGTTCATTTCCTGCCTCTGTGTTCATGGTGTTTGCATGTTCCCCCAGTGGTTGGTGGGTTTCCTCCTTCCACAGACATGCAGAGTAGGCTAATTGTCTTTCCCCAAATTGCCTGTAGTGTGTGAGTGTACTGTATGTGTGTGCCCTGCCAGGCCCACCATGACCTTATACAAAGGACAAAGCAGTATAGAAGATGCTTTGTATAGTATAGAAGATGAATGGATACCTTTTGGTATGTCATGACCACTACAGCGTGGAAACATCCAAACTCCAGCTTTGGAGTTGCTCTGAGCCATTATAGATGTCTAGCCATTACATTTGGACCCTTCTCACAGTAGCTACATTTTCAATATCTCATTGGCAGCTGGATGGAATATACAATATTATGCAGCAATAGAACTTTTTTTTCCTGAAGTTGATGTGCTGGAAGCAGGGAAAAAATGGATTTGGATTAAGCATAAGGATTTGAGTGATTTTGAAAAGGGCCCCATTGTAATTGCTAGACTGTGTCCGAGAAACTCCAAAACTGCAGGACTTGTGGGATGTTCCCAAGCTGCAGTGTTCAGGACATACCAAAAGTAATCCAAGGAAGGAAAACTGGTGACAGGATCATGGTTGGCCAAGGCTTACCGATGCACATGAGGAGCGAAGGCTTACCCGAGTAGTCTGATCCAATTGAAGCACTAATGCAGATCAAATTCATGAAAAGGTTAATGCTGGTTGTGATAAGTTGTCTAAACATTCAGTGCATCACTCAAAAGAGGGGGGCCTACTCAATATTAAGCAGGTGGTCATAATGTTATGGCTGATCAGTGTATAAACCAGTGTATAGATCAAGTGTGTGTGTGTGTGTGTGTGTACATGTATCATTACCAAATCCAGACAGGAAAAACGAAAAACAAGTCATTTTCTTTTTTACTGTCAGAAACTGCATATGAAACCAAGTTGTGATTCATTTTTCATCCATTAATTTATTTTATTTTTTTACCGCTTATCCTGTATACAGGGTCACAGGGGTTCAGGGGATCTCAGGAAAATCTGGGCAGGCTGCAGTCAGGATGCACCCTGGACAGATACACACTACGGGCAATTAAAGAACAGTAATTAGCCTAATCTTCTAGTCTTTCAACTGTGGGAGGAAACCCACCAAACATGCAAACTCTACACACAGACCCGAGGCAGGACCCAAACCTGGTCCCTGGTGGTGCAAGGCGTCAGCGCTAACATATCGACACATCATATCAGTTTGTTCCAAATGAGGCTTTCAATTTACCGTGCCAGCCTATTGAACAATACATTCAACAGACTGCGTAATGAAATAGGCTATTCATTGGAAACTAATGCTTATAATGCTTAAGGTTTAATAAACATATAAACTGAATTGATTAAACTCAACTTCCTCTACTGAAACTGTGGAGTCAAATTCTTCAATGTAATGTAATTTCCTGCAAGTTTTGATGCCACTGAGATAAATAAAATAAAATAAAATGTGGCCCGATCGCCACTCCATACATTGTCCTGCTTCTGTTTAACTTGTTTCTTTTGTCTCACAGGCCTCTGCACCCCTGTACTGGTGCCAATTCTCTTTAAAAAAAAATAGACCATGCAACTGCTTGTCAGACATTTATTCCATTATTTATGAACCACCCAAAATGTGTGCGTGTGTATAAAAATTGCAGTATTTCCTGAATGGTTGATGCCACCCACCTGAAAGACTTTGCTCCTGTTTAGAGTGTTTAATTTCAAATAGAATCTGATTGTGTATGGAGGCCGAATGTCAAAACAACATATCGTTCCAATATTCATGAACTTGGCTGTAGGCCTCAGAATTCCCAAACATTGTCTGTAAATGCGTCAGCTCAGATAATCAATTTTTAATATCTCAAAATCTTTAACATAGTGTTTCAGTGTAGGCCTATCTCAAAGTCTAAAAAATGATTAAAAAGAGCATTTTGCACAACAGGTGTTATTATTACATTATTCTTAAGCAATCAATAAGAAATGCTTAATATGTAGTGGCTCTGAAACAGCACGTTTGGTAGAAGAGTGAAACTGTTATAACTGAAAATTATAACTGAAAAACTAAAATGGAAATGTGCAATTACAGTTCTATTATAGTTTTTCAGTTATAGCAATTTCAGTTATAGATTTATATTTCATGTCCTTGTTTGTCATTACTCACTGTATTGTTCCTAAGCCGATGCAACCGTCAATGCAGTCAACTGTATTTTGAACACATCAAACTTCAAAATGCGTTCAGTGATCAACAGCACCACAGCAGTAATAACACTGAAACTCAAATATATGATCAAGAGATGTTTAATAATTTAATAAAATTCTGTTTTACCCATACAGAATAAGGAGTGTCTGTATACATAAATAAAAAAAGTTATCTTTATATATATATTTCACACAAAAAATATTTTTAGCTGCCACTTCCACAGGACCAAACTACAGCTTTACGTACAAGTGCTGCCGAAGTGAGGAGGCAAGCCTGGAGAAGATGATTTTTACCAGCATGATTTTTCCTTGATGTTAACATTAAGAGCTGCGGATTCAGGACTCTCTCTCTCTCCATGTGGCACTGTTTTTCTGTCCCAGATGGCTGGGTCTGTAGCCAGAGGTCCATCTTGTAGGTAATAAGGATGACCACCAAAGGCTTCTTCATGAAGAAGCAGTTCCTGCACGCATGATCTTAAAAAGGGCATTTATGTTGTTGTTTTTGATGGCTTCCCTGCAGGCACTGATAACCTGGTTCTTTGGCTTTCCCACTAAAAGAAAGAGAGAGGTTAAAAAGAAATGCTATATTTAGATATCTCATTTCAATCAAACATGTTTAGTACTAACACTCAGGACTTCTTCCACTGATGTCAACAAACAAGCATAAACATTATAACAGACAACAATTATGTATTTCTCTGTTAAATAATGTTTATGACATGTTGGTATGGAAACAACAGAAGGAGTGCATCAATATGTATCTATGAGGGGTGCACCACAAACCATTTTGAATTCTGTGCCTACCTCTCAGTCTGCCAGCTCTCTGAATGGCTTGGTTCACAGCCTTAAGGCGGGTCAACAGAGCATTGTGGTTGTTGGAGCGGATTTTATATTCATTGATCAGATCTCGGTTGAGGTCGTACAGCTCAATGTAGCGCTTCTTCATGTTCTTTCTGTCGGAGAACAATTCATTTGCAGGTTAAGGAAACAGAATGAGACATGAGAGCAGACATACACTACCAGTCAAAAGTTTTCACACACCTTGGTATTCCTAGTGTGTTTTTTTTCTTTTTCTCTTTTTTTCTCTATACTGAATCCGTCCAGATTCCAGCTTTGGAATGCTTTACATTATGAATCCGTTATGAACGCTTTACAGAGCATAAGTAGCAGTCACATCTCCTTTGAACAGTTATAGATATTAAGATGTAACTTCTACTTATGTTCTGTAATGCATTCATAACGGCTGTAATCTAATCTGTAGTGACGTTAATTGGTGATTTCTGAGGCTCGTAACTCTAAATAAATTTCTCCTCTGTGGAAGAGCAGAGCCCTTTCTTGGGAAGTTCTTCATGAGAGTCAGTTTCATCATGATGCTTGATGGGTTTTGCTAATTCTTGCAAGAACTATTCCAGAAAGGCTGATAACAACTGCCTGTTGTTGCTACTTAATTACCTAATGCCATATGTGTTATTTCATAGTTTTGAAATCTCTAGTATTGTGAATGAGTGAGGGGAAAAACGCTTACAAGTCTCCCATGAGCCTGGCGTCTTCCGCCTGCACCAGCATGTTTCTGATGTGGCTGGAATGATCTGCCATTGCTGCCGTCAACTTCTGATGTACCGAGTGGAACTCATCCACCTACCACCACAGTAAAACATATCAGCATGACTATTCAATATAGCATATATTTCTTATAAAGAGAAACTTTAGGATCATATCCAGTTGTTGAACTGGCTAGCTATCTTCCTTATGTAACTCTTTCTATGTTTCTTCAGCTATGTTTGTTTACTAATTAATCTTACAGCATGACAGCATTCAACCAATTAGCCATTTTCAGTAAGAATCTAGACAAAGCATCCTGCCCAAACAACACAAGGAATTTTACTCTCATGCACTCAAAGTCACACCAATGTTAGGGTATAATGTCTCCTCTTTTGTCACTGGGAGCCTGACAATGAGCTATATTAAACATCCTCAATGTACAACAACTTAACTGAACTATAAAGAATAAAAAATATTCTCTGACCTCTGTGAGAGTGACTCGAAGCTCCTCGAAGTAGGTAGGAAAATCTGCTTCTGCCTGCAAATCTTCAATGGCCAGAAAAGTAGCCAGTGATTGCACCAGATCTCCTGCTAGGTCAATGTCATCTGTGTTTAGTGTTATCTGAAAAAGAAAAAGATATACATAGGATTAGTTCTCAGTCTTAGGGTTAATCCTCACATTTTCTGACTAGTTCCACATTTAAGTTACTGATTTGGTGACACACATACACACACCTCGCCATTGGAGTGCATGCTAATAGACAGCAGTCCTTCATCACGCAGTGCTGTGAAGGTCACATTTGGGCTGTTAATGCCTTCAGGTAGTAGAAAGTTCTGATTCAGCCACATGACAATCTGAATACAGATACAGACATTGTTTTAGCAATGGCAGGCATGCACAGTTAAATAAAAAATAATAATAATCTCAGCAAAAATTAATCCCACGCTCCTGGCAAGAATGCTAGTGTTTGAATTTCACCAACGCTCCCACGGGGAACCACATGAGGGCGTTATTGTACCAAAAGACCATACAAAACACTATCGAATTCATGTTAAATTGTGTAAATAAGGATGGAATTTGGGTAGAAAAACACAGGTACTAAAACATATTCACTTTTTTTTTTTCAATTTCCAGATTAATAAGCACTAAGCAGATATAAGGACTATTTATTGTAGACTAATAAGCAAAAAAAGGAGATTACAAAACAAAGCAACACAGAGTTTGAGAGGAACAGCATATAACCAGGTCAGATATGAAAGATATATAACTTAACTTATTAAGAGTAATCTTCATTACTCTGATGTTATACTCCTACTGCATTGATAAACAGCTAATGAATCATATTCTCACTTAAAGGCAGAATGCCACATGGTAGGTGCCCAGTGCATTGCTGTTAAACATTTATGATTACTTTATTTAAAGACAATGGGCAAAAGTCATATGCATATAATATATAAATAAGTATAGTACAATATATATAAGATATATTATAGTATATAGTATATGAATAAGTATAGTATATCCATATAGTAAATAAATAAGGAACTAGTGCCAGGGATCTTTTGTCCAAATAGTTAAATGTTGTATGACAGTCTTAAGAATCTGATTAAAATCTGTTCTCTATTCTATGTTTCTGCAGATTATAGATGAATGAGGGCCATTAATGTGCATTTTAAAGAGAGCAGGAATTCATTTGGGATTCAGCCTTCTCCGTGGGCAGACACAATCACTGTTACCCTAGAAGCAGCTTTAAATAAAGCGTGTGTTGTCATGTGTGTGTTGTTTGTTTTGTGGAGAAAAGTGCTTGTATATTCACAGCTTTGTGAATATACAAGCTTTGGAATACATTATCTTTGGAATTGTTCAAGTAAAAGCCCCAGGAAAGATTACTTTTGCTAGATTTTTTTAAACAATGACTCAAAATATGTGTTTAAATAATGTTAAATAACATCCTAAAATTGTATGACTGGAAATAACTACCTGGGAGTGTAACTACCAAAATAACTACCATGGGAATTCTAATCTGAACCTGTTATCATGATTAAAACATTATAACAAAAGATTGATGATCCTTTGTGTTTGTATCAGCATGTGTACTTTACCCTTTGTGGCCTGTCGTTGATACTGAATGTAACTTTTCCCTTCGGCTGAGGGGTTGAGGGATCAACTTGAAGATCGTACATGGAGAAGCGAGGCAGCTGACGAGTTATCTCAAACACGTGAAACTGTGTACTGAAAGGAGAGGATATCATCACTCACTCACTCACTCACTCACTCACTCACTCACTCACTCACTCACTCACTCACTCATCATCTATACCGCTTAATCCTGTATTCAGGGTCACGGGGGGCCTGGAGCCTATCCCTGGAGACTTAGGGTACACCCTGGACAGGGTGCGAATCCATCGCAGAGCACAGACACACACACACACATACACACACACATACACACACTCATTCACACACTCATTCACACACTCATTCACACACTCATTCACACACTCATTCACACACTCATTCACACACTACGGGCAATTTGGGAACGCCAATTAGCCTAACCTACATGTCTTTGGACTGTGGGAGGAAACCAGAGTATCCGGAGGAAACCCACCAAGCGAGAACATGCAAACTCCATGCACACAGAGACGGGAATCGAACCTGGCCAGGGATCGAACCCGGACCCTGGCAGTGCAAGGCGACAGTATAACCACTACACCACCGTGATGCCCAGGAGAGGATATAAGAGGCAAAAAACAAAAGCGCTTAATAGATTTTTGACCATTTCGTTTCTTCTGAGTAGCTTAAAATGTAGATGATTCCGGATCGACATCATATCGTATGTGCTTTAATGCAATGCATCAAAGTATGAGCTCTGTGCTGCATCAGTGGTTAATTAAATCAAATGATGTGTTAAATGCACAGTGCTCAGCGCATAGGTTTGTGCTCAGTCTGCCTTGCCTTTACAGAATAAAGACAGGAATAATATGCAAGTCTAGAAGTGGGTTTATGATGTCTGATGCACATTATTTAAACAGTTTAATTTTTGTAAAAGTATGTGAAATTATGGTCAATTCGTTCAGGGGTTTTCTGTTATTATTAAATGTGATGGCAAGTCTTAGCATTAATGTTCTCCAGAATGAGGCTCAGCTCTGTTGTCTAAGCAGAGAAACCGTATTAGTTATTTAATCAGGTTTATTTGATTAAGAAACAAAGTCTTTTATAATTCATCAGTGAAACATCAGCTAATGTTGCTGCAATGTTCATACTATTTGAACTGATTAGCTATTTTATTTATAAAAGCAGTAAATTTCAATGCCCTTTTAACAGTGACTTCTCTTATCAATAAAATAAATACAACTATCAGGTCTACATACAAGTGTATAAAAGGGATTAAATCTATTATATCTATTTTTATAATAAAATATATGTCTGTTTTACCACTAATAGTTTAGGAACACTGTGTTTTGGGTTACAATAATCAAAATTTTTTAAAATAATTATTTATCTATCTATTTATTTATTTATTCATTCATTCATTCCACTCTGACCCCTGCTGCTTTGGCAATGCAGTTTGTTTGGTGAAAACACAGCTGGTATGGTTTAATCATTTACTATTTGGCCATTTCTGTGCAGTTTCACCATTTATGGCCCCCGACTGACTACATACTGATATGGCTATCAACAGTAAAAAAATAAATAAATAAATAAATGAATAAAAATAAATACCTTGTTCTTCCGCCCACAAATGCCTTAATGTGCAGATCTACTGGAATGTCTTTAGGAGGAATTATGGGAACACAGATGCAGCCAGACAGGGACTGAGCACTAGGATGCACCACATGACTCTCTCCCTCAAAAATCCCCTCAGCAAAAATCAGCACAGCACGAATGATGGTCTCTAAAGGAAAAGAAACAGCAATAGCATAGGACAAAATTATGTAGGCACTAGGGAAATTATAAGACAGACGGAGTCAGTGCAGGAAGTGAGTCGTGAAGTATAAAATGGTTGTCCAAATTGTTAGGATGTAATGAGGTTACAGGCACTTCTGAGATTTGTGAGTTGATGTACAGTAGTTAATGCTACCATTGGGTGTAGATATGCTGAGCTCTATGTGGGCTCTCTGGCTCTCAGTGGCTGCTCGTACACTCAAGGCAGTCTGCAGCTGCGTGTTGGCAGGAATGACACCCATCTGAGTTTCCCCATCAGAGACACCAGGGACAACCTACAGTGAGAGGATAGTGTGAATAGGCATTCGGACACTATAATAAAACCTTTATGTATAAAAGTAAAGGTTACATAACAACAAAAAAAGGTCTTATGCATAGTACACATGGAGCGATTATAAAAGATGCTGGGAGTGATTTTAAAAATTCAAACAACACATATCAATAATGTTGAAGTTAAAGGAGCGACCTAAAGTCTTCAAGGAAAATCTTATTAAACATCCATCTGGAAGAACCATGGAAAAAACCTTAAACATTTAAAATTTGTTTCAATAATATGCATGTGGACAAAAAGACAAAAGCTCCATAAATACAACAGCCAAAATAACTCAAGACAGGTCTCTAAAAAGAAGGTGAATGTGCTTTCATAGTTTGGCTAATCTAATGAGCTGAAAATAACTGAAAAGTTATGAAGGATATGAAATTGCAAGTCTATCAGCAGCACCCTCACAACCTTAAGAAGAAAGTAATTTGTCAAAAGTAATGGGCCATAAACATCTCAAAGCTGCAACTGCCAACAGCTTTGCTTCAAAGCACTTTAGCTGGTCATTTGTAGCGACTGAATACAGTTCTGTGGTGCTACAGTATAATCATGGCTATAGGTGACTTTTTTGGCCAGGCAGTATATACTACATAACAAAAAACAAAAATGCTGAATATTGCATCTACCAAGCAAAGACTGGACATTTTTGCCCATGTGTATACTGTATGTTGACCTTGTTGTTTTCTTCATAGTTCCGTAGCTCCAGTAACAGGTTTTGTTTACGCTGGCTCAACTCTCTAACGAGGTCTTGTTCCACGCTTGCATCCATAAGATTCCCCTTCATCTCCGTACTAGCGGGAAGGTAGCCACGCACTGCAAGACAACAGGCAAGTCAAGATAAATCGGTGATGAAACACAACACTGTTAGTCTGCTTCATTCCCACTTCAAATCGATGAGTAGCAAATCTGACCATGTGCCCCTATATTTAAAAGTAAAATATTTTCAGACATATTACAGCTATGTAGCAGTTTTTAAGATCATAGATAAGATATTTTCCACTTTGACACTTTAGACTGTGGAGAGACATTTAAATGATGTTAATGTTGCTTTGTTACATACATGACTGAATCATGCAAAATCTGAAAAAGAAATTTTATTAAATAAAGCACCCATTCCACCAACAGACTTAAACTTTAGCCTTATTGATCTAAGAATGTCTGGTTATCTTCTATAAACCAGTGCTGGCTGAAACATGCTGCTCAAACAATGACGCGTTGAAAGGCATTAATTTATGTGGATGCCAGCGCTTCATGAAAAATTATGCTTAGCTCAGATTACAACACCACCATAAGTATGGCTCAGGCCTGTGATTGCCCTAGTGATTGTATTTCAGTGTAGCTCTACTGTAACACATTGATGAAAGTGAAGTCAGCATTTCATTCTTAAAATAACTTTCTTTTCTTTTTTTTCAAAAATGATGCGACATAAGGGCAGGGCAGGCAGCGAAAGCTTCTGTAAAGTTGCTCTTCGCCTCTGTTAAAAGCACTATATAAATTAAATGAAACTGAACCAAATTGAAGGTTTGTTTTTCAGTGTGGCATGATTTTAGCATGTTCCTAATGAACAGCAAGGACCTGTGGTTACTATATTTCATGCTGTCATAGCTTCTTCATAGATTTTTCTCCCCCATGGACAAGCTTTACTAGCATTTAGTGAACATATTCATACAGACTTCATATAATATATTTCTCAATATATTGCTCTTTGGTTTGCTATATTACCTTCTCCCTCCACAGAGGTGCAAATAAGCTGAACCTGTCCATCCATGCGATAGTCCGCCTCTACCACACCAGCCACTGATGAAGAAAAGTTGTCCTTAAAGATCACTTCACCAGTTCGGTCACTTCGAGCATCAATCTGGAAAATCATCAGAAAGGATTTCTTATGAATAAGCAAAGACTGATGAAAACTGTTGAAGATGATGCAATAGTCTCACCTTGCCATTGGACCAGCCTGTTATAAGTTCTACAACTCCATCACCATTGAGGTCAAAAGCATGGATGCTCATTGCATGATTTTTTGACTATCAAAAAAGAAGAAGACAGGCTTGCATTATTATTAACCTTTTGTAAAAGACATTTCGTGACAGAAACAAATTGTTTGCACCGAATAATTAATACGAAATTTAAAATTACATTAGAAAAAAACAATACCTTAATTCTCCAGTAGCGGGCGGTGCGGTCATAGACTCCCACTGTTCCATTGGCCAAAGCATAGCCAAACCTGCTGCCGTGCATGTGGCACAGTGACGTTACAGTCTGAGAAGAACAAAAAGTCGCCCGATTAAAATGCAGTTGAAAGTTTTACATGATTCTATTACAATTACAATCACTCACTCACTCATCGTTCATACCGCTTTATACTGTATTCAGTGTCGTGGAGGCCTGGAGCCTATCCCAGGAGACTTAGGGCACCAGGAGCGGTAAAACCGGGACAGGGTGTCAATCCATAGCAGGGCGCACACACACATACACACTATGGGCAATTTAACCTAACCTGCATGTCTTTGGACTGTGGGAGGAAACCGGAGTACCCAGAGGAAAATCACCAAGCACGGGGAGAACATGCAAACTTCATGCACACAGAGACGGGAATAGAACTAAAACGGTAATCAAACCCGGACCCTGGAGGTGTAAGGCGACAGTGCTAACCACCAATCCGCCCAATTACAATCAACAATCAAATATTTTTTTTCACGTTACTACCTCATTCTCTGCCATCTCAGACACCAGCTCATCTTCTCTAAACACCCTGATGTCAAAATCTTCTGATCCCACAAGAAGCTGCACAAAAGCCAAAGAAGCTTGTAGGTTATGAAAAAAAAAAATAGGCCACACATGTAATGTTTAATATGTTGATAATGCTTAATAGACATGAAGCATATATGAACAATATATGACATATGAATACTGAAAAATATTGTACAGTCATTACGCATGCTGTCATTACATGCCCATATAGATTAACTGATAAATGTGAATATTAATCCAACATTTACTTTAACTAGATTGTGATTGAAAAATCATTTATTCATCTTCCGAAACTACTGTATTTTAAACAGCAGGGTCATGTTGGGCCACAGTGGAATAGTGAAACATGGGATTTAGCATAATTTATAGCAGCATGTTTTTGGGAGGCTGGAAGAAAATAAAGATGCTAAAAGAAACATGGATATGAGGACAACACAAAAGACATGAACAGTAACCTAAGAGGTTCAGGGACCCCTCTAGGTCATGGTGCCACCCTACTGTGCAAACATCTTAAAAGCATACGTGAATCTTACCTCATTCTTTCCATCACCAGTGAAATCACATAGCACCATTGATCTCACATTATCCCCGGTCACCTTACAGACACAAACAAAAAATTTTACTTTCTCTTTAAAAAAGTATTTGAAAGCAGTGCAAGAAAAACAATATGCTCTTTAGATTGCCTTACTGTCCAGAACTGATCATTTCCTTCATAGTCAAAGCCTTGTAGCACACAGCTTCCCCCAATGATAGCGAGAGGCGATGGGATGTTCCCTAATTTTCCCAAAACAATGGCATTGGCCCCATCTGTCACCTGTAACACATAATCGACAATTGAATAACTGATTTCATGTAACCCTGATTTTAATATTTTAGTTCAACTATTCATTCAAGAGTAAAAATGTACTTTATTTGCATAAAACTAAAATTTTAATCTCATTCAACAATGAAAAAAGTTAAAGACTGCACTGACCTCCCGGTAGAAAACGTCAGCGTTGTCATGTACATTGTAAGCTAGCAGGTTGGTCTGGGAGCCCACGAGGAGTGTGTCCCCTGTAGTACTAGGACCCAAAGTACCAGCTGCCAGACAGCTTACTGCCTGGTTAATGTTAAGCAAGGTGATGTCGGAGTCTTGGGTACTCTGGGTCATGCGGTGACTTGCTTGTCTTTTCCCTCGAGTGTGAGGGTTGTGGATGAACACCTGGCCAATGTAAAAGAGATTTAGTTGTGTGTTTTTAATAAGAGAATTCATTTCAGAAATTCACGATACTCTTACCTTGCCTGCTTGTGTTGCTGCAGTCAAGCATGGATGAACACCATCAAATCTGCCCACAGTAACCATACGGGGGTTGATCTTATGGTTCAGCTTCAGGCTGAAGATTGGGACCAACATGATGGCACAGTTTTGTGCAGGCTAGGAGTTTAGAACAGATCGAATGGAATTTGCAATTATTCAGTAATTTGAAGTAAATAGATCTGTGTGTAAAATAAATTGCTGTAAAAATCATGCTAAGGCACAACAATGCTAGGTGTGTGTATAAATCCTCCTGTCTTTCTAATGAAATAAACCGCTTAACGTGCGTCTGTCGCCTGCTAGCCACCGGTTGCCTAGCAACCCAGCACGCGCGCTTGGGAAAGCTTGTATCAATCTACTTTTGCTAGCGTGTTTGATATCTAATTTTAGCTATTTACAATCATTAAAACAACAAGAACAACAAATATAACAGGCAAATGTTCGTACATACCTTTAGGATCTATTGAAAATACACTGTCTGACTGTTCGGGCGAGTTAGAATTAGATATCTGCGCTTAACTTGGCGAGGCTAGCTAACTAGCACGCACCTCTTAAGATGGCAAACCAGTCGGACTGATTATAATATAATATATTTATATTCATGTATGACGTTGGATTTGAGAACAAAGCATCTTATCCAAATCATTTATTTGCTGTCAGAAAAGATTCGCACTTAGTTACGCCTCGGACTAGCATGCTAAGCAGAGCGCGAAGCTCGTGCTGCGCATGCGCAGGACTTCTGACGCAGGACTATAACAATTGAGCATTTGGAATACTGTGTTAATTCTTCAAAGTAATTAAATACAAATAGGGATGAGGGATTTTTGGTCATGTGCTAGAGTTTGTAATAATACACTGTAAGGTTTTATAATATTGTAAGACATTGTAATCTAATCAGTTCAGATTCCTGTGCCCTGAGAACAGACCCCTCACTGTGCTTCCTTATGCCTTCTGTGGTAACACCTTCTATATCCTGTACCCAGACGAGTATACATCCAAATGGCTCTTGTCTGCTAGAACCCTTTTGTTTAATCAGGAGAATGTAAATGTATTTCCTCTCTCCTGTCTGTCTCCGGCTCTCTCTATCACTGACATGTGAATGACTGGTTCTTTTGATGTTCAGGACGTAGCACCGTTTAAATGTGCTCTCCTTGCTAAGAATATACTAGAGATCTTCAGACATCATGCCTGCGTGTGTGTGTGTTTGTCTCTCCCGGACACAACAAGTTAAACCCTTCTTCTCTTAGCTTAAAACTTAGCTCGGACACACTACTTCTTCAATTAAAACCTAACATACACTAAAAAGCAATTAAACAGTTAGCATTCATTTAGCCATTTAGCAAGTCTGTTGGTGAATTTTAATAGGAATTCTGGAAAGTACCAGAACTTCCTCTATAGCACTCAGTTCTACTGTGAGCTATTTTTTTGGGGGGGGAGCAATGACCTCATCTGCGAAACCATTGCACTCGGTACACTATCCTTTTTCGAAACCCCCTTTATCACAGTGACTGAGTGCAAAACTCTTATTATGTTTGTTGTGTGCTCGCGCGCGCTGTGACTTGGCCGCGTGCATACCGAGAGCTTGGCCGGCAACGGAAGTGCCGCGTGCAAAAGAGAGGCATGGCAACTCACGAAAAGTTTTAGTAAGAAATATAAATAAGTTAAGAAATATACATTATTTAGAAACGCATTTATATTGCTGAAATGTTATATCCCCAAATAAATTTGTTTATATCTATGAGCGTAATAGACTCCTTTAAAAGAAAAATAAATAGAGGAAAGATAAATTATATTTTGGGGTCTCCCTCCCCTCTCTCTCTCTCATATATACATATTAATGTTTTAAAGACGCATATTTTATCATTCTACTGTATATTACTGGAGATTACTTCGAAGGAGATCTTAATTACGTGGAAAATTAATTAATAAATTGCCTTTAAAGGTTTTATAAGTTTTTGATTTCATGAGTGATCGACGCAAAACATATACCTAAAATATATTTTAATAAAAAAAAAAAAGAAATGGTCCACTATGAAATTCATTTAAAAAGTCAATCTTTAATTTAAGTTTAAACATTGCAATTAAGTTACCTAATATATTTAGCAAACTTATTTATGTTTGGGAGATTAAATGTGAAAAGATGTTATTTATTATTATTATTATTATTATTATTATTATTATTATTATCTCTACTACAGTTGCTTTAGAAAGGCGTATGTTTAACTGTAGTCGATTTAGGAAATGCCGTTTGGAAATAGTAATGACTTCCTAAATGCATTTTTTTTTAAGTCGTATTTGTAGCTGTTATTATTGTACGGGATATTTAATTGTAAAAATAAATATTTAAACCGTGTGCAAATAGTAACGTAAACACAATCTCGTATCATTAAACAAAAAAGAAGTGTACATAACGATTTAAACAAGGTGCTGGTTTAGAGGAGGCGTGTGTAATTATTGTCTGAGGGTTTGCGCCCAGTCTGAATCACGTGACCGCGTCAGTCACCACGCGCAGGCCGTGTGCAGAGTGTTTGGAGGAGGAGCGCAGGGTTTGCGCTCGTCTTCGTCACTTCAGCCTGATATAAAATCACCTCCTACTGTCTCACAGCACACTCAGCCTTCAGCCAACCAGAGAGACTATTTTCAACATTCTTAACTCTTAACGAGCTCTATTTGAAAAGCGATAATGGACCCCTGCGAGTGTTCAAAGAGTGAGTAGCTGTAGATTTTTATGTTAATATTGTTCATTTCTCTTATGTGTCCTGACTTAAATTTTAACACTTGTTAACGGTACTGTGTTTTCTCTCTGCAGCTGGTACTTGCACCTGTGGAACATCCTGCAAATGCTCCAACTGCCAGTGCACATCCTGCAAGAAAAGTAAGATCTTCTGAAATTCCCAAATTAAGGAAATCTTGCTTTAATCCCTGACTCTTGAATTGCTCACAAGTACCTTTCCTTTTCATCTCCCCAGGTTGCTGCTCTTGCTGCCCTTCTACCTGCAGTAAGTGTGCTTCAGGATGTGTGTGCAAGGGAGATGCCTGTGATTCCAAGTGCTGTCAGTGAACACTCCAACACTATTGCCACCATGTAAATGTCTTTTTTTTTGTTTGTTTGTTTGTTTTCTTTTTTTTATGTGGAAATTCCAATAAATAGTCAGTGTTACTTAAGATTGGTCCTGATGTTTTTTTTTTTTTGTCAATTATTGCTCTTTATGCAAAGCATTTATTTTTTTTATTAAACTGTATGTGAAGTCATCTTAAAACTGTTTTAAGTTTACTCAAATGATGACCGGCCCAAGCACCTGCCCCATCAAACCCGGCCCACATTTAGTGATGTCAGCCACTGGGGGCTCAGCAGGTCTTAGCATAGCAAGGCACACAGGTTGTGTGGTGTGCCTGGGGGGGTGATGGCACGGGTTCTTGTGCTTGCTCATTGTTGCTTGCAACTATATATTTTTTTCCACCATTCTGGGCTTTTTGGGGTCTTAACATGTTCAAAAACTCATGACAATTGGCAGAGAGGTTGGAATCTGCTGCCATTAGGATGCCTGAGAGTCTGGGCAGCGGGCATGCCATGGGTCCCTCACACAAGATTTTGCTGCAAAGCTCATACACATGCATATGCACACAAAAACCGGTATATATTTAGGGCACATTGAGCTAAACAACTTTCACATTGCATGTCATGGGCTCTACTCAGCAGGAACTCAGTTGTTTTGGGTCTTTTGCAAAATGCCCCCATAAGAACTTTGATACACTCTTCCTAGGGAATTTATGCAATCGCCACCTATGTGATCTCAACACAATGAGGATGCAAAATTTAAGAAGGAATTTAGATTTCTCGAACAGGTCAGCTGTGACGATGCCTGAAACCTATGCTGAAATGTGGTTAATGACCTTTTGTGTGACAATATATTGAGAGACATTACATGGAGGGATATCACTTTGAGTAACATCATAGTGTGATGCTTTTTTTCCAGCATCTGCAGCTTTTTGTAGATCTTAACATAAAATTCCCCCTATTCTACACACGTTCACATCACAAATGTTAACACTCACACACTCACATCTGTCTCTCCCTCACACAGACACACACAATTCAATTCAATTTTATTTGTATAGCGCTTTTAACAATTGACATTGTCCCAACGCAGCTTTAGACAATCAAAAGAATTAAGTTTGTATGAAATGTGAATGTGTATGAATCAAAATGATAAGATTGTCCCCGATGAGCAAGCCGAGGGCGACGGTGGCAAGGAAATTCTCCCTGGAATGGTAATAGGAAGAAACCTTGAGAGGAACCAGACTCAACAGGGAACCCATCCTCATTTGAGTGATAACGGATAGCAGGGATTGATCAGCATAATACTGTTTAAGACTGGAAGTTCAGCATAACAGGTGATGTGCTTAAATTAAATGGAGTCCAGTTTGTTCCTGGAGGCTCAGGTAGACTGTAGGAGATTCCAGTCCAGAACTATCGAGCGACTGAAGTCACAGGTCACGAAAGAACAGCTGCCTGCATCAGACGAGGACAGGACAGTCTTCATGGTAAAGTGGAACCGTCCTCAGTCACCACACGCATCCCAGACAGGCCACACGGGGCATCCATGCGACAAGATCTCCAACCAGAAGCAGGACTCCAGGACGAGTTAGACAGATCCAGAGGGCAGAGGGGTCTGGATCACTGGCAGCTCAGGAGCGGCATGTATAGCTCGACAGAGAGAGAGGAGAGAGCAGAAGATGAGAGAGCAGAAGAGATGGAGAGATGGCAGTTAGGTATGGTCACAGTCAAACAATGTATAAGGTGAATGTATATTTAGTGCAAAGTGCAAGCAGGGACTCCGGCAGGACTAACTATAACAGCATAACTAAAAGAGAGAGCCAGAAGCAAACATGAACATGAGGGCTCCCTGAGATGTAAAGCGACCAATCACCTCACCGTTAACAAACCTGAGTGAACAATGAGAGTGGGGAAGACAGCATCTAAACATACCAGTTCACCATAATAGTATATGTCCATGAGTCCCCCAGATCTGCTCCTTTACCTAAGGTTAATCTATTTACAAAAATGCTTGGCTAAATAAATAGGTTTTTAGCCTAGACTTAAACACTGAGACTGTGTCTGAGTCCTGAACATTAATAGGAAGACTATTCCATAACTTTGGGGCTTTGTAAGAAAAAGTTCTGCCCTCTGCTGTAGTTTTAATAATACGTGGTACTGACAGGCAGCCTGCATCCTTTGATCGTAAGACACTAGCAGTTCACTCAGATACTGCGGCGTGAGACCATTTAAGGCTTATACATCAAAAGTAGTATCTTAAAATCAATGCGAAACTTCACAGGGAGCCAATGCAGTGTAGATAAGAAAGGGGATGATGTGCTTGTATCTTCTGGTTTTAGTGAGGACTCTCGCTGCTGCATTCTGTACTAACTGAAGCTTGTTTATTCACCTAGTTGAACAACCAGACAGTAAGGTGTTACAATAGTCCAACCTAGAGGTGATAAAAGCATGAACTAGTTTTTCTGCATCATTTAGTGACAATATATTTCTTATCTTGGCAATATTTCTCAGGTGAAAGAAAGCTATTCTGGTGATATTATCTACATGTGCTTCAAACGAAAGGTTGGAATTTATGATCACACCAGTTTTACTGTAGCACTTGATGGAACAGAAAGGCCATCTAATGTTACAGTGTGATCAGAAAGCTTACTTCTAGCTGCTTGTTTTCCTATGACTAGAACTTCTGTCTTATCAGGATTAAGCAGAAGAAAATTAATTAACATCCAATCTCTTATGTCCTGCACACATTGCAAAATTTTAGTAAACTGGTTTTTCTCATCTGGTTTTGCTGAGACGTATAATTGTGTGTCATCAGCATAACAATGCAAACTAATACCATGTTTACGAATTATGTTGCCCAGAGGAGGCATGAACACACACACACACATACACACACACACACACACACACACACACAAACGCACACACCTGGGAGGCGATGGCACAAGGTGCTTGGGCCCGCTCATCATTGCTAGAAGTGAGCAAATGACTAAAGCACTGTTGTAAGTGTTGAAATTCTTTTAAAACCTCATCCTGCCCACGTCAAGAGTCCAGCGGTTGGAAGAGAAGCTAAGCTGCAATTGTGGATATTTATCAAGATGTATTAAGCACAAAATGTTTAGAGCTTTTTTTTTTCTACAGGGAGATGTAGATAACCCATTTTCACAAAATATTATCCCCAGATAAGAAAGCTTGTTTTGTGTAAATGTAAGATCAACAGTTTCTGAAATACTCTACCTAGCCTGTCTGACACTAACAACCATGACTTGGTAATAGTTAGTCGCAGAGGTCTCATTTTCCCCTGTTATGTTTAATGGAAACATTAAATGAAGCTATTGAGCGTGTCATCTCTTTTAATTGTGTTTTTTGTAAAACAATCATCTGATCATAGCAAGTCTTAGTATTAGGCAATTACAACCTCAGATAAATATATAACTTCTCTTCACCATGCCATAATTTATTTAACAAAATGAAGCCTAAAAGAAAATATAGTTGCATGATGAGCGAGCCCAAGCACCTGTGCCATTGCCACGCGGGCATACCATACAACCTGTGTGTCTTTTGAGCAGGTTAATACCGCCAAAAAGACAATGCCACCCAGGAGCACCGAACAACCTGTGTGCCTTTTGAGTACGCTAAGATCTCTAAAAAGTCCCGGACGATGATGTCATTAAACATGGTTAAGGCATTGTCACGGCTTACCGTCTGGTGTGCCTGGGTGGCTGCAAGCAATGATGATCGGCCTAAGCAACTGTGCCATTGCCAGCTGTGCACAACCTACAACCAACCTGTATGTCTTTTGAACATGTTAAGACCTCCAAAAAGCCCTGGATGCTGCTGTCATTCAATGTGGACTGAGTTTGGTGGCGATCGTAATGGCACAGGCACTTGGGCCGGTCATTGTTTGTGTAGGATGTGTAATGTGTGTAGAGTGTCATAATACATACTGTAAGAAAAATAGAAGCAATTTTTTGCTGCACATCAATCTGCAAAGGGTTATAACACCATTTCCAAACAAATTGGAGTTTCTGTTAACAGTGAAAAGATTATTTCAAGCAAGCATTTAAGCATTTAAGACAGCTGCCAGTTTTCCCAGGAGGGAACCTTCACCGCTAGGTGAGACTGTGAAATGTTCAAAGAAATGCTGTTAAAGAAAGATTAAACAAATCTGTTGGCATATTTTATAGTTGTCAGAAGAAGCAATTGGGGTATGTTTAATGACAGTCTTAAAATATCTTCTGTTTTTGTCTGATCCAGGATCAGTCTGGGGAAAAACAAACACATGTGCAGTATGTTATATGGTTTATTCTTTGTCGAACTTTATGGATGCTTAATTTCTGACTGGATCAAGCTTGGAGCACTCAGTATTTTATGGTAAGTTAATGTGCATTTCTGTTTTTTTTCTTGTGGTAGAAGCAAGCATACTGTATTTTATTGGTCAAATTAAATGCTATGATATGGGGTGTGGGGATAATGTTTTTTTCTCATTCTGTTTTTTTGTTTTGTTTCATTATTATTATTCAAAGAAATAAGAAAAATTCATCATAGTTGAAAACAAGCTACATCTGCACCTTTTTTTAATATTCAGTATAAGTTGTAAATTAATCACTTAAATATCCTATTCATCTAGGAGCGCTGTATCCTGTTATCCCTCACACGTTACATCTTGAGGTAAATTAGTCAGAAATATACACTAAATTCATATACATAAATGATTTTGTGTATTTATAAGGAAAAACACATTTTGCATTAAATCCATACGAAGCTGTACGTCATTTACAAAAATGCGTGGAATATCTGCAAAATATGGAGATGACTGGAGCATTGTTCCATGATTTATGCCTTGGGGATGAGATAAGGGGGACCTGACACTATACCTTCGCTATTGTTGGAGGCAAGGCTATTGAGACAGACCCTTTGGTGAAGGCTGTTGATTTTTGTTTTTTCAAGGTTTTTTTGTATTTGATGTTAACTACACAAAGCAGTGTCTTCCCACCTGGGGGTTTCTCACACAGCTGCGATATACTACACCATTACCGAATTATACCAAAGATACCCTGTTAGAAATACCGAAAAATTATTTAACCTGTTTTAACCACTACAGAGACATCACAGCCAGTGGTCATTTTCAGACATTCATTCTGAAGTGAGGCAGCGTTGGGCAGCTACATGAGCACAGAGCAAATCTCTGAAATCGTCGGGGCATTTTTTTTAAATAGACGCTATTTTGAACTGTCCACACATACATTCTCGCCTAAACAACTCTTAAAACTACACTTTTTAATATTTTAAACATTTTGCAGGCTGCCGTTTGGAGAAACCAGAGAATAAAGAACAAACCAGTCAAAATAACCCAACCAGGTGTTCATTTGTAAATGACTCACTACATTTCATTTGACCCAGCATTACCCAACCCAACAATGTGTCTAAATTACTCGAAATAACCCAGAATTTTGACCCATCGTGAACAACAGCCAACAATGTGTTTACAGAAACAACCTAGCATTTTTTAGAGTGTGTGGTTTGCTCAGATGCAGTTTTGCAAACCTCAGTCATGCTCCCATGTTCTTTATAGACAGAAGAGTCTTTCTCCTGCCAACCTTTCTAAACAGATCATATTTGTTTAATCTTTCTTTAACAGCAATTCTCTGAACATTTCACAGTCTCACCTAGCGGTGAATGTACTGGAAGGTTCCCTCCTGGGAAAACTGGCAGCTGTCTTGAATGCTTGCCACTTGTGAATAATCTTTTCACTGTTAAATGTTAAACTCCAATTTGTTTGGAAATTGTGTTATAAACCTTTGCAGATTGATGTGCAGCAGAAAATTGCTTCTCTAAGACCATTTCTTTCAGTATGTATTATCACACTCTGCACACATTACACATCCTACACAAACAATGACCGGCCCAAGTGCCCGTGCCATTACGATCGCCACCAAACTCAGCCTACATTGAATAACACCAGCAGCCAGGGCTTTTTGGAGGTCTTAACATGTTCACAAGACATACAGGTTGTACAGTAGGTTTGCAATGGCACAGGTGCTTGGGCCGATCAATATGCCCGGGTGGCAATGGCACAGGTGCTTGGGCTCGCTCATCATTGCTTCCAACTATATTTTCTTTTAGGCTTCATTTTTGTTAAATAAATTAGGGCATGGAGAAGAGAAGTTATGTATTCATCTGAGGTTGTAATTCCCTAATACTAAGACTTGTTATGATAATCGTTTTACAAAAAACACAAAAGAGACGACACTAACTTTTGAACATCTCGCTCCATATAGACTCTATAGTATAATAAATGGAGAGAGAGAGATGGCTCAATAGCTTCATTTAATGTTTCCATTAAACATAACAGGGGAAAATGAGACCTCTGCAACTAACTATTACCAAGTCATGGTTGTTGGTGTCAGATAGGCAAAGTAGAGTATTTCAGAAACTGTTGATCTTACATTTAAACATAACAGACTCGAGTTGCATGTAATGTAACTCAATGGGTAAACTACACTTTTCTTATGTGGCATTGTACTAAGAAATCCTTCCCCAACATTTCACACAACTACCCTTTAAGCTTTCTTATCTCCCTGTAGAAAAAAAAGCCCTGAACATTTTGTGCTTAATACATCTTGATAAATATCCACAATTGCAGCTTAGCTCCTCTACCAACCGCTGGACTCTTGACGTGGGCAGGAGTAGGTTTTAAAAGAATCTCAACTCTTAGAACAGTGCTTTAGTCATTTGCTAACTTCTAGATGCAAGCAACAATGAGCGGGCCCAAGCACCTTGCGCCATCGCCTCCCAGGTGTGTGTGTTTGTGTGTGTGTGTATATGTGTGTGATGTATGAGGGTGTTTGTTTGTGTGTGTCTGTGTGAGACAGAGACAGATGTGAGTGTGTGAGTTTTAACATTTGTGATGTGAACGTGTGTAGAATAGGGGGAATTTTATGTTAAGATCTACAAAAAGTAATGATGTTACTCAAAGTGATGTCAATGTGCTGTCACTCCATGTAATGTCCCTTAATATAATGTCACACAGAAGGTCATTAAACACTTTTCAGCATAGGTTTCAATCATCGTCACGGCTGACCTGTTTGAGAAATCAAAATTCCCTCTAAAATTTTGCATCCTAATTGTGTTGAGATCACATAGGTGGCAATTGCATAAATTCCCTAGGAAGAGTGTATCAAATTCCTTTGGGGGAATTTTGCAAAGGACCCAAAATAACTGAGTTCCTGTTGAGTAGAGCCCATGACATGCAATGCGAAAGTTGTTCAGCTCAATGAGCCCAAAATATATACCGGATTTTGCGTGCATATATGCATGTGTATGAGCTTTGCAGCAAAATCTTGTGTGAGGGACCCATGGCACGCCCGCTGCCCAGACTCTCAGGCATCCTAATGGCAGCAGATTCCAACCTCTCTGCCAATTGTCATGAGGTTTTGAGCATGTTAAGACCCCAAAAAGCCCAGAATGGTGGAAAAAATATATATAGTTGCAAGTAACAATGAGCAAGGACAAGAACCTGTGCCATCGCCCCCCAGGCACCACACAACCTGTGTGCCTTGCTATGCTACACTCTAAAAATGCTGGGTTGTTTCTGTAAACACATTGTTGGGTTGTTCATGCTGGGTCAAAATTCTGGGTTATTTCGGGTACTTTAAACACATTGTTGGGTTGGGTAATGCTGGGTCAAATGAAATGTCATTTACAAATGAACACCTGGTTGGGTTATTTTGACCCAACACTTGGATTATTCTTTATTTCTCCAAACGGCAGCCTGCAAAATGTTTTAAATATTACTGTTATTGTGTCACAAAGTGTACTTTTAAGAGTTGTTTAAGCGAGTATGTATGTGTGTACAGCTTAAAACCTACATCGGCTATTATAGATAGCGTCTATTTAAAAAATTGCCCCAATAATTTCGGAGATTTGAGCTACAGGCAATACGGGTGCTCCGCGCTCATATAGCCGCCCAACATAGCCTCACCTTGGCAACTTTTAAAAAATTCCGCTCTATGTGATGTCACTGCTGTGATTAAAACAGCGGATTTATTTCCTTTTGGGTATTTCTAACAGGTATTCTTTGGTATAATACGGCTATGGTTTAATATATCGCGGCTGTGAGAAGTATCCTGTACGCTGCGTTCTATTTGCACTATACCCGGTGTCCTCAAACCCTCGAGTGTGCACTTCTAAGTAAAGTCTGTTCTTTGCGTTTTTGGCATGACGAACTTTCTGGATTCTTCACTTCTGAAGCGAGGGGCACGTCACTTATAGCTGGCAGTATTTTGTGGTAAGTTTTTATGATTTTTTTTTACCTACATTTTAAATGTTGTAGTTGTGGTAGGAGCAAGCTTATGTCCATGTCTATTCCACCTTTTTAGTCGCACTTATAATATGGGGTTGAGGGGGGTTCATGTTTTTATATAGTCGGCTATACTGTATTTTATGAGAAAAGTGCGTTTGTAGCATACACAAATGAAAAAAAAACGAAATTTACTAAATGTAATTTTAGGTAAACTACTAAGTAACCTTTGCTAAAGCTGTGTGTGGAAAGTCTGTTGGCATATTTTATAATATTGTATAGTTGTCAGAAGAAGCAATTGGGATAAGTTTAATGACAGTCTTAATATGTCTTCTGTTTCTGTCTGTTAAAAAAAAAACTGATTGTGTTATTTTGACTCAGCAGTTGGTTTATACTTTGGAGAACTTTCTGGATTCTTCACTTCTGACTGGATCATGCTCAGAGCACTCAGTATTTTATGGTAAGTTAATGTGAATGTTTACTTATTTTTTAGTAAGTTCTGGTAGAAGTAAGCATATTTTATTGTTAAAATGAAATGATTTGATATGGTTGTGTGGGGTTAATGTTCTTTCTTACCCTGTTTTTTATTATTCAAAAAATGAGAATGCATCACCGTTAAGTCATCGTTTAAAACAAGCTTTTTCTTCATCCTTATGAAATATTTATTATAAGTTGTAAATTCATTACTTAAATATCATCTTCATCTAGGGTTTGTTGATAATTTGAAAAGGGGTGAATGTTTCATATTAAATCCAGATGGAGCGCAATATCCTGCTATCCCTCACATGTTAAATAGTGTGGTAAATTAGCCAGAAATTCATGTTCACATTATGTATTTTTGTGTATTGACAAGAGAAAAAAACACATTTTCTTAAATCCATACGTAGTTGTACGTCCTTAACAAAAATGCTTGACATTAATGTTAGTAATATTTCAACACTAAGTGATGGTGTGTTATCCACAGATGAACCAACATAATGGGAATGATATCTGCAAAATATGGAGATGACTGGAGCATTGTTCCATGTTTTGTGCCTTGGGGATGAGACAAGAGGGACCTGACAGAACTTAGCCCTTGTTGGAGGCAATGCTATTCATACAGACTCTTTGGTGGAGGCTGCTGATGTTTGTTTTTAAAGTTTTTTTGTCTTTGATATTAAATACACAAAGCAGTGTCTTCCCACCTGCGAGTTTCTCCAGCATACTGTAGATCATATTGATGGACAGGACACGAGTACTCATCTGTTAGAAGGTTTGAGGACAACAGTTTTTTCACCACATATTTAATCAATAATATTTTTTAAAAGTTTTATCATTTTTGTTTATAATGTCATTTTGAAGGAAATTAAACAGTAATAGTTAAATAACTAATAGTGAAAATATTAAGATGGACCCGGTGTCCATCTTAATGATTGCGGAATGATTGATGTCATGTGGGCATTATAAGATTTGTATTTAAAACTTCTATATAAAGAGTGTTTAAACATCGTATTAAATGCAAAAAAAAGCAAAACAAATTTTTTACAGAGTATGTTACATTTATTTTATATTTAACAAATGGTCACCTTGGAATTATATGGTTTTGTCTGACATTTTTGTCAACATTAAATTTACATTTTCTTATTCTGTGACAATCTATTTACATTATGTGAAGTTGTGTACATTGTGTCTTTTTTTGAAAATAAAAAAAAAATCAAATGGAATGTGTCAACCCAGAAATAGTGTCAATTATATCCATTAGTTGGGTCAAATAAAATAACCTGGCATTTTAACATTTAACTCAGCAAGAGTGTCAGTTTAATCCACTGGTTGGGTCAAATAAAATAACCCAGCATTTTGACATTTAACCCAACTAGAGTGTCGGTTTAATCCACTAGTTGGGTCAAATGAACAACCCAGAATTCTGGGTTAAATGGTACACACCATCACTTGGGTCAAAACAACCCTGTCCTATAGTGACCCAGCGGCTGGGTTATGGTTGGGTTGTTTTTTAACCCAGCAGTTTTTAGAGTGTAAGACCTGCTGAGTCCGCAGGTCTGATGGTTTGATGGGGCAGGTGCTTGGGCCGGTTATCTTTTGAGCAAGATGTATAGTGTGCGTGTAGGATGTGTAGATTTCTTTCATTTGGGAAATTTCAGAAGAGCTTACTTTTCTTGCAGGTTGTGCACTGACAGTTGGAAGAGCATTTGCAGGATGTTCCACAGGTGCAGGTTCCAGCTTCAGAAAGCAGTGCGAGAACACAGTACCGTTAACAAGTGTTAAAATTAAATCTAGAAACAAATAAAGAGAAATAAAAATATATTAACATAAAACCCTACAGCTACTCACTCTTTGAACACTCGCAGGGGTCCATTATAGCGTTCCAAAATCAGGTGATCCAGACTGGGCTCAAACCTTCAAACAATAATTACACACGCCTCCAATAAACCAGCACATTGTTTAAATCGTTATACACACACACACACACACACACACTTCCCTTTTTGAAAAACCCTGTGAGTCTGTGCTTGTGGGCTGTGTGAAATAGTGCGTGTTTAATGATAAAAGGTTGTGCTTTTGTCATTATCTGCACATGACAGTTCCTTAACATACTGTATATTTTCACAATTCATATCCTGTACAATCCTAACAGTCACAAATGCGATAAAAGATCATTAAGATTCATAATGAATTTAAGAAGTCACTATTTAAACAAATCTGCACATTTGCAAATGTAAAAAGTGTAAAAGTTAATTGATTTAAAAGCGGTAATATTAATTTATGTTTGTAACTACAACAAACAACTGTATGTTTTGTCTCGGTCACTCATTGGGCATTTACTGAATGCAAAATAAACTACACCATGCTTATAATTAATTTTACTAAATATGTTTATATTCTATTGGTAAGTGCATAATGTACAGTATATATTTTGTATGTAATGTATATATCTGTTTAATATTGAATAGGCCCCTTCAAAAACAGCCCAGAACTTGAAGTAGTTTATTTATACATTCAGCAAATGCCCAATGAGTGACCGAGACAAAACATTCAGTTGTTTGTTGTGGTTACAAATATAAATTAATATTGCTGCTTTGAAATCAATTAACTTTTACACTTTTTATATTTTATTTAAATAATCACAGATCACAGATTTGTTTAAATAATGACTTCCTAAATGCATTATGAATCTTAATTATTATTATTTTTATCGCATTTGTGACTGTTAGGATTGTACAGGATATGAATTGTGAAAATATACAGTACAGTATGTTAAGGAACTGCCGTGTGCAAATAATGACATAAGCACAACATCGTATCATTAAACAGCATTTTTTTCACACAGCCCACAAGCACAGACTCACGAGTTTTTTTTTTTTTTTTTCAAAAAGGGAAGTGTGTGTGTAACGATTTAAACAATGTGCTGATTTATTGGTGGCGTGTGTAATTATTGTCTCAAGGTTTGAGCCCAGTCTGGATCACCTGACCGAGTCAGTCCCCGCGCGCAGGCCGTGTGCAGAGTGTTTGGAGGAGGAGCTTCAGGGTTTGCGCTCGTCCTCGCCCCTTCAGCGTGTTATAAAATCACCTCCTACAGTCTCATACAGCACACTCATCCTTCAGCCAACTTCAGAGACTGCTGTGTATTTACAACACTCTCGACGAGCTCTTTTGTAACGCGATAATGGACCCCTGCGAGTGTTCAAAGAGTGAGTAGCTGTAGAGTTTTATGTTAATATTTTTTTATTTCTCTTTATTTGTGTCCTGACTTGGTAAATAACACTTGTTAACGGTACTGTGTTCTCTCTCACTTCTTTCTGCAGCTGGAACCTGCACCTGTGGAACATCCTGCAAATGCTCCAACTGCCAGTGCACATCCTGCAAGAAAAGTAAGCTCTTCTGAAATTTCCCAAATGAAAAGAAATCTTGATTTGATCCCTGACTCACAAGTACCTTTCCTCAGGTTGCTGCTCTTGCTGCCCTTCTGGCTGCAGTAAATGTGCCTCAGGATGTGTGTGCAAGGGGGATTCCTGTGATTCCAAGTGTTGTCAATGAACACTCCAAGATTATTGCCACCATGTAAATGTCTTTTTTTTTTTTTTTTTTTTAATGTGGAAATTCCAATAAATAGAATCAGTGTTACTTGAGCTTGGTGGGTTTTCTTGCTTCACTTTTATACAAAGCCTTTTCTTTGTAAAAACTGGATGTGAAATAATATATAAAGGCTAATGCTGTAATCTTAACTTCATGCATAATAAAAGTTATCTTGAATCAGACTTGGTTGCAATATGATCTTATTCAGACATTTTTATGTCTGCAATCATGGTTTTGATATTTAATTTGGGTTATTGTCAATATTATGTCTTGAAGTAAAATTGAGACAAAAGCACTCTAAGTAGTTTTGAAATTCTTCTGAAACCTGCCCATGTCATGAGTCCTGGGTTTGGTAGAGGCACCATGCTGCATTTGGGGATATTTGAATATTAAGCTGTATTCAAGTGCAAGACATTTCAGGGCTTTTTTTCCTACAAGGAGACACAAACACATTTTCACAAAACATTATCGCTTGATAAGGAAGCTTAAAAGTTTAGTAGTGTGAAATATGGAAGGATTTCTTAGTACAATGCCACATATTAAGTTGCCATGCAACTCTAGATCCTGTTTGGTGTCTCATGTTTAATGGAAACATTCAACAAAACTATTGAGCAGTCTCTCTCTCTAAATATATAGAGAGAGATGTTCAAAAGTTAGCATCTTTTGTATTTTTGCAAAACATAATCTGATACTAGGTTTTGAGCAAATACAATCTCAGATGAACAATATATAATTTCTCTTCATCATATTTAACAAAAATTAAACCTAAAAGAAAAAACCAAACCATGTAGACATTACTAAGTACCCCCTTATTGCTTCCACAGGATTTAAGAGGGTGAGTTGCAGCCAGGTGCTGCTAATCATTAGCCCTTGATTAATTGAACGTCAGTAGGTATGCAGGTCTCTATAAAGGCAGGAGTTTTGGCACTTTACTGGTCTGGAGCATTCAGGTATGTGTTTACACAATGCCATGAAGAAAATTCATAAGTAATGGTCTTAGAGAAGCAATTGTTGTTGCACATCAATCTGGAAAGGGTTAAACTATTTCCAAACAAATTGGAGTTCAACATTCTGCATGCATTCAAGACAGCTCCCAATTTTCCTAGGAGGGAATGTTCCAACAGATTCACTGCAAGGGGAGACTGTGCAATGCTCAGAGAAATACAATTAGAGAAGGAATGAACAAGTGTTATTTGTTTGGTAACAGGACAATGATACAAAGCACACCAATAAGTCTAAATCAGAATTGCTGAAAAATAAAAGTATCGAGACATTGGAATGACCTAATCAAAGTCCAGACCTGTGGCAGTACCTTAAGAAGGCTGTGTATAAGTGAATACCCAAAAACCTTAATGAACTAAAGCAATGTTGTGAAGAAAAATGGGCCAAAATTCCTCCACAGTGATGAAAGATTGATGGTCATACAGGAAACAATTACATCAAATTGAGGGCTGTTTTTGGAGGGGCCTACTCAATACTTAAAAGCAGATGGTCATAATGTTATAACTGTTTGAAGTACAGTATATACATGATGTACTCACCAATAGAATGCAAATGTATTTCTTTCAAATAAATTATAAACTTGGGATTTATTATAGTTTATTTATGCATTCACCAAATGTTCAATGAGTGACCGATACAAAGAATAGTTGTTTGTTGTAGTTACAAACATAAATTAATATTACAGTACTGCTTTGAAATCAATTTACTTATTACATTTTTTACATTTGATTTTGCATTAATCACAGACTTATTTAAATAATGACTTCCTAAATAAAAAAGTCGCATTTGTGATTGATAGGATTGTACAGGATATGAATTGTGAAAATATACAGTACAGTATGTTAAGGAACTGCCGTGTGCAAATCATGACATAAGCACAACATCGTATCATTAAACAGCATTTTTTTCACACAGCCCACAAGCACAGACTCACGAGGTTTTTCAAAAAGGGAAGTGTGTGTGTGTGTGTGTGTGTAACGATTTAAACAAGGTGCTGATTTATTGGAGGCGTGTGTAATTGTCTGCGCCCAGTCTGGATCACGTGACCGAGTAGGTCACCAGGTCACCACGCGCAGGCAGTGTGCAGTGTTTGGAGGAGGAGCCGCAGGTTTTGCGCTCGTCTTCGCCCCTTCAGCGTGATATAAAATCACCTCCTACTGTCTCACAGCCCACTCAGCCTTCAACCAACCAGACAGACGGCTGTGTATTTACAACACTCTTAACGAGCTCTTTTTGGAAAGCGATAATGGACCCCTGCGAGTGTTCAAAGAGTGAGTAGCTGTAGAGCTTTGTTAATATTTTTTATTTTTCTTTATTAGTGTACTGACTTGGTAAATAACACTTATTAACGGTACTGTGTTCTCTCTCTGCTTTCTGTAGCTGGAACCTGCACATGTGGAACATCCTGCAAATGCTCCAACTGCCAGTGTACAACCTGCAAGAAAAGTAAGCTCTTCTGAAATTTCCCAAATGAAAGAAATCTTGATTTGATCCCTGACTCACAAGTACCTTTCATCTTCTCAGGTTGCTGCTCTTGCTGCCCTTCTGGCTGCAGTAAGTGTGCTTCAGGATGTGTGTGTAAGGGAGATTCCTGTGATTCCAAGTGCTGTCAGTGAACACTCCAAGAAGACTATTGCCACCATGTAAATGTCTTTTTGTTGCTTTTTCTTTTTATGTGGAAATTCCAATGAATAGAATCAGTTACTTGTGCTTTGTATTTTTGAATACCCCCCCCCCCCCATATGTCTCCTTACTGCTCTTTATACAAAGCCATTTCTCATTAAACCACATGTTAAATGATCTTAGTCATTTTTGACACAGACCAAGTCTGTAATCTTGCACCTTTATGCATAATAAGGTTGAAATTACAATAAATAGTTACTTGTGCTTAGTCTTGGTGTTTTTGTCAAACCCTTGCTTTTATAGCAAAGGGGTTCCCTATTTATTTTTTTAAATAATCCTTTTTATTAAATGTTCTTATAAAACTGCATGTGAAGAGAGGGCCTAATGCCAAATGTATTTTTGAGATTTTGTAAACTAACACTAACGTTTAGAATGCAAACTTGATGCATAATATTGTTAGCTGGAATCATAATTGGTTGCAAAGTGATTTCTACACAGGCTTTTTTAATAACTATATACAGTGTACACACACAGACATACACATATATAACAATACTGTATCTCCACATCATAGCTTTTGATGTGGTCAAATAGATTTGACATTCTGCACAAAAGGCAAGGCTCTAAGCAGTGTATGACAATGTTGAGATTCTTTCAAAACCTACACCAGCCTACAGCTTGGTAGACAAACAAGCTGTATCAGCTACTGCCAGGGGTTGGACAATGAAACTGAAACACTGGCCAATTTAGTGTTTGAGGTAAATTTGACCAACCTGGTGGCCGATCTTCATTGATTGCACGTTCCACTACTAAGAGCAGAGTGACGGTTTAATTAGCAGAGTAATAGCACAGTTTTGCTTAAAATATTGCAATGAACACAACATTATCGGTGACCTAGAGTTCAAAAGAGGACAACTTCTTGGTGCGTTTCTCGCTGGCGCATCTGTGACAAAGCAAGTCTTTGTGATGTATCAAGAGCCATGGTATCCAGGGTAATATCAGCATATCACCAAGAAGGACGAACCACATCCAACAGGAGTAACTGTGGACGCAAGAGGAAGCTGTCTGAAAGGGATGTCCGGGTGCTAACCTGGATTGTAACCAAAAGACATAAAACCACAGCTGCTCAACTCACTGCAGAATTAAATGTGCACCTCAACTCTCCTGTTTCCACCAACACTGTTAGTCAGGAGCTCCACAGGGTCAATGTATATGGACGAGCAGTTATAGCCAAATCTTTGGTCACTCGTGCCAATGCCAAATGTTGGGTTCAATGGTGCCAGCAGCGAAAATCTTGGGCTGTGGATCATATGAAACATGTATTGTTATCTAAATCCACCTTCACTGTCTTTCCCACATCCGGGAGAGTTATGGTCTGGAGAAGCCCCAAAGAAGCGTACCACCAGTCTGTTGCATGCCCAGAGTAAAGTATGGGGGTGGATCAGTGATGATTTGAACCCCAATATCATGACATTCCCTAGGCCCAATACTTGACTGCCAAGGACTACAGAACCATTCTGGAGGACCATGTGCACCCAATGGTTCAAACATTGTATCCTGGAGACGGTGCCATTTAGCAGGATGATAATGCACCAATACACTCAGCAAGACTGGTGACAGTGGTTTGATGAACATGAAAGTGAAGTTGAACATCCCCCATGGCCTGCACAGTCATCAGATCTAAATATTATTGAGCCACTTTGGGGTGTTTTGGAGGAGCGAGTCAGGAAACGTTTTCCTCCACTAGCATCACGTAGTGACCTGGCTACTATTCTGCAAGAAGAATGGCTCAAAATCCCTCTGGCCACCGTGCAGGACTTGCATCTGTCATTCCCAAGATGAATTGACGCTGTATTGGAAGCAAAAGAAGGCCCTACACCAGACTAATTAATTTTTATGGTCTAAAACCAGGCGTTTCAGTTTCATTGTCCAACCCTTGTAAATATTATTATTTTAGGTATTTGCTAAAAAATGTTCAGGGCTTTAATGTTATTTGCTACAATGATGTGTAAAAATAGTTAAGCTATTAAGCTACCGGAAATACTATATCCATCCTTTCTGGCACCGATGACAACCATGTCATGGTCATGAAGATTACACTTTTCCCTTTTATGATATTTGATGTAACAGTAAATGAAGTGGTGGTACGGTGGCTTAGTGGTTAGCATTCTGCTTTGCACCTCCAGAGTCAGGTTCGATTCCCCCCCTCGGGTCTGTGTACATGGAGTGTGCATGTTCTCCCCATGCTTGGTGGGTTTCCTCAGAGTACTCTGGTTTCTTTCCACAGTCAGAATGATTAGAATTAGGCTAATGCAGATTATATATTAATTGATATATAATATATGAATATATTAGGCTAATGGATCTATAAATGCAGATTAGGCTAATTCCCAGATTGCCCATATCGTGTGAATGTGAGTGTACACCTAGGCTTTCTTATATTTCTTATATCAGATATATATTTTTCTACATTTGCACCCAGGTTTTCTTATTCTCTTATATTTTTCTTATTGTATACTTTTACTGTACATATATTTTATTATTTTATTCTTAGTTAAATCTATTTCTACGTTCTTTGTTATATTCTTTTCGTGTAAATAGTCTTAAATAGTCTTTTATTCTAAGGTCACGGGCAGTCGCCTAAGCATTTCACTGCATATCGTACTGTGTATGACTGTGTATGTGACAAATAAAATTGGAATTTGTATGTGTGTGTGTGTGTGTGCTTTGCAATGGATTGGCATCCATCCACGGGGGTGTATCCCTGCCTCGTGCCAAGTCTCCTGGAATAGCCTCCAGGCCCCCTGCACACAGAATAAAGCTTTTGAATTCAAAATGTGTTTTTCAAAGACTGATATAATAATTATCAAATAATTATGATGCCAGTTTGCTTCCACAAGTGAGTGTTTTGTGAAGTTCTATGCTAGCGCAGGCGCTGTCTGAGCAGAGGTTTTAAATAAAGTTCTTCTTCTTCTTCTTTGGTGTTTTCCGGCAGTTGGCATCCATCATGTTGCATTACTGCCACCTTCTGGTCATGGTCTCTTTTCCTTTCCTAACGGTTGGCATCCAGCTTTATTGTGCATTACTGCCCCTCTATTCCGGAGTGTGGGTTGGAGAGTAGGTAAAAAAAACCAATAAAAAAAAAACCTTCCCCCACTTTCTATCATCTTGATCTTCTTTCTTCCATTTATTCCCCACTCTTTCCTTCAAATCCCATTCATTACCCCTGTTTCTCGTAGATAAGCTATCACTATCCTGTTTTTCCTCCCATTATCTGCCCCTAGCACCTCCTCTAGAGTGAACTGCACCCCTATTTCCCTCAGTCTATCCCTCATGACCTCCCTCTGTGCCTCATAACTCCTGCACCTCATGATCACATGTTCTACTGACTCCTCTTCCTGACATCTGTCACACAGTCCTGTTTGGAGTTTTCCTATCATTTTGAGTGTTTTATTTAATAAGTTATGCCCCAGCCTTAATCTTGTCATCACTACCTCTTCCCTCCTTTTCCCCACTCCCACTCTTTCCTTGTTCACTTTTCCTTGTATCTTATACAAGTGTCTTCCTTTCCTATCTCTGTCCCATCTATCCTGCCACTTTTGGATAATTTTCTCCCATATGATGCTTTTCACCTCTGTTTTACTCATTTTAACGTTAACCTCAACATTATCTCTTGTGAGTGTTCCCTTGGCTAATTTATCTACTATCTCATTTCCCTTAATTCCTATATGTGCTGGTACCCACATGAAGATGACCTTAATGCCTTTATTTATTGTCCTTGTGTACACTTGAAGTACCTCATACAAAATATCTTGTCTTGCCTTTGAATGAAATTATCTTAAACTTGCTAGTACTGACAGTGAGTCAGTGCATATCAGAACCTTTCCTTCCTCATTTTCCTCTACCCATTGTATGACATACAGTATTGCCATGATCTCTGTCGTATAAACTCCTATTCTATCAGATGTCCTTTTTCCCCCTTCCACTTGTTTTTCCGGAATTGCCACCCCAAATCCTGTTTTCCCTGTTTCTGGATCTTTGGATCCATCTGTATAAATTACTACATATTCTTTATACTTTTGACTTACATGTATTTTGAATAATGTCTTTAAGTTTTCTTCATTGTTCATTTTCCTTTTTTCCGCCACTAAATACCAATCTACTTCAGGCCATTCCATCTTCCATGGAGCCATTTCTGGTATAACTGTCGTTTCTGTCACTTGTAGCTCAGAGATTTCTAATTCTTTTGCTATTCTATTTCCTATTCTACCAAAGTTCTCTCCGTGGTTTCTCCCATTTTCCCAGCATTCTTCCAAAACTTTTTTGTAATATGTGTTTCTTTATGACCTTTTAACCCTACCCAGTAGTTTGCCATTAGCTGCATCCTCCTTAATTCTAATGGCATTTCCCCGACTTCCACTTGCACTGCCGCTACTGGTGAGGTTCTAATAGCACCACAGCACACTCTCAAGGCTTGTGATTGTATCACATCCAGTCTTTTTAATGACGACTTGGCTGCTGATCCTATCACTATACTTCCATAGTCTAGTACGGATCATATCATTGTCACATATATTCTTCTCAAAGAAGACTTACTAGCTCCCCATTCTCTTCCTGGCAAACATCTCATCACATTTATTACTTTTTTGCATTTATCCTCCATTTTCTTTATATGTTCTGCAAAATTCAATCTTGCATCAAATGTTATTCCAAGATATTTATAGTTCCCTACTCTCTCCAATTCTTTCCCATACATTTTTAGTTTAGCCCCCCCCCCCCCCCCTACTTCTTTTTCTTGTGAATATTACAGATTGGGTCTTTTCAATTGAGAATCTAAATCCCCACTAAATCTAAATTCCACTACCTTATCTATTGGTTCTTGCATTCTCCTTTTTATGTACTCTATGTTTCTGCCTCTTTTCCATAATGCTCCATCATCTGCAAATAAAGACCTGCTAATATCACCTGGAATTGTTGTGAAAATGTCATTTATCATAATAATGAAGAGTATTGGGCTTATCACACTTCCTTGTGGTGTTACATTTCCAATTGTGTATTGGTTTGACATTTCTGTTCCTATCCTTACTTGAATTCTCCTTTCATATTTAAATAAAGTTATTTCGAAAGCACCGACCACGTGAGGCACCAGAGTGAATGAGCCAATCAGCGGCTGCGGTGCGCAGAACCCGGGAGTGAGAGTGGAGTAATGTGAGTGCCGTGTGTTCGGTTATAAACTGTCAAAAGAACTACTTTGAGCGCTTCATCGTAACTGTACGGTGTTTGGAGTTAAAGCGGTAAGTTAACGATTCACCATGAGGTTATGCTGACACTCGGGGAGAGTAATTTGTTCCCCGGTGTGTTCATGAAACGTGCTGCTAACTGCACTGCTAGCCTGGAGCTCTGCGGATAGCTAACGCGCCGCGCTGGTCATTCAGACCTTCAGTCGTATAGAGGGGTTTCCTTTTTGTATTTTATGAGAATATAAATAGATTCGTTTCCACAACATCCAATTTAGCCAAATGGCGAAGCACGGTAGCTAACGGTAACTAGACCGACTATATGTACAATGTTAGTGATGAGTTCACTGAGAACCTGAAGCGCGGGACACTCTCTGTGGAACTTAGTTTGAGCATTTATTTTAATGCATAAACATTGAAATACTACGAAATTATTTATGGCAAAGTGACTAGCGAAATATGACAGATATACAGCTTTTCCATGTCTGTAAGCATTAATTAGAGATGGGAGGAAAAAAATGTTTCAATCGTGTGTGTATATATACAGTGTGTATGTGTGTGATTTTATAGATATATATATAGATATAGATATATATAGATATATATAGATAAGTATATATATATTAGTTCCTCTATGATCCTTCATATTTGCAGTCAGCACAGCATCCTGTGTAGTTAGTTTAGAATTGTAACAAAATCTGGTCACTCCCATCTGAGCCCAAACAAGTCTCTTCTGCTTGTTGCCTGTCCTTAGCAGTGGTCTCCTAGCAGATATTCTACCATGAAGGCCTGATTCACACAGTCTCCTCTTAACAGTTGTTCTAGAGATGTGTCTGCTGCTAGAACTCTGTGTGGCATTGACCTGCTCTCTGATCTGAGCTGCTGTTAACCTGCGATTTCTGAGGCTGGTGACTCGGATGAACTTATCCTCCGCAGCAGAGGTGACTCTTGGTCTTCCTTTCCTGGGGCAGTCCGCATGTGAGCCAGTTTCTTTGTAGCGCTTGATGGTTTTTGTGACTGCACTTGGGGACACTTTCAAAGTTTTCCCAATTTTTCGGACTGACTGACCTTCATTTCTTAAAGTAATGGTGGCCACTCGTTTTTTCCTTCACTTAGCTGCTTTTTTCTTGCCATAATACAAATTCAACCTCTTTGAATGAGAAGGTGTGTCCAAACTTTTGGTCTGTATTGTAAATATATAATATATAGATAGAATAATATATTGACTAATGTAAATCTGACACATTGTCAACCTGTCTACACCGGAGTCTTGTGTGATGCCAAATAGTGAATAATAACATATGAGGAAAATCAAGACAGTGGCGATATCACATCTTATCCTTCAGGTCATATGGCTGCCTATTCTTCCATTGTCTTGAACGTCTTGGACTTGAACTTGTGTGTCACATTGTTACTGACAATTGATTTGAGTGGGTAGATCATCCAAACTGAGACACATCTTTAGGACATCTGGATGTGGTTCAAATGGAATTAGAAAAATAACAGAAGTAATGTGTTTTTTACTGTGCAGTCTTCATGAAAGCAGTCTGATTCCACACTAATTCCGATCTGGATATGGGAAAAATTGGATTTGGGCTGGCAAGGCATAAATGACAGACATAAATGGTGAAAGGCTGTCATTTAGCATGGTGTGTGCTTCTACTAAGGCAGTGTGTCTGCTTCAACAGGCACAATCAGAATCTTCCACTTGTTATAACGGCTGACATTCTAATTAAATAGTTTGTTTTTAATGATTTATTATTTAAGTTTTGTTTTGCATTACTGGATTTCTTTTGTGTTGTTTATTATTCATAGTAAATGGTCAAACTTCAAAAAAGATTAATTGCATTTCTGCTTGCATAAATAAGCTTTTTACATCATAATCTGTATATAAAATTTCAATAACTAATTTTCAGTGATATGATTAAAAGTTGATCAGGGTTCAAATTAGTGATGCTCTTTAATTGTGCATTCACATGAATTCTCATTGGATATGAGTGGTTACACTGAAATAATTGGATTTTCCTGAATACAAAATGTCTCATAAATGCTCCTGAAAATCAGTATTTAAACCAGTGGCTCTCATCGCTGGTCCTAGAGAACCACCTTAAGAACCCAAACTTGAGAACTACTGGTGTAAATATTAAGCTCTATGTGGAAGAAGAATTTTGTTTGTATCCAGATTGATAACTGTTCTTGTAGCACTATGCACAATACAGTTTTATTTTGATTCTGGCTTAGTAATCCAGCTACTGCTACTGAATTATATTTAAATAAAGCTATACCTGATCATCATTAACGCTACGCTAAGTACACTCATGTTTATAAGCGTTATAATCTTTTGCACGTCAGGTGCTTGGACATGGATGCCGAGGGCTTCGGGGAACTGCTGCAGCAAGCCGAGCAGCTGGCAGCTGAGACCGAGGCCGTGTCCGAGCTGCCTCATGTCGAACGCAATCTTCAGGAGATCCAGCAGGCTGGAGAGAGGCTGCGATCTCGCACCCTCACGCGAACCTCACAGGACACAGCCGATGTCAAAGCGTGAGCTTGCAATTTTTCTGTTCAGCATCACACGATAGTAATTTGACCATATAATACTAAGCACATGTTTTCTTTTTCTTTTTCTGTTCCACGTTGTATACAACAACCACCAGTTTTGTCAACAAAAAGTTTCAGACCCTTTCAAGTTTTCCACATTTCACACTTATCTTAAAAAAATTAATTAATTAACTAAATAAATACATAAAATCCAAGCAACAGAATCCCCTGAACATTGTACACACAGTACTCCACAATGATAAAGTAAAATCACATGTTTGGAGTGTTTTGTTTATTTATTAAGAAATAGAGACTAGAATATCACATATGCAGAAGTATTCAGACCCATAACTTAGTACTTGGTTAAAGCACCTTTGGCACTAGTGATCGCCTCACTTCATGCTTGTGATGAATGCTACAAGCTTGCCACACATTCTTTTCCATTGTACTTGGCACAATCATTCAAGCTGATCCAGGTTGAATGGGCAGTATTGGTGCAAAGCCATTTTCAGGACTCTCCAGCATGCTCTATTGGGATCAGGTCTAGACTCAGGACTTTCACAGAGTTGTTCAGAAGCCACTCCTTTGTTTTCTTGGTGTTAAACTTTAGGTTGTTGTTTTGTTGAAATGTAAATTGTCATTCCATCCTGACTTCTTAAGCATTCTGGAGAAGGCTTTTACTCTTTATATTTCTTTAGAATAGCGCTCTATTTTTCTGCATCCATTCTTGTCTGGAAATTGTGTTCAAATCGTCCAATCTTTGCGTCATCAAACCAGAGACTTTTGCTTCTTATGGTTTGAGAGTCCTTCAGGTGGTTTTGGCAAACTCCCAGCATTCTGTCATGTGCCTTTTAGTGAGAAATGGCCTCTTTCTGATCACTGTACCATAGAGGCCTGATTGGTGAAGTGCTGCATTGATGGTTCTCCTTCTGTAAGCTTCTTCCATCTCCACAGTGGAACTCCGGATCTCATTTATAGAGATTCTTAGGTTCTTGGTTACCTCTCTGAGCAAGGCACTTTGTGCCCAATTGCACAGTTTGGCTGTTGTTCCAAATATCTTCCATGGAGACTACTATTCTCTTAGGCACTTTTAAGTGCTTCAAAAGTTTATTTTATCCTTCCTGAAATTTGTGTCTTGGCACAATCAAGTCTCGCAGGTTTACAGATTCTCTTGGCCTCATGGCTTTGCTTTCACTCCATCTGATATACCATCTTCTGTGAGACCTTGGTGTGTGCCTTTCCTAATGTCCAATGAATGCAATTTGGCACAAGTTGTAGAAGCATCCAAGGGATCACTGATAGGAGTAGGATGCACCAGAGCTCAGTTGTAAATGCCATTAAAAAAGGACCTGAATACTTGTGTAAAATTTTTTTTTAATTACTTCACAAAAGACTATAAAAAATTTTTTTGGACCTGTCAATGCAGCCATACTCGCATCTAGGGAACTGTTGTATTATGTTCTTGCTTTTTCGAAAACAGGCAAAATAGCTTTTATTTACTTAATACAATACTTAATGCTTAATCACTTGCTAGCTAGTTGAATTTTCCCTGTGTGTCATTGAATTGGGTCACAGGAACTTCTTATTCAGGTCAGATTTTATTGCTGTTTCCTGATTAAGCTTGTATAGACTGGCAAGAATTGTAATTTCTCCAGTACCATAGTGCAAACCAACAGTACACAAGACTACATAAAGTAAAAATGAAATCAGTGGGATTAATGCAGGACAATAGATACAGCAAACACAGGCTTTGAAGGGTAACTTTTTTCCCCCGTCAGTTATGCATAATGCATTAAATACAGAATGTTTCAAGTATACCAGTATAACCAGTTAAATCACTTAAATGACCCAGACTTGGATAAAATCTGAGGCAATATACCTCATATATCTTTTTTCCCCCCCCCGCTCCAGCTCAATTCTCCTGGGTTCCAGAGGACTGGACATCTTTCACATCTCGCAGCGACTGGAAAGCCTGAGTGCAGCCACAACCTTCGAGCCACTGGAACCAGTGAAAGATGCAGACATTCAGGTAAGAGGAAAAATGAACTGTAGTATTACGAACATTGAGATTATAAGAAATCTCATAATCTTATGTAAGATTAGTATCCTGATTGAGAGCCTGGATTTAAGATGATTCTAATACCTCTAGTGATTGATATAGCAAGAATGTTGGTTTAAAAATATTTGTGAGCACATACAACTATAACTGAACAAAAACTTGTAACTTAATTATTGATTAAATATGTACAATATTTAAAAACAACTGAAAGCCCTGATATTTGAAAGTGCCATTCAGGATAAGTGCATGTAAACGTCTGACTGCGGCTGTAAAGTCAATAGGTAGTAATGTAGCAAATACTTATGTCAAATATCCACTCTATTTTTATAAGAAACATGCACTTATCTAAACAGCCATTATGTGGCAGCAGTGCAGTTTGTGAAGATACAGGTCAAGAGCTTCCGGTCACTTCAGACATCAGCATGGGGGGAAAATGTGATCTCTGTGACCATGAGATGGTTGTTGGTGCCAGACAGGCTGTTTTGAGTGCTGTGCAAACTGCTTATCTCCTGGAAATTGTATCTGGATATATTAGTGAACAACATGGCACTATTTACATCCTGTGTGGTTTTAAATCCTTTTCAGAGTCAAATTGGGAGTCACCCTCCTGTCAAAATTGGAGCCAGAGTCTGAGACCCTGAAGCCAGAATAGATATAGGTGGATGCACAGGATCATGTTGAGAGTATCACATTATGTATCGATAGAAACATTTGATGTGTGATTTTTATTAAATGCAAATCGTTTCCATGCCATTGTAAAGTTTAAAAATAATATGTTGAGCCATAAGTCTGGGCGTGTAAGTAGAAGTAGTTAAGGTAAGATACAAACTGAAAATATCCTGGTAAACATTCACACTCATCACCTTTTTTTTTTTTTTTTTTTTTTTTTGAAGCAGTAAAATTCTGTTCTCAAAAAATTTTTTCTCAATAATTAATGCATCTGAAAAGTGTGCCCTTGTCTCTGTGGAGTATTTACAAAAGATTGATTGGCTAAACTTTCCAAGTTATCAAATTACTACACATTTGAATTTGTACCATTCGCTACAGGATGTTCGGTTTGATGTGAACTGTGATTTGAGGGAATGCGGTCTAGTTTTAACTCGTAATGGAGTGTTTTTCTCCATTAACTTGCTTACTTTACATTATTGACACAGACAGCACATTATTGGAACAGACAGCACGTCACACAGGACTTTTAGCAGACTATTCAATTATAATTTCAGAGATATTGTTTTTTTTTTTCCATGTTGGAAAAGAGCAAGTGAACAAGTTTATGTAAAACATATTTTAACATTCCATCCTAAGCGGTAATTTCTGTGTCAAATTAAATCCGAAACTGGATGTCCAGGTTTTATATAACATGCTAGGCAGTTAAATCAGAGTTAGTGTTTTAGATTTAACAAACAAATATATTTCTATTTTTATTAATCTAAAGCTATTACTTGTAAATACATTGCGACTTAAAGGTAGGTTGTACTTTTTTTGTTTCGGGTGCTCTGTAATGGGGGATAAAAGCTCTGATTTGGAGATAAAGCTCAAAGGGGGGTTAAGGCACTGAGTTTCTGATCAGAAGGTTGGTGGTTCGAGCCCCAGCTCTACTATGTTGCCACTGTTGGGGCTCTTAACCCTGTCTGCTCCAGGGGCGCTGTATCATGGCTGACCTTTTGCTCTGACCCCAGCCTTGCTGGGATATACGATGAAGAAATTTCACTGTGCACTAATGTATATGTGAGAAATAAAAGCTTAACTTAAGTTTACTCTGCTGAGGAAGAAGAGTTCAGAGTTTACATTTGAGGTGGTAAAATGTTGATGTTCCTCTATAAGCAGATTAGGTTAATTGGCATCCCCAAATTGCCTTTAGTGTGTGAATGAGTGTTTTGGGTGATTGTGTTCCCTGCGATGTATTAGCACTCTGTACAGGGTGTACCCCGACTTGTGCTGATGTTTCCTGGGATAGGCTTCAGGTGACGTGTCAATGGTCCAATGTCCTCTTTTATATGTGAATTCAAAAATCATTTACAGCTAATTAAGGTAATAGATGTTCTATGCCTATGAAGCAAGGACCATGACATTTTATTTACGTTTTTAAATTATATTTTTTTGATCATTATAATAATAATTACGTTTGCCACAAACATGGAAATAGGTGGGGTTCAACATTGTACTGCATCCAACCACTAGAGGGCCTCAGAGGTTATATACGGTAGGTAAAGAGTGACCCATTTTCTCAGCAATGTAGATTTAACACATTTAACAAAGGCTCTTATGGGAATGACTGGTTAGTAGTAGAAGTTTATAGCTGACGTTCTTGTCTCACAGCTGTATGTAAAGCTGGTGATCTGGGATGGGTTTTTAATAAAGTAAGGATTGTAATTTCAACAATGCTTCATCCTGTATGAGGACTTGGTACACCAGCTGAAAAGTGTTTATGTCGAGAAGTGACACACCAAATACTGTAGGTGCATGCGTGATTTCTTTCCTCGTGTCTTCAGCCCTTGCCTTGATCGTAAAGATTCCCATTACGGTTTCAATGACTGTGTGGGCAATCCAGCAAGACGTTAGGACACTAGTCTGCTGTTTTATTTTCAGTTCCAAAGAATCCCACGCAGTGTTTTTGCAGGTCGGTCACAGTGACCCCGTGTTCCGTCACTGTAGTCATACACAGATTTATCCCTGTACACCCTGCAGTGGTCATCCTCGTATGTAGGCGTGACAGTGTTGTGTTAAGTCTGACTAATAATTAACAGTTTTCAGCTGAGTAACATCGGTGCCGATTTTTCCTCCTCATTCTCTCACCTCAAAGTTCCACAAATTTAAATCTCTTCTGATATGAAATGTATTTTATAAGAGACTTTTATGGTGTAGATCATCTGCCTACCCTTGATTCAGTGTTAATCTAATCTGCTGTGTGTGCACCAGAGGGCGATATTGAACACAGCACTAGGGCGTAGCATTTGCTGACTTGTTAATGATTTTTTTATTTTTATTTTTTAAACATGAGGGGTTTAATTATTGTTAAAGCCTTATGTTTATAAATTAATCATGTTTCAATTGGTGTACACTGGCTCTAACTATTGGTGCTTTTAATGTAATAATATAAAATCCTTCAATGTGGAGTTAGGGAGCTTTTCTCCAAGGCTGTAGACTCTCTAGTATATTGGGGGATGAAAAAAAAATCCTTTTACAGCTCAGCCTGAATATATGAAGATGCACTGCGTCTCCTTGCTTTCGATTTCTGGATGGACATTGCATGTTTGTCTTAGAAAGCACAACAGATTCATATCAGCTGATCGGTGTAGAGTTCAGATATTAGGCCTACTGCTTGGAAATTGAGTCATGGAATGACACAGCGGTGACTGAACAGAGAGCATTAAATCATCTGGCATGAAGACATTTTGGTAACAACTCGCGGTGTGCATCATAAGGTCATGAAGAATTCTAGAAAATTCTGTAACCTGCCCTTATTTTTTAATCTATTTACACAAATTATTGAAAAAGCCCAACTAGATGGGTAATCGAGTTAAGATTTCAGAGTGAAGATTTGCTCATTCTTCCATTCCGCTAACACTATACATGTGAAATATGAATCAATATGGATTATCTTCAGTAAGAATGCTCAGGAGTGCTGTCTTTATTTTCTTTATAATGAACTCCTTCCTGTAAGTTAGCTCGCTAGCTGATGTAACGGCCAATTCCAGCATTCTGGATGTGACATTTGGAATTGTGTTGGAATCACAAAGCCTCACAGCACGGACAAGGTTAGCATCAATGAACTAATCTGTATAAGCTAAAAACAAACAACTCCTGAAGATTTATATGATTGTTATCTTCATAAACATAATATCTAGCATTATGGATGTGACATTAAACTGACAAACTTAATTTTTTCAGAATTGTATTCATTGATTTGAATTACTAAAATCGAACAAAACACACTCCCCGACACTCCCACTCTCCCCATCCTCACCGCAGCATCCTACTCTCAGCAACACGAAGGACCCCTGACAGAGATGACCCAATTGTTTATGTAGGCATCATGAATTGCAGAAAGGGTGTCCAGATCTTGTAAAAGTCCTCGATTTTCTTTTTTGCCAGATACTCTAGCCTGGCTTTGGGAAGACTAACTACAAGGCATCTCGCTGATCCATTGACCTAAAGCAGGCCCTCGAGTGTCCTTCTGGTTTAAGGCAATAACATTCTTGGCTTGCGACAAAAAGAAATTAATCAGGCAACTGACAATTTTGAGGTTTAAAGGTTTTCTACAGGCACTGAATTTTAAAGATAACTATAGGAACATTTGCACTGAATCAGTCCTCCACAAACTATATAAAGACCATGTGTGATTGGTGGACTTTAACATGAAACATTTGAAATAGTACTTGTTTTTTTTTTCATTTTTCTTTCCTTTTTTTCTTTTCCTTTGTAGTTTTCATGATTTTCGATAAGTCTTTATTGTTTCATTTACAAGGACATGTTTAGCAGCGTATCAGCATGGTTTGGTAGGAACCTTATGAACTATGCCTACTTTTTCCCATGGAAAGGTTGTCCATGGAACTGCCCTACATACACTTTCTATGCCGCTGCCTTTATATAGCTGTACCCAAGATGTGCAACTTCATCTCTTTCACTAATTGTAAAAAGGGCTGCACAAAAATCACTGCATTAAAAATTTTGACAAACATTGCGTCATAAACTGATTGTGTGACTATTAAATGTACCACATATGCTACGCTCTCATTACAAGCCTAAAGTGACTTAATTTTCCGATTTTTATATTTATTATTTTTTTAACCCCAATGTGACCCAGATCTGGTTTATTTCTGGCTGTCTGAAGTTTTTCAGATTGGATCTGAGTCACTTTCAAATATGTTCCTAACTCGGATACATGTCATGTTGCCTGAATGAGAACGGGCAGGTTGGAATTCTTGTGAGGTTTTTGTCGCCCTTTTGTGCATGTGTGGGGCGCTCACTGATGTCAGTCGGCAACAGCAGCATGGTGGTTGTGCCATACTGCATCGCAAAACCCCAAGTATATTTTTTTGCTAAAATCACATCCATTGTTTAAAATTAACGAGTGGTTGCACCTGTGTAGTGTATTTTGATTTGTGAATGAGTGTGTAAACAAAAATGAGTGGCAAACAAAGATGTGCCACTGTGCATGTGTGTCTGCCGTTTCAGAGCGCATATGTGTGCACATTAGAGTCTCAATTGTGAATGTGAACCGTCATGACATGGAAATCCAATCTGACGGAATCAGACAATGTGGCATGTAATGTGAACGTAAGCTTGGTATTTAATCGTATTTATTTAGGCTAACAGTAAACAATGGCACAAATTATCTCATTTAAGATGTTTGCTAATATTTATTTGTCACCTCAAAAGTATTTTTAAAAATCCATAAATTATTGAAATGCTTTATAAATCCCTGAGTATGCATATATTGCCTATAATAAATTACAGTCTTTTGCGATTATATAATTGCACACATCCATATCGCGATTAAAATTATGTAATTAATTGTGCAGCTCTAGTTGTAAATTTCCCAATCTTGGACATGCTGTACCGGTGCTTATCTGTATTTTTTCTGTAAGTACAGAATGTTCTTTCGCTCATAGTAAGACTGGCTTCTCTGGGTGCTTGCTGGATTCCACCATATTTTTTCCCTTTTTGAACAGAATGAGATGTGGGTGGTGTGAGTGGGCATTTGGGGAGTGTCTTAAAAGAAGAAGAAGAAAAAAAACCTGACAGGAGTTCGGCCTAAAACAGTTTTTTGCAGCCACATTATACACTGTACTGCTATTTGTTAATCCAGAATCATATTCTACATGTTTTCCAAGATGTAAAGATGTCGTCTGCTTCTTTGTACCCTGCTAACCATTTAGTCCCGAGGCTGGTTTCTTTCTGTCCCACAGGATCATGTTCTAATATTTCAAACCGGATCGCGTCCACTTGTCAGTCATCGACTGCATGTTCCGTGTAAACGTGTTAAATTTTTTGCGAAGCGTCATCCTCGGCGTGCATTTTATCGATGCAGCATGATAGAGACAGGTTTTGTCGACTCATCACATTAACGTATTGATCTCCCAAGGTTTTTTGTATCACATCCTGAAGGCTCGGTGTCGACCCCCCCACCCCTCATCCAAGTCTGCCTCTCCCACCCCCCCCCCTTCTTTACCCTAGATATTTCTGTGGTGGGGCCTGCCAGAGTGTACCTCTTACTGGAAGTGCACTTAGCATCTGGCAGTAAAGCTAGCTCTCTCCCCCTCACTGTCTGTGTCAGATTTTTTTCCCCCTTTGCTTTCAGCATGGACCGTGTGTCTTTGATTTACTGGCACTTATCATGCTTTGATTTGACGCTCTTTCATAATGACTAAATCATTTTTTAATCTAGAGCTGTATGAAAGCCTCTTAACTATAAAATATAATGAATATGAGTCTATACAGAGGCCATGCTGAGGAATGCTGTGTGTGTGTGTGTGTTTGTGTTTGTGGGGGGTGGTTAAGGATGTCAAACAGCTGTACAGTGTGCTGCATTTATATTAAGTTATTGTTCTTTGTGCTGCTCGCTCTAAGTCTGCCGTGCCGCTCGTCTCAAGACAAAGAAAGCATACACTGTTAATAAGGCGTAGCTGGTTATGTCTCCGTGGATGTGTGAGCACGAAACCGCCTGTGTGTGTGTGTGTGTGTGTGTTCTGGTAAATTCAGTCTAAAACCTAATATTTTAGGATGAGCACGGAATTAGGCCGGGATGTGTACGAGCGTGATCATACATCGCCATTGTCTGATACTGTAGAGAGGCGAAAAACGTACGGTCTATAGCACGCTGCTTCTTTTTTTTTCTTCTTCTTCTTCTTTTTTTCTCTGTAATGGAGAAAAGTGGAGGTTGTGAAGCACGGCACGAGCATGTCGCAGTATTTGAGCAAGGAGTGGGATTTTTGGAAGGGCTTCCTCGCTGTGGCGTCGAGATGGCAGAATCGTGAAACGCGTGACTCTCTTTTCCTGCTCTCCAGCTTTCTTCCTTCCTTTCCTTCTGTCTCCGAGCGCAGCCCTTGTCGTCTGCTTACACACTGTGATAGATGCAGCTGCTCTAGCTCATGTGGGTGAAATAGCTGTACATGCGCTCGTGCCTGGCCTGGCCAGCCGCTCCAAAGCCACTGCACTCTTCTCATTAACTAAACATGACTCTTAAGAGGATTATTAGCCCAATTTCTGGACAGGATGTCGGAAGCCATCAGGAGAGGGGAAGAAAAAAAATCCATTACCATAATTGCGTTGCGCTAAGAGGGGGGGGAGTTGTTGAGGAGGGGGGGGGGGGGGGCATGCAGAGATGTATAAAAAAGGAAGAAATGAGTGAGACTGAAAGAGGAGGATGGCAAGGATGCTAGAGGTAGGAGGGGAGGGGGTGATGGGTGATAGAGAGTGGTAGACGGTTCAGGCTGAATTTATCACTCCTCCTCAGCATCCCCCCCTCGTCTATGCGCAGACTTGGTATGGTCCTCCTCCGACAATAAAGCAGCCCACAGGAACCCTGCTCGTGGCACATATCTGGGTTCATACCAATGGCCCGGCACGGGGTGGGAAGGCGCTCGTGGCAGACTAGAGTGTGTGCCGGCAGCGAGCGAGGTCAGAAAACGCCCCAGAATGGCGCTGACCAACTTCCTGAAGCTAGACAAGAGGAAAGGGTGTGTTGGGTGCAGCCACACGCTGCTCCTGGCTATATGCACCTACCCTGACAGGCTGAGGCACGGCGTGAGTAAGTATCTCCTACACCATCCATGCATACTTTCACACTCGCACGAGTTCAGTTCGAGCACACACGATTCAGATTGGACGCCCTCGCATCATGTAGATTCCACAGCTTTCACCTTGTGACATGTAACCATAACGATGCCGATAACGAATGCGATGAAGATGATGCTGACGAAGGCTGGATGGCCACACAGGAAGTAGTGGCATTAGGGTGGGGTTCCTGTCTTGGTCATTGTTTTAAAGTGCTAATGAAAGGAGATGCGGGCTCATCCTCGTTACAGTAAACAGCGTAGATAAGGAGCATGATTGCGTGGACGCATTATATATCGAACTTTTTTTTCTTTCTTTTTTTTTCCCCTTCTCCTAAGCTGGCTGTCAGTATGTTTCCTGACCAAAATCATTTTTGCTGCATGTGTGACAGTGCATTTACTTGAATACACGGGTTAAAGCGTGTCCGTGTCTGTGCAATATGTATGTCCTGCAGTCCATGGGAACGACATGTAGTCTGTACATGCTAACATTGCTCTGTAAATGTATGTGCATGATCTAACCTGAGTGAATGTTAGAAATCCAAATGTGTGGCATGTCTAAGATACGGATTATACTGAGCATTCCAGAATGTCTGACTAATGTCTTATCGTGCTTACTATGTCCTCTTTCCCCACCTACGTGCAATTCCCTATACAAGTGCATGGCTGTCTGGGTGGGAACTGCTCTCTTTGTGTGCCACACGAAATTCCCTCATCATCAGATAACGCACGTTTTGACAAATCTAAACCAGACATACCTGCTGAAAATTTATGACGCAATACGAGTTCAACGTAACTCCTGATAATATTAACATTGATTTATTAAACCAGGTATAAGATATCAAAATATATCTGTTCCTACTTTAAGGTATCACCATAGACTATATGTGCTTAAAAAGAATAATTTAAAAAAGCAGTCTTTTAGAGTGGGTGAGTCCTGTTCGTTAGTGGATGACTCTAATGGACAGCAGGTGGCGCTAGCATCTCCTCTGGTCTGGTGGATGCTAAAGCCATGATGACTGAGCAAGAAATTACTTGCCCAACAAAAAAAAAAAAAAAAGGACTGAGCTTCACGACTCTTGTTTTAGGATCGAACGATTGAGAACCGCACACGCTGGTAATCGTGCAAGCTCCGCCTCCACCGATCTCCTGAGCGCCACTCATCTCCACAGTAAATCAGTCCTCATTTGCAGCTGTCAATCATTTGCAGCTGTCAAGGTTGGTGAGCCTGGGGGTGGATGGGGGGGGAGGGAGGGATGAAGGGGTATCAGGGTGGAGAAGTCAAAGGGTGTTGGGGGCAGGGTGAGAGAAGCTTCCTGAAGAGTCGGAAGGACGGGAATGAATAGATGAGTTCTTTAGAGGCGGCAATGGGCGTATGGCGAGTTCGAAAGCCTCTAAGGACGTGATTAAAGAGGGGTGCGGCGGCGTTTTGTGAGAAGACGACATTTTTCGGTGTATTAGTATGAATCAGGTGGCAGAGTGAGAAGTAATTAGATGAGAGGCAGTGTCTTGTCTTAAAAGCCTTGTGTGAGAAAATGTAGTGGGCGTCCACGGGTTTCCTGAAAGCTTTCCTCTGCCACACGGTGTCGCTGTTTTCGGAACGCTTCATCCTTCGGCCACACCCAGCTGCATTCATGATGCTCTTTATCCTAACCTCCAAGCTGACCACTGCCAACTTCCCCTCAGTTATGTGTATCCTGCTATCCCAACCCCCCACTGAGTGTGTGTGCTGCAGATGGCTGTTCGGTGCCGGCGTGTGGCTTCGCGCAGAGAGCGAATGTGCTAGTTTTGTCTGCAAAGTGTCCTTTCCTGTCTCCAGTCGCAGCAGATAGGGTTTCACTGAAACGAGCGAGTGAGGATGTATGTCCAGTGCCTGCGTCAGCGGACTCGCAATGCAAGCATGGTTTCCTGACTAATCTTTGCGGTCAAGTTTTAAAGATTTTCTTCTTGTCCTTATTGATATCATGGAGTCCCTCTGGCAGAGCTTGTAACCATTGTAAGTTCCTCTGGTAATGGAGGATATTTTAATACATGGTGTTTTAAAAGATCTGATATTCTCAACTCATACTGATGAGGATAAGTGTCTTGTGTCAGCTGAAAAATCAACAATGTTTGTCATACCCTTTATCATGTTTATCAGAGCAGAAAGAATTGGTTTATAGGTTGTGGGGGGGACAAGGTTATCTCTCTAATCAAGCAAATATCAATTAGACACGCCGTGGGTGGCTCGTCATACACGAACGGGTGGCGGGGGGAAGGGTCGTTAAAAGTGCACAGAACTTCCAGAACCTTCTAGACTGAAACCGAAGCCCTCGTGAAGCAGGCGAAGCTAGTCTGGCGCCTCCATGTTGGATGAATGGAATTACAGTGAGGCGAGATTCTGGGGATGATTTGTAAGCTAAAAAAATAAAAATAAATAAACAGTGATTTTTGATAACGATGGCACTCATTTTGCGAATTATTTTGCCGTCAGTGCATCTTGAAAGATGTAGATGATCAAGAAAGCAGAGAGAGAGAGAGACAAAGGCAGAGGGCGTGTGCGTTGAAAGCTGAGAGGGGAAAAGTAGGTTGCAGCACATTTAACCTCCAGGCCGTGTCTGTTTTTCCAGGGCTTTCTGAAAAATGAGAGAGACAACGCACTGCTGTCCGCCATCGAGGAGTCTCGCCGCAGGGTAAGTCCCCGCTTCGCTTCGGCTTTCAGTCCGTTTGACTGTCTACACACCGATCTTAACTGGTATGCATTTATAATGTCTGTCCAATCTTACAAAAATGATTAAACACCATTAAGTTGTAGCATGTCTCTCACACACACACACGCGCGCGCACACACAAATCTTCCATCAATCAAGAGAAGACTTGATGTCCTAGCCTACTTGCATTAACATCTCAGCAGCTATTAGTGAGGTAAAAATAGGAGGCACCCGCCAGCCATTATCCCTGAGTCAATCAGAGGGCAGACCTCTGCCGGGTCAATATCTCCTCCATCTCCCCACTTAATCTATTATCCCTCTGATTTGGGAAGAGTAAGATATCTGGTTTAGCTGTCTCTAATAGCCATAGCAAAAAAAAAAAAGTCAGTGTTTAAACATTTATTTGTCTTAAGCATAAAGTAATTCTAGCAAAGCTGCTCTTTTCCGAAAATGTTACATCAATGAGAACGATTCGGAATACCTCTCACGTCCATTTTTGGTTTTCACGCTAATACATTTCGGTTAAAATCTAGCTAATTAATTCTGCAGGCCGGCATCTTTGGAGCTCTCGAGTTTTTCCTTGACTTGGTGGTAACATGTCACCTTGAAGAACACCCCCCTCCCATCACCACCGCTAACACACTCTGTTCCATAAAAGATTGTCTTTGCAGTTCAGGAGCTCTTTTAATTAGAACGCTCGCAATTACCACGTCGGTCCGTCGGGATTGCGTGAAATAGACGGAAAGCTCTATTCAATCAGGGTGTATGCTAAATCTGTAGCAGGCGAGAAGGCAGACCCAGTTAGTGGCATACTTCCATTAGACAAGAGAGCTCATTGCTGAGCTTCCTCGGTTTCTCTTTCTCTGGCCTGAATGGAGGAGGAAATGGCGATGGTTGCAAGGCTACGGCTGGCAGTATTTAGTGCACTGTAAACACACACAAGTCCAGGCTGCTCCCATCTGCCTCTGCCAGCTATTTTTAATGCATCGCGTGGCAGTTAACCTATTTATTCAAAAGCACTGTATACTCTTTTTCACTCTCTTCCTTCTTTACTCCCGTTCTCACTCTTTCTCAGACTTTCCTGCTGGCAGAGGAATATCATCGTGAGTCCATGTTGGTGCAGTGGGAGCAGGTGAAGCAGAGAGTGCTGCACACTCTGCTGGGGGCAGGCGAGGATGCACTGGACTTCAGCCAGGATGTGGAGGTCTATAAACATACACATTCACACAGAATAATCAGTCAGTTTTTAATTTCATACTGCACGCAGTCATGGCACTGAATCTAGAAAATTTTGATTCTATCTATGCTGGAAAGAGAATTTAATACGAACTACCTTTACAGCATGGCCTAGGCCTGTGGACACATGACGGTCACATCAGTATTTGCATTCTGAATTTAGTCCCCATGTGCTGTTATAAACTCCACACTTCTGGAAATGCTTTCCACTGGATTTAGTAGCATGGCTCTGGGGATTTGCTCAGTCAACCACAACAGCATTTGTGATGTCAGGTGAGGAAATCAGGGCTCTGTGCAGGACGCTCAAGTTCTACCACTCTAGCCTTAGCAAATGCAAGGCTTCTCTCTGGACCTCACTTTGTTAGTTCCAATAAAATAAAAATCACGGCATACAAAGACAAAGTATGATTTTGTGATTCTGAGTTCATTAGAAAGAGCCACATCTTCAGATGTCCACATACTTTTGATCACATAATGCATGTTCTCAGCCTTCCTAGTGTGTGTGTGTGTGTGTGTGTGTGTGTGTGTGTGTGTGTGTGTGTGTGTGTGTGTGTGTGTGTGTGTGAGACCTGGATTCTTTCAGGTGTGGGCGGGAGTGGGATTAAAATAACAGGCCCACGCACACCACTTGTTGGATTTCTACCGTGTATACACGAATGAAATGCTTTGAAGAACGTTTGATTTCTAATGTGCTACCATCTACAGGTGTCGACATTCAGTTGGAGTGCGTTTTGTTTTTAGCAATATGAAATACTCTAGAAAAGCAAAATTTGAATGGTTAAGATACAGTGGTGGGGATAATCTAATTGTCATGCATTACTTAAAGGTTCCATATTTTACAATTTCATTACCAAGCTAATTCAAAATGGTCATTGTTACAAAGCAGCTTCATAAAAAACTAGGGAAATGAGTATTAAATGTGTAAGAAAATATATATTAAATCAAAATCTAACACCAATCTCAGTGGTCTCACACAAGTGTCTTTGTGTTAATGCTTAAGCTGAACCCCCCTCATCATGCTTTTTTTTTTTTAATACCTCGAAGTCCCGTTATTTCAAATCTCCTCTTCAAATACTGTTTGAGTGTCATGGAAATGAGCTCCTGCTGAGCCACACCCCACCAGAGAACAGCAGAGCTGAGCAAGAAGCTGGCGGAGGGTCTCTCATGAGGTCACAATAGGGGGATAATCTAATTGGTCTGTTTCAACCCCGCCCACTACAAAATGGAAAATAATAAAATGGAGAGAATGCATTTTTCTCTTTTTTTTCTGTTTTGTGCACAGAACCATCTGAATGTCCAAAAATGTACTAAAAATTGAATGTTGCGTATTAGGCGCCCTTTTAAGCCTTATTGGTTAAACATCCGTTGTGTTCCCAGAAAATGCCTTAAATCAGTACATGTAATTATACAGCTGATTTTCTAATGCAATTCACTCTTTTTCATTGCGTGTACTTCATTTATATAATTATACAGCATATTAATAGCATTAATACAGTGTTATTATACATATAGTGAAAAGACACTGTTTGGGATTTAGCCCAATTATGTGCTGGTGGATTAAAAAAAATCCTTTTGAGGACAAGGGTGGATCTCAGTTTGGCAAAAAAAAGAAAAAGTGGGAATTGGCTACGATTAAATTAAGGAGAAAATCTGGAAAATCCAGAGGAAAAAAATAACATTAACAAAGAACATTATTGTCTAAGTAAATAATAATGACTCGATTAAACACAGACATTATTTGTGCACATTCTGTAGTTTGTTTTGCTCTTATTTTGTCAATGTAACGATACAGGATTAATATAATTTATTGTTAATGATTGGGCAATCCCCCTGACCTTCTGTACAAAGGTATCATTTTCCTTAAACAGAATTTCTACTAAACTTAGTAGTTTCTACTTAAAAAAAAAAAAGAAGTTATTTCTTTTGGTTTATAGATGTATTCACATTGTAAATTGGACATATAGACTTATGTTTATATTATTAGGCTAACATTGGAATGGCAGATCACATTAACTGTTGGCCTTTACACTACAACCATGTTCTTTACTAATCGCGGACAGAATGATTGTAAGTGTTGTGTCCGAAGCATAAGGCGTGTGACAGAACTCGCTGCCTTTCTGGCTGTTCTTTACTGTATATCAGTGCCATGAAAAGGCAATGTTTTGACAGTCAGCACAGTATGAGTAAGGAAATCGTGACCATGATGCTAAACCCCAACATACACTAATGGTTAGACCAGAAGTAATAAAACATGGTGGGAAAAAAGGAGCAAATATTAAAAAGGACAGTAATAACAGTTTTTTTTTTTTTTTTTTTTTTTTAATAATTAAATTTTTTTTTTGTAATCTGCAAACTGTTCCTTGTTCCTGCTGTTTTCTCACGTTGACTGTTTAGACAACTAGCTGACGTGGGTTCAGAGATGTTCAGGATATTAAAGGATACATGTGTGAAGCCTTAAGAAAAAGGTCTGACAATCTCAGGTCTCTGATTTGAATGTTGCGATTTCCCCCATATTTTTGACGTTTCAGCCACACCCACAGACTTCTAAAATGGCGGCCATTAGGGATTCACAAAGTGGGCACAATAATGTATTTAAATTACACCCTTGCTTTTGACCTGGTTAAATATGTGGTCTGCATTTTTAATGATCGTTAAATCATGTCATATTACATTAGGATCACATCATAAACTCACACACACACACTTCTGTCTACCAGAACATTTAAGATATTTCCCTGTTTGATTTTGCTCTGAGGCCGTGTGTGCATGTGTGTTTGTATGTGTGCTTAGGGTTTTCTCCCATTTTAAGTATTAATTAGCATTTAAATTTTCCATGTTTGGCCTGCTGTTCACTTCCTGTGCTGCGAGCATACCCGATGCTCTCAGTCTGTTCCTCCTTGATCAATGCGCTTCTTGTATAAGCTTTTTTTTTTTTCCCCAGCCCTGTATGTGTTTTATCCAGACAAATTGTCATTCTTCAAAAGAAATAAATTCTTGTTTGGCCCGGGGCAGATTTTTCTCTGCGCATGAGCGCTGTTGAATGCTGTGCACTCAAGCACGGGTTCTCGACAGTGAATTTTATGCTGCATTGATCATTGTATTTAAATTACAAAACATTAGACAGAATGATAACACTCCTGCAGCTCATGCACTTCTCCAATAATCTTGCCACATAACTACATGCACAGCTTTAAAGTTACAACACTTTAGTGTTGTCTCTGGTGAAGAAGTCTACACGGGAACAAATTAAACAGACCACCTAATGTTTATTATTTTTTTCCATCTCCTTTCACTCAGCCAAGCTTTGTAAGTGAAGTGGGAGCCCCAGGACGCAGCGCTCTGGACAATGTCGAGGTGGCTTATGGGCGTCAGGTGAGTGTAATGTATACTGTATGTATACCAAAGCACTTTTGAATTCTTGGATTTAAAAAGTCATAAGGTGTTGACTTTTTTCCCATAACATGGCTCTAATAATATCATAAAATCATAAATCATAGGTTTATTATTATGGTGTTCTAATGTTATTCTTTCTATAGTAAAGTAGTCTGTATGACTTAAATGGTGGGCGTGCCGTGTTTTTAATAGATTAAATAGTCGTAATTGTTGATGTGATTTTTTTTTTTTTAAGAGCATTTTTGAAAGGAGTGCCCAGTGTCCGAGATGTATAATACTCTGCCATGTTAAAGCCGCGACTTTAAGTTTTCTGATGCAAAAGAGTTTTCAACATGGAGTGCGTTAGGGTTTTTCTCTCTCACCTCCTGGTTTATTATTGCTTTAAAGGAGACGTCAGTGAAGGGACGACATACTGTACGTGTTAAAATGAAAACAGGAAATAATTCCTTAATATTTTAAGTGTCTATAAATGGATAAAATGTACAGCGTGTCATTCTTTAACGGATAAAACAATATGCATGACGGCTTACTTCGTCCAATAGGAATAGAACACTTCAGGATGTAATGTTATTAATTAGCTTCAAGGTGGGTCACATCACACCCTCTAGGTGTTGATTGTTTTCGTATACCAACGTGCCTTTTTTGTGTTATCACTCGTCTGTGTTTTTGCAAGATGTTAATTTAAGGGGATTTGTATGTCCACGTAAGCTCTCCTCCACTATGTGCTCATACTATTTGCCTAGACTCTTATCAGGTCATGTAATGCAAGCCCAGCATGCCGATTGATCCGAAAGATTGATTGGCCAGCTTGGGGCATTATGGGTTTTCTCTCTGTCCCTGCACAAAGTCGAGATCTCTCTCCTCTTCTCTTTCTCTCTCTCTGCCTTTTTGTTTTCTGTCTCATCAGTTTTTTTTTCGGCCACTTCTTTCCTGCAGTCGCCATGTGCCGCCATATCGCCTGCGGCATCCTGTTCCTCATCTTTGTTCTTTTTTTCGACGACCTTCTAAACATCTTGATTGTTTTCATCCTGTTTTTTATCATCCGTTCCTTTTCTGCAAGGTCGTAGCTCAAACTGGCATACAATCGTCCATGAGTATGCATATGAGATTTATTCTATTTCCATCAGATCTACGTTTTCAACGAGAAGATTGTGAACGGACATGTTCATCCCAACCTGGGGGACTTGTGTGCGTCAGTAGCTGACAGTCTGGATGATAAGGTGAGTGCTAGTCACAGTTGCTGATTCCTTTTGTGTTTTTTTTGTTTTGTTTGTTTATTTATTTATTTTTAACAGTTTCATGTTCACTTGCATTATGATGATTTAAGTGTTTTTGTAGTTGTCAGATTGTTAATATTGTGTGTGTGTGTGTGTGTGTGTGTGAATGTAGAATGTGTCGGACATGTGGCTGATGGTGAAGCAGATGACAGACGTGCTGCTGGTGCCAGCCAAAGACACACTGAAGAGCCGAGTCTCTGTGGAGATGCAGATGGCATTTGTCCGTCAGGCCCTGACATTCCTGGAGAACAGGTTAGACAGCTGAGAGGACAACAGAGTTTCTCAGGATGGGGTCAAAGAGTTGTCAGTGTTACTCAGACTTAATATTAAAATTTATATTATATAACCTTTTAGATTTACCTTATAGACTAATCATGTATACATTAGGTGTTAGATTGTTCTACATTTATTAGAGAACTGTGCTAAAACGATGTGCATATCAAGCGCATTAATGATAAAATCATAGTATTGGTCAAAAACAACCAAAGCACGATATTTTCATATATTCTGTTCATCTAATAAGGTTTAGCCATTAGGTTGTCGACCATACACATTTATATACATGAATATACACATTTACTTATACTTTACTTTGTATGTAAAGTATAAGTAAATGACATTTAATAAAGGTAATATGTTTTCACAGCAGCATAAAATGCTTTGCAGAAGTATTATGCACATGCAAATACATGCTATAGAGCAAGTATGCCTTCAAAAAAACTGTAAAGCCCAGAGAACCATAATTAATCAATTAGTCGATATTCCGCGTGATATTTGAGTCTGAGGACCCTTTAGTATCGGATACATTTTTTTTTTTGCAGTTTTATAAGGAAATTATCTAAGTTTAATAAGCATCCTGCAGAGCCAACCACATGTTCTTCTGACGACTTTGCCTGTTGTCCTCAGAAGTGTGCTTTCTTTTTGCATACAAAACCCAGCAGCTTCCATTTTGTTTTGTTTTTTGTCTGAAACGTGGTTGCTTATATAATGTGCTGCTTTCTTTTCCTTCATACAAGTATTATTCTGTTACAGTTTAATAGTATATAGTGGAGTACTAATGTTTGGAAATCAGAAATGTTTTTATGCTAATGCAATAATAAAGTCCTGAAATAAAAAAGAAAAGCACAGGGCTGTTTGAATTAAAAACACAGGGTGCCCAGTCTTGTCTCAACCTTTTATCTTTTATAATAATAAAAATATTAAATATTTAATCTATTTGTTAAGTACTTAATTAAATGATCCATTTTGCATCTCATGTTATCATCAACCCTATCAATCGAGATCCATTTCATCCATTCCAAATTGCATCCTCCGAAAATAAGTTGTTTCCCTTTTTAATAATAATCTTGTCATTGTTTTTACATATACCACTTTGAATGGACAAATTCTGTTATCCGAATAATGTATAAATTATACATTTTAAATAATTTATGGGTACATTATTAGTAGCATATCCTCCTGCTATTAGCTTAGATACTAGTTGTGTTGGATGCATGGTTACGTTCCATCCTAATACTCAATTAAGAGCAAAATGCAGTCACTATATGAGTGGCCTGACCTAAAAAAATCCTTTGCATACCAGTGCTCTAAACATTTCAATACATTGTGATTAAATAAAGTATACTTCATATCATGACCTCTTTTCCCAGCTATAAGAAGTACACCATGGTGACGGTGTTCGGGAACCTGCACCAGGCTCAGTTAGGCGGAGTGCCTGGAACTTATCAGCTTGTGCACAGCTTCCTTAACATCAAACTTCCCGGCCCACTGCCAGGCATGCAGGTACTGCGACATCACTGCAGCACAGCCCGCCTCACCTCACACGCTAATGTATGCCAGTGTATATCGTAGATAACAAAGTGAATGATTTTCCCAGCATGAGCAAATAAGCCTCTTAGTTCAGATGTGCTGGTGAAAAGTGCACATGCAAATGCAAGAAGACTAAAAACGAGATTCCTGTATGTGTTTGTGCGTGGGCACAGGACGGAGAGGTGGAGGGCCACCCGGTGTGGGCTCTGATCTATTACTGCCTGCGATGTGGAGACCTGGCTGCAGCCATGCAGGTGGTGAACCGAGCGCAGCACCAGCTGGGAGATTTCAAGACCTGGTTCCAGGAGTATATGAACAGCCCCGATCGCCGGTGAGTTCACACAGCACGCAATCAAAGCCGACTTCTTTTCCTGCCTGTATACAAACATCATGTCTAAACAGAAGGAGTTAACAACGTTGTCTTCTGTTTGATCAGCCTGGCACCGGCCACCGAGAATAAAATACGACTGCATTATCGGCGCGTGTTGCGCAACAGCGCCGATCCATACAAGCGTGCTGTCTACTGCCTCATCGGCAAGTGTGACATCGCCGACAACCACGGAGAGGTAGCTGATAAAACAGAAGACTATCTTTGGCTCAAGGTAAAATTTTACCTCTTTTTTTTTTTTCTTTTTTCTTTTTAATAACTACAGGCCACAGTGTCCCAGTAGTCTCCAAACGCAGGGATAATTTTCACTTTTAGCAAAGCTTTTTCCTACATAGTTTACTTTCAGAAAGCCTTTAAGAATGCCTTTGATGAAAGAAAATTGTATTGAAATGATTCTGATGGATCAAGAAATTGTGGCAAAAGTTAATGTAGACCTTCAGGACACCATATATTGAAACAATATTTATTTTTTATATAAATAATTTTTTTGTAGTGTCGCTTATTTGTATTTTAATTTATTTTAGTTGTTAATCCTATTTGCACAAATTGGAAGTTATTATTATTATTATTTTTAGATGTTAGGGGTGCACAATTAATCGCAATATGGACCTGTGCAATTAATTAATCACAAAAGGCCGCAGTTTATTACAGGTAATATACGCATAGCGAGGAGTTTGGCAATAAATTAAGTATTTGTTTATATTTTTAAATAGCTTTTAGTTAAATAAGTAAATAAACACATTTGAATACAATATGACATATTTAATAGTTAAATATTGCAGTATAAATCGCAATTTCAATATGTCAAAATAATTGCAATGTGATTCTTTTTAAAAAACATTTTTTTTTATCTTTTTAGCTCTATTTTTCATTTTGTTGTCAATGCTAAGCTGTGGTTCTGCTTCGTCCTTTGTCCCGTAGCTGAACCAGGTGTGTTTTGATGAAGATGGAAGCAGCGCTCCACAGGACAGACTCACTCTGGCCCAGTTACAGAAGCAGCTTCTGGAGGACTACGGTGAGATGCAGACCCACGAATCAACTTCCCCAGATTTCCATAAGGCTGCAATTGATCATGTACATTTCCATAACTCTTCACTGCAAAGGAGTTCATAAAGCACTCTCTAAACATTAGACGCTCTGGTCAAAACAAGGCACCGCGGCAATACATCACCGGCTGATTCCTTGATTAACACCCCTCTTGAAGGAAGAGATTCAGGAGGAGGAAATTTATTCTCCAGCAGTTAGTCTGTCCTAGATAAGCTCCCTCTCCTCTCTTTGACTTAAAACTTCCTCTCGCTGCATTTTAAAAGGCGCTGCGCTGTATTTCCTCCACCTGCCTGATGAGTCAATCTTATCTCTCACGATGCCCCACAACTAGACTGCATTAAACACTTGTGCTGATAAGGGCCGCTCCACTTCCAGCTGCAGCTCTTTTCACTGCTCTTTTTATAAACGGCAGCTCGAATCTCAGCATAAATGAGTGGGGATTATTTTAGCTCATACGAATGGAAAGAAAGCAGCCTATTTAAGAGCTTCACAGCTATAGAGAATTTTATGGAACTCATCACTTGCTTTAAGGAGCATTTATATTTCTTCACATGCTCATCTTGTTAGATTTACATGTATACAAAAATATTCGATATATGCAGTATATGATCACCTACTCGAATGTTTTTTTTTCTCAAAGTGATGCACGTGTGCGATAACATTTCGACTTTTTAAAAAATAATTAACTCTTTGTTCTTGATGTAAATGTCTAATTCATTAAATGTTTCCAGTTTGCAACTTTTAGGCAGCATCATTGTGGCTTCTGTATCAACACTATTCCAAAAATATTGCTGTACTAATTGCTACTGTGATTATTCTCCACAGGCGAGTCTCATTTCTCAGCGAGTCAGCAGCCATTCCTTTACTTCCAGGTGCTCTTTTTGACTGCGCAGTTCGAGGCGGCCGTGGCGTTCCTCTTCCGAGTGGAGCGTCTGCGCAGTCACGCCGTGCACGTGGCCCTCGTCCTCTACGAACTTAAACTACTGCTCAAATCGTCGGGACAGAGCGCACAGCTATGTATGTTGGTGACCGATTTATGCCGACATTATATCACGGTATATTTGGCATTTTGTGTACTGTATTGTGTGTTCGGTCGGTAGGCTTACACAAAAAAGTGTCTTTGATTTAAAACCGAATAAGCTTGATCCGGATACAATTTCCCAAGCCACCTTTGAGAGATGTTGAGATGTCTGAAAAACAAATATGATTATCCACATTGAAAGACATATTACAAATAATATTTTTAGTGAAAATGCAGTGATTATAATAATTTTAATATGAATCCCATTAATACAACTGTTATTAGACCAAAACTAATGGCCATGTATAAATATTGATAGTGTTTGTAACGTGTAACTGAAAAATCATGTCTTAGCGTAGAGGGCTTTTGTATGATGCATCTGCAGTTTTCATTTTAAGAACAGCAGCATGATAATATAATTAATTCTGTATTTGTTGTATTGTTCATTGGCGATCCTGTTTGTTCTCTCAGTGAGTCAGGAACCAGGAGATCCCCCCATGGTCCGCCGCCTAAACTTCATTCGCCTCCTCATGCTCTACACTCGAAAATTTGAGGCCACAGACCCACGAGAGGCTCTGCAGTACTTCTACTTCCTGCGGTATGTACATCTCACTAAACCCCAACAAGCCACCGCGGACCTGACCTTGGATAAGCGTTCAATTTGAACGCGCTCTCCTGAAAAGTGGCTGGTTTACCTAGAATTCGTCTTACCTTCAGTACAGGAATTGTTCTCTTTTTCTAAGAAGGGATGAATAATTCATGAGGGACTTTATGGGTTCGCTCTGACTCGTGATTATTTCCCTGAATAATTAAGCCGTTTTCACACATCTAGATCTTCCGAGTGTTTCTGAAGACCATCTGGTTGACCATTTTACAATCATGTCCTGATCATGTATAAGCAAGACTGTGTGCATTTTTCAGGAATGAGAAAGACCACCAAGGAGAGAACATGTTCATGCGCTGCGTCAGTGAGCTCGTCATCGAGAGTCGAGAGGTAGGGTGGGGTTATGCCTCAGAAATCACAGTCAATTTCTGCTTTATTGCACTTCTCTGAATTCCTAACCTGACTTTTTCCTTTTATAGTTTGACATGCTTCTGGGAAGGCTCGAAAAAGACGGAAGCAGAAAGGTATGCCTCAAGGTTCTGCGTTCTGCCTTGCAGCATTATATAACTCGCAGGGCGGCTAGAAGAACGCTTTCTGCAATCATGCCTCTATTCAAAGCTTCTCCCGGAGCTTTATTTCACCTCATTGTACTCATGCTCATTCATTATTGTACCCATTCAGCTCTTACACAGGCTGTAAAAATCTCCTATTGTTTCAGCACTCACGAAATACAATGTTTCCTTTGTTCTTTTGGTGGACAAGATTTTTAAAAAATACAAGCGTGTGTCCTGAAATGCTGGCCGCCTCTATAAAGGGATTGTGTGAATCCTTTCAGCCTGGCGTGATTGACAAGTTTGCCGGAGACACACGAGCCATCATCACCAAAGTGGCCTCAGAGGCTGAGAACAAGGGCCTGTTTGAGGAAGCTGTCAAGCTCTATGAGTTAGGCAAGGTTAGTGAAAGCATGACACAGGCATTAGACCTTTATCATGTGCATAACAAAAAGTTGCATTTTTATGAGTTTCTGCGTTCTACTTGATAGAACCCTGATAAGGTGCTGGAACTGATGAATAAGTTGCTGAGCCCAGTAATTGCCCAGGTCAGTGCGCCACAGTCAAACAAAGAGAGACTCAAGAACATGGCGCTGGGTATCGCTGAACGGTACGTCTCTTCTCTCTATCAACCTGGAAAATAATGATTTATTTATTAGAGAAATCCACCATAGAAACAGTGCACATAACCATTATTAACAAAGTTCCATGATTCAATGCAGGAAAATATAGTAGGATACAGTTGTGCTGAGTGACGACTTATTATGAGGTGACACACACTTTGACGCTGTTGTTGGTATTAGCATGAAAGTCGACGCATTAGAACTTGAGCTATTTCAGTATACAAGTGTACTGATGAGCAAGTAAGAGAGATAGACAGACAGAAGTAACAAAGCCCTGCTGCACTGTTCTTTCAACGTAGATAGGTTTTAATCCCAATGGGACCAGTAGGTAGATGAATGGCATTTGGGGTAACACAGGAATCCATTAACCAAAATGAAAACAGATGGACAAAAAGATAAATTTAAAGTAAAAAAAATATATAAAATTACAAAATAAATCTCATTAAATGAATGTCTTGCTCAATTCGTAGAGACGCTTTGGTTGTTGATGCTGTTGTGATGCCGTTGTGGTTCTAGGTTTCGCACTAATGGTACAGCTGGAGAGAAGTCTGTGGATAGTACCTTTTACCTGCTCCTGGACCTCATGACCTTTTTCGACGAGTATCACGCCAGCCACATCGACCGAGCATACGACGTGAGTTAAGATGGAATCTTAGTTTTCAGAAATGCATAATGCGCCGCTCATTGCACTTTTATAACATTTTCCTTTGTGTGTTTTAGGTAATGGAGAGATTAAAACTGGTTCCTTTGAGTCAAGACCAAGTAGAGGAGAGAGTAGCAGCATTCAGGAACTTCAGCGATGAGGTGAGGGTGTTCTTTATCAGAATAGTTTATAATCTTTATTCAGCTGTCGTTTAAATAATATGCGTTTGTTTTTTCTGTCCCTACAGGTCAGACACAATTTATCTGAGGTGCTTCTTGCAACTATGAACATTTTGTTCACACAATACAAGCGCCTGAAGGGGGCAGCAGCAGGAACTCCGGGCAGACAACAACGTGCATTAGAGGACCGAGATTCGGTGGGGAAAATCAGAATTGTTTTAGAGCAGAAAGACGATTTTATAAAAATAGTTAGACAATAGAGAGACACCGTTATTAGACTCCTGTTTTTGGTAACTTGATCTTAACTTCACATTTAATAATCTTTACTAAAGTTTGTCATTTATAGCGGTTAATAGAGTGTAGTTGATCTGTGATCGACATGCATTTAAGCCATAGATTTTTTGCAAACTTTAACCATCATAGAGCGAAACAGTCTTATTGATGCTGTATACATTATATTTTCTTTCGATGGAACGCTCTTGCTTTGTGTTCATCTGTTTTGCCAAATAACATTAACAAAATCCCCTAGGCAGTGATGAAACCCCAACCTCTCCAGGCCCACGTCATTACTAGCACTCCTACTGTACATTAGTTATATATGCACATACATTGTTTCACTAAAATAATCCTTATTTCTTTATTATCAAGATAAAAATTAGCCAATTTATTGTTAAGGTGTCATTCACTGCTGTTCAAAGGAAGAATGGCAGTACTTTGAACAATAGTGAGTAAAAAAAAAAGTAAATTTTTAGAAAAATCATTCTCATATTGCACTTTAACAAGTAAGTATTGTGTAGTTTATATTAAGATTTAGTTTAAACTTTGGGCATCATCTTTCCATTGCAGACCATTTGTTATACAAGTTCTATAAGTAATAAATGCAAAGCAAAGTTATATTTGTTCTCCCTTTTTTGAGCCATAAAAATGATCCAAGCCAAAAATCGTGATACGAATTGAATCACAAACTTTTTCACACTTAAGTCATTTCCTGTTTAAGAAAAGCAACCTGAGCTCCCAATATGTTAGACATCTTTAGGGCAGACTGATTCTGTCAGATTTTTGGCTTGTAATTTTTCATCATTTTTGCCTTTTTTCTAGAGTTCAGCTTTTGATGAGTTTTCTCAGAGCGCTATTCATAAATGAAATGTGGACTGTTAGTGAAATGTTAATAATGCAGTGTTGTCTTTCACATTTGCATGCACAGATACTGCGCAGCCAGGCCCGGGCACTAATCACGTTTGCTGGGATGATCCCATACCGCATGGCCGGAGACACCAATGCCAGACTGGTACAGATGGAAGTCCTGATGAACTGAGAAAAAAAATGCATGAGAAAACATTCCTGCAGTTTTTCTTTCTCCCATAAACTTCTGAGTTCCAACTCCCATTAATTTTGTTTCTTCATGATTCATACCTTGTTGTGAGTTTATATTTGTAGTCTTTTTCATAATTTTGAAAAATAAAAATAATCAGTTTATTTTGTGTTTTGGTTTTATTTCTTTCCTCACCACCTTGTTTCATTTGTGTTCTGCCCTTTTTCTGCCTTTGTTTAATCTTATGTTTATTTTATTTGATCAAAATCATTCATCATTTTTCTCATTTACCTCAAGCAGTTATGTATACAAATTCATCTAACCATATTTCCAATCTGATAAATAACTGTGTAGATAACTGTAACCATTTACTTTCACATTTCTACAGAATATTCATACTTTTGATTGAGGTTAACTTGAAAGACACCACCATCGCTGTTTCTCTGCCATGATGGTTGACCACAAGCCATTTATACAATAGGTGCAGGAAGTGAAGTTGTTTCATATGTGGCATTTTCTCCACAGATGAGTTTTGTTGAAAGAAATGTGCTTTGTTTGGGATTTGGCAAAATTAAAATTAGCATCTGGATCTGCTGTACTAATTTACCTGTTCATTACTTTTGTTATTGCAGTGCAGTATTTGGTACTATAGTCAATCCTTATAAACCACATGGACATGGCCATTATATGGTCATTAAACATAATTTTTAAACAAGCCATCTGCATACGATGGTGAATGTAATGGTTTGTTAAGATTGTCCATATGACCGCATGAAACCCAGAAGACTCAAGCAGGAAGCAGATGTCAGGATGAGGTGTGTGTGCTGCAGCTGGTGTTGTGAATCAGGCCGATGCCACACGTCCGCGATAACCCGGCTATTTCACAACACCAGGGTGGCCCCACACTGCTGCCAACATCGTGAAGAAGAACATAACCTTTGACTGCTGCCTTTTTCATAGGTTTTTAAGATGTTTTTATACACTTGAAATAAAAATGTCGGTTACATTGGAAACTTGTATTTCAGTGCATACAACTTTTTTTTACTTGTGTCTTTTGTAAAACAAATTGCATTACTGGTTTTGCTTGGAAACACACTTGCCAAGTGTTCTATGGGGCTGTAAAGCGACCACTTATCAGAACCCTACGATGTTAATTCTTTTGTATGGCTAATTATAGAAAATTAATCAGAAAGCTGAAAAGAAGACAGCCAACAGGGGAGCACCTGTGGACAGATTTGTACGATCTGCTCTAATTGCACAGTGAAGAACCCAGCAGTGAGTCTTCCAGAGCAATTTCTGTTGAAATAATTACTTAACCTAGAGTTGCACCTTGGGTCACATGTATTTGTGGAACGGAGTGTGTATGTTAATGAGGAACTAAAAGAATGATTATTCAGTGCCTTAGGCCAAAGTCGCTCAGATGAAACGCTAACGATTTGTCATAATGTTTTACATGGCATTACATGACTATCTGAAGTGAAGGTCACCAAAAAATTAACTAAAGTGCTACAAATCTGTTCAGTGTTTGAGCTTGTCAGGTATTTTAGTTTAGCACATAATGAGTAGAATTAGTTTGCTTTTATAGCCTCTGCACATTTATGCTTCTTATTCACCGCTCATCATTTTCATGATTGGTTTTGGAAATAACCAAATGTTCCATGGAAACTCAAAAATAGCAGGGGAATTGGTCAGAATTTAGGAAAGCAAAAAATGTCCTTTCCTTCAGAGCCTCTGGCAAGGTTATTCTGCTTTAGATCTCAATCACTGTGTTATGATCTTGTTAACAAGCTCGAGTACAAGCCAAAACCCTTGAGGCGGCTATTTAAGAGTTACTGACCGTTACCCCCCCAAAAAAGGAAAAAAAGCCAAATGGCCCTGAATCTGTATAGTCCAAGAGTAAAATCAAGAACATTTCCGGTTCAGGTACAATATAACCCATGCACCAATCCCCCGCTCACACTGGTTTCTCCTCACTCATGGAGGACACGCTGCATAATAATGAGGTGATCAACCTCACATCATTCAGAGGCCCAAACTCTACAACGCTCAATGGTAGAGACAACCGGCGTTACACTATAGAGGAAACAGGTGGTTATGAGCCGAATGGTGTGACCCCACGTGGCTCTGCTGTGCTGACTGGATATGATACGCTAGATACTCCACCTAGTTATGACTTTTATGCCAACACTGAGGTTTTTGGGAGAACAAAAAAATTAAGACCATCTCTCTTTCAGCTACATTCCAACAATGAGGTAGGTGGAACTGGATTAGATTTCACTAGATTCATGGTGTGGATCATAATGGATAATGTAGGTTTAGTCCTTTAAATTATAAAATATAAATTTGTCAACGGCGTGCTTTCCTGTATGAATAGAAATAACTGTGATGGTGTGTATGTACTGTATATAAAAGATCATTTTAAAATGATTTATTCTTTAGGATGATAGTTCCCCACCTCCTCTGTACGAGGAGACGAATGGTAACAAAGAGAGTCCGGATGAAGAGCTAGGAGAACCTCCTCCAGAACCCACTCGCTTTGGATGGGTCCAGGGGGTCATGGTGAGGGGCAATTAAAGCTTATCTACAGAGTGTACTGTATAATATTACTAATAAGCACTTTGGGTACATAATACCGTATAATACGCGTTGGAACAAAAGGAAGCAATAGCTGATTAGACTACTATTGTGAATTCTGTTATTCTTGGCTTTTTAGACACTTTCCATCAAACCAATTATTGTACATGTTCATAAAAAGAGTGAAAAGACCTGAGCCTTCATGGCTAGTGCAGAAATAGAACTTGACTCCTTATAGTTGTCTTGTTACTCGTCACACACTTGTGATTTTGTTCCACAGATTCGTTGCATGCTCAACATCTGGGGAGTAATTCTGTACTTGAGGCTTCCCTGGATTACATCTCAAGCTGGAATTGGTACATCAGCCTTCTTTCTTTTTTAATTCCAGCAAGTCTCATTCAAGGGGTGTTTTGTAAGCAAATGGTTGCAATGACCCTGTGAATATCAGGTTGAAGTTCAAGGTCTTCATTTATAAAGATGTTAATTGTATGTTAACACACTACTATTTATTTATAAATCATCAAAACATACCTCTGATTCTTGAATATTTTATACAGTGAGCCTTTTAAAAAATATATACTGTATATATATATATTTTAAATTATTTATAATAAGATTCCCAGATAATGCTCAAACCCCAGCCACTGGTCCCAAGTGCAGGTCCCAAGCCCGGGTAAAATTAGTGGGTTGGGTCAGGAAGGGCATCTGGCGTAAAAACCTATTCCAACTTGTTGTGCAGAGCAGCGAAAAGATTAATACAGTATATTAAACTCGCCTGAATACAACTGTCCTAGTTTATGGGAGCAATAAGGTTTTAACATATACTTTTCACCAAATATCAATTATGTACCAGTAAACTGGTAACAGGATCACTGTCACCAAATGCATTTATGCCTTTGGGGAGCAAAGGCCAGTCTGTCTACTAACGTAGCACAAAGAAGAAAAAGAAATGCTGAAGAAAGCCAATGCTGGCTGTGAAGAACGGTATCACCCAGTGCATAACAGCCTGCTGTTTCAGGGTCTTAGGTTTTTGGTTTTTGAAGGTTGGCCTCCAAATTCTCCAGATTATACTGGACAAACAAGTCCAATCCATAGAAGTCGCACCTTGCAACTTACAGCACTTAAAGGATTATGGCCAATATTGTGTAGGTTTCTCTTGTGCCACCAAAATGGTGTTTAAGTAAGTTATGATAAATAAATATATGGACGCCTGAGCATCACACACCCATATACAATAGGTCCATTCCAGAATCATGCGATTTTCTGCTGTTATAAAAGCCTCCACTCTACTGGGAAGGATTCGCACTAATTTTTGGAGCATGACTGTGGGGATTTTTCCCATTCAGCCGCAAGACAGTTATTGAGGTCAGGCATTAATCACAAACGAGAAGGCCTGGTATTCACTCAGTGCTCCAGTTCACCTCAAACGTGTTGAACGGGGTTGAGGTCAAGGCTCAAAGACAAGTGGTATTAGCAAATTTGTGCCACAGGTTTGGTGACGGCCCACATGTAGCGTGAAGGTGATGATCGGGTATACATAGACTTTTTTTTTTTTTTTTTTTACCATATTTTTGACCATATTGTTCATTTTAATGACATCTTAAATCTTAATTTGTGCCACTTTAATGTATAGATCTGTAAGATTACCATGTAATATGAAATACAAATAATTCATGAATGCAGCCCTTGTATTTGTCATAAAACATATTGTACGTATCCTTGCGTGTTCCATTAGTTTCCATCTGTATATTAATATAAATCTATATAATAAAAATTATTCTTGTTCCTAAGGTTTGACTTGGATTATTATCCTGCTTTCCTCCTGCATCACGGGGATCACTGGCCTTTCTACATCTGCCATTGCAACCAATGGCAAAGTCAAAGGAGGCAGGGTTTTTTTTTTTTTTGCTTCCTTAACTCAGCCATTTAACTATCCATTCCATGACAAACCTATCTGGAAATGGTTGTAATTCTTATCATGATTCTTCCACAGGTGGCACTTACTTCCTGATTTCACGCAGTTTGGGTCCAGAGCTTGGAGGATCTATTGGACTGATCTTTGCTTTCGCTAATGCAGTGGCTGTGGCTATGCACACTGTAGGCTTTGCTGAGACTGTCCAATCAATAATGCAGGTGGGCTTTGCACATGCTGTTATTGTCACACTGAGTGTCCTCTTTCTCTTGAACTGTCCTTTTTAATCCCAACTCAGGAGAGCGGTACAAGCATGGTAGACCCCCTTAATGACATCCGCATCATTGGTGTAATCACTGTCACCTGTCTGCTGGCAATTTCTTTAGCTGGTATGGAGTGGGAGTCCAAGGTCTGTGTTAGAATTTAAAAAGTCTTCTTTTAATAATATATTTACCCAGCTTCTGAATTAATCAGCCCATCCTAAACAAACTGTGTTCTTAATCAATCCATCAGGCCCAGGTTTTGTTCTTCATGGTTATTATGGTTTCCTTCGCAAACTACATCGTTGGTACCATCATCCCCGCCACTCCTCAGAAGCAAGCCAAAGGCTTCTTCAGCTACAGAGGTACAATATGGCATGATTGTAGATGTTAAGCATCCTCTCAACAGATTACATATTTAAGTGCGTGTGGTTCACAATATGCTTTTCTCCGTGCCTACCAGCGGATATTTTTGCAGAAAACTTTGTGCCCAGCTGGCGTGGCCCGGGGGGCAGCTTCTTTGGCATGTTCTCCATTTTCTTTCCCTCAGCCACAGGCATTTTAGCAGGAGCCAATATCTCGGGAGACCTGAAGGCAAGTTTAGCTATTTCAGTCACTCATTAATTCATTTGAAGCCGTACACTCCTTTATGTCAGGAAGGACACGTGTTCGCCTATTCAGTTTGTTTTTCTGTTATTCTAACACATCCATGTACATATTCTTACAGGACCCAAATGTGGCTATACCCCGTGGCACAATGCTGGCTATTTTCTGGACCACCATATCTTATCTTATCATCTCTGCTACCATTGGTAAATCGCAGCAGCATATACTGTATATTTGAAAGAAAAAAAATCATACAGCTGTACTATTTGCTGTTTTCATCTGACCATCTGTTTGTCAGATAGTTCTGATTGTTTTCATCTGATACTCATCATTATGCATTTAAATGCATCAGGATTATGCCTGGAGTGGCATGATGGCATAGTGACTAGAGGTACCATCTCATGGCTCAAGGGTTGAGCCTGAGTTTAAGATTTTTGCATGCTTTCCATGTGTCTGTGCGTGTTCCCTCCGGCCTCACTGGGTTCCTCCCACGCCGCCATCCAAAAACATGCTAGTGGGTTGAAAAAAAAACAGAATGTATACTGTATGTGTGTCTGCATGGTGTGCTGTGATGGACTGCCATTTTTACTCCCTTTTTGAGCCCAGTGTTCCTGAAATGGGCTCCAGATCCAGTCTGACCCAGGTTAGGGTAAAGATGAAGATCAATGAATGAATGTATGGATGAAAAGATTCCCTGATTGTCAACATCCTAAAATAAAGTTGTTGTTTTTTTCCTGTCTCAGGCTCATGTGTAGTGCGCGATGCTTCCGGTGATATCAACGACACTCTTCTAATCTCTGGGTCTGATGTTTCGGACTGCCTGGGGACTGCCTGTAAATATGGCTGGAACTTCAGTGACTGCATTGCCAACAACACATGCACTTATGGCCTTAGCAATAATTACCAAGTACCTATAAGTTTTACATAAATATTTTTTATTTTATTTTATTATTAAAGCTCCAGTCGATATATGAACTGATTTATTGAGACTATTTATTGACTTTTTTTTTAATTCACTTAGACCATGAGTATGGTGTCTGGAGTTGCTCCACTGATTGCAGCTGGTATATTTGGAGCTACTTTGTCCTCAGCTCTAGCTTGCCTAGTTTCCGCTCCTAAAGTATTTCAGGTGACTTTTGCTCTGTGTGAACAGTAGATCCAAGTTTAAATGCAATGTACTGAAGTCCAATGATTAATGTAATTAATTTTTTTTTTTATTTGTCTTGTGCTAGTGTCTTTGCAAGGACAATCTGTATCCAGGGATTGGATTTTTTGGAAAAGGCTATGGAAAGAACAATGAGCCGTACAGGAGCTACCTCTTAGCCTATATCATTGCTGTGTGCTTTATTCTCATTGGTAGGCAGAAATGCAAAAAAAATTTTTAGAAGCATTATCTCAACAGTCACTCATCTATAGGTGTTTGTGAGCCATATACTGTACAGTACTTCTATCAGCTATTCAACAAATGTTACTTTTTTAAGTCTTCATTTTTATTTCTACACACATACTGTACACATAAATTCTGTTCTTTTGAATGAAAGATAATTTAATTGCTTTGTATTGCAACGTATTGTATGATATATACCTAAGCCATTGTTCTACTGATTTTGACACTTTTCTTCACCTTTACCTTTCCTTCCTATATGTTGCACTCTGCTCAGTGCTTGGTCTATAACTATTTTGTCTTTAAAAGAACCATTGGAAACGACAGAGTGTCCAAGTGTTGCTAGGATTATAATTTGGATGCCCAATTCAGCTAGTTTAAAAATATGTAGTAGCCACCAAGATTTTGTGTTAATGCAAATAATTGGAAGGGGGAAAAAAGACATGTAGTGTGTGCAGACAATGTTGTCTATGCTGCACATTCCTAAGTTTAATGAAATATAGAGCTATTGCAAAGATTGGAAGAGGGAGAGGGGTATTATCGAGTGAATAGTCTCTTTATTGTGCTCCCTTTCTCCCTTCTCTAAAGCCTAATTAATTGTTTTTGGGGTATTGGGGGGAATTCAAGTGTTGCTTCAAGTGTTGTTTTTGACACAGGTATGTTTAAAATCCATCCTAACATGCAGCTGGACTATATGATGGATAACACAAAAAGTTTTCCCTACAGTTTTGTTCGAGTCTATGCCCCTGCCAAAACTCTTTGGTCACAAACTTCTGATGCAATACAGTTTCTATGCGCACCTAATTAATGCACATACGTTATACTGATATCTAAAAACCTATCTAAAATCTATTTCAGCTGAGCTGAACACTATTGCTCCTATCATCTCCAACTTTTTCCTGTGCTCTTACGCCCTCATCAACTTCAGCTGTTTCCATGCCTCCATCACCAATTCCCCAGGTGAGAATGCAAACTTTTGGTTTATTTGTGTATAATAAGCCGTATAATAAGCTGACCATAAAAAGACTTTTATCTTATCCCATCTATGTGTCCAGGTTGGCGTCCTTCATTTAGATACTACAGTAAGTGGGCATCTCTGGTGGGTGCTGTGGTGTCAGTGGTCATCATGTTCTTGCTCACCTGGTGGGCTGCTCTCATTGCCATTGGGATAGTGCTCTTCCTTCTGGGATACGTGCTCTACAAGAAGCCCTGTAAGGCAACTATGCATTCCAACCCATGATAAAAAAATACAATGCATTATGTACCAGTTGCATATATAATCTTTTTTCAAATTGCACAAAAGTATAATCTAATAATATTTTCTTTTCCCTGTCTTAGCTGTAAACTGGGGTTCTTCCGTGCAAGCAAGCTCATATAACATGGCACTATCCTACTGTGTGGGTCTCAACCATGTAGATGACCACATAAAGAATTATAGGTATTCCATATTCAATGAGGCAAATATACACAAAATCTATTGTACTACCACATCAACAGTGTAAACATTTAGTCAGGATCTACACAAGTCTTATACAAGTCACATGTGTTCCGTCTCCATTTCCTTATCAACAAATTTCATTCTTTTTATTGTGTGTGTGTTTTTTTATTTTATTTTAAACTCGTATCTTTGACTCGTCTTTCAGGCCGCAGTGTCTGGTTCTCACTGGACCTCCCAGTTCCCGGCCAGCTCTGGTGGACTTTGTAGGCACCTTCACCAAGAATCAGAGTCTAATGATGTGTGGAAACGTGGTCACAGTAAGTCAATGTTGTCTTTAGAATCTAGACAATTATATGCCTATGTCCCTGTAGCCAAAAAAATCATATCAAATTTCTCATCAACGTTATGCCTGTTTCACAGGGAGGCCCATCACCTGATGCTGTGGATGCTGCCAACAGTAGCGCTCATGTGACATGGCTCAATAAGCGAGGCATCAAATCTTTCTATAATGGAGTAGTTGCTGATGATTTGCGCAGTGGTGCACAGATTTTGCTGCAGGTCATCCATCCATTGCATCTTCACATAAGTACTGGGCCTTGCATAAATATTTACCCCCTTTGAACCTTTTCACATTTTCAACCTGAAACTAAAACGAACTCAACTCAGATTGTATTGTGAATCTAAACCAATTACACCATAATTTTGAGGTTTGGAAAAATATACATTCATCCAACTCCCCTAAATTACACAGCTATTCCAGCTGGACCACAGAGTTGTAAGTGAACAAACAGTATGATGGAAACCAGGGATGCATCATTTAATTTCAGCTCCAGGTTTTAACACTGCAAAAACACTTGCACAAGGGAATGTACTGTATGCTTAAGAATTTTGTTTAATCTAACACTTCAGTACAGTACATTCCCTGTTCTGCGCCTTTATTAATTATTTGCTTCTTAATTGCTTTTTAGCACCTAATTCATGTTTTGATGGAGATTACTGGTGTGATTCCTCTCTGCTTGATCCTGATGTGTCTCTTTAGGGTGCAGGACTGGGTCGGATTCGACCTAATATCTTGGTAATGGGATTTAAGAAGAACTGGCGCAAATGTCCACCAACCATGATTCATAATTACATAAACATTTTACAGTGAGTCGTAGTTTCACCAGCACCAAAACTCAACCACTTTTGTTTAAATCCATTGTGAAAATAAAAGATAATATAATTTATACAGTATGTCTATGTTTTAGTGATTCATTTGACCTGCAGTATGGTGTATGTGTACTTCGGATGAAAGAAGGTCTTGATATATCTCATCAGATGCAAGCACATGGTAATGGTCATGTTTTATATATTGTGAATATATTTAAAATATATATATATATATATTTTTTTCTATTAATTGGAAAAAGATTTTTGTGATCTTAATTTTACATGATGCTAATTTTACTGCAGTAAACCCAGGATTTGAGGCAGCAGCAGAGCCCGGGCTTGATGCAAGACCTCCTGTCAACACATGTATGGCAAAATACTGCACAATTTAAAAACAGAAGCAAACAATGGGTCTTACTTATCAAGATTGATATAAACTGATTTATTCATAAAATATTTCCTGCATATCCTATTCATGCTTCTCAGAGTGCGTAAAAACTAACTAATGTAAACATTTTCTATGAAATATACTGTTGATTTTAATTATTTTTAATGACATTTTCAGCATTAAGCAGTGTCATTAACAAAATACAAATAAAATTAATTAAAAAGAAATCCTGCCGGAGGATGGGCCAGACTGTACATAGCTGTAAATCTTAAACAAAAACTTCAGCTAATTAAATATTAAGTGCCTGATTATTAATATTAACATTAATGTGTTATTCAGTACCTTCACGGGAATAGAAATTACTTAAACTAACTTCAACTGGCTTGATTTTTCTTCATATTATTCATTCTCACAGGTGTCTTCGAAATTTGAATGGGTTTGTTGGTATCACCATATGCGGGTGAGATGTGTCAGGACACCATTTTGCACTTTGCAGATGATCGCTCATGCATGCTAAACTAAAATCAGGCTTTTTGAAACGTTTGTGAATCAGGCGGAATTTTTTAGTTCAGTTGGCTCACGCAAACATTTACACACACACACACACACATCCACACACACACACACACACACCCCTACTAAATTGACTGTTAAACAAGGCCCATTTTCATGAAATGAACATCACCCAGTAGGTTTTATCAAATGAAGCCTCACATTATTAGATTCAGCTTTTAAAATATTAAATATTGTAGCTTGTGATCTATGCTGATTTGTATAAAACATCGCTTCCTTTCTTACAGTGGACCCCGATTTACCGCTGACTATGCCTCAACCCAGCACTGTCTTTCAGTCCAAACAAGAAAAGAAGACCATTGACGTGTATTGGGTGTTTGATGATGGAGGTGAATATGGAGCCAAGCACATGAAATAAGTTCTTGTAAAAGCATCCGTTTGGATTTGCATTTGTGGCAGGATTCAGTGTCGGTGTAATGCTTGTACATGATGCTAACCCTGTGTGTTGACAGGACTGACGCTGCTGTTGCCCTACCTTCTGAAGCGCAAGAAGCGCTGGGGCAGGTGTAAAGTCAGAGTGTTCGTTGGAGGAGAGATTCAGTGTGTTGAGGAACAAAAGCAGGAGTAAGTTGAGCCAAAGTCATCATATCCTGTTTAACAGTTAAATGTCAAAGTCCGTTCACCACCTTGAATAAGCAGCACAATGTAAACTGTAAATGAAAACAAAATTACACAAATATGAATATATATCATTCTTAAGTAAATATACAGCCATGTGTTTTACTAGATATTACTACTAGAGTACTAGACAGTACTGTCTAAAAGTCTTGAGCCAACTCTCATTTCTTTATATTTTGCTTCCAAAGAGCCAGACTTTCTTGTATGTTTTGAGCAATAGTTCTTCAGGACTTTTTTGGTTTTCGTTTTTTTTTTTTTCTTCTTCAGTCCAATTCCTGTACCTGACCATTTTCAGAAGAATGTGTTTTGCTTAACACTTTGATGAGTCATAAGTCTCACAGTGACTTATGAATCATTGAAGTATAAAACAAAACATCCAATTTAACGCACAAACCAGTGAGAAACAGGTGAGGATGATGACAGATGGTCAGGCTGATTAGTACTGCTGATCCTGAATGCTGAGTGGCTGGAACTGGAAATGAGAGGGGGAATGAGGTTGCTGCTGAGATTGTTACATAAAGAACCAATTTTTAAATTGTATGTTCAGGCACTGGTGGCATGGTGGCGTAGTGGTTACCACTGTACAACACACCTCCAGGGTTGAGGGTTCGATTCCCACCTCGGGGGTTGGCACACCTTGCATTTGCATGTTTTCCCCATGCTTGGCGCAGATTAGCCTAATTGGTGCTTCCAAATTGCCCTGGGTCCAGGGTGGAGCCTGTCTCATGCTCAATACTAAATTGGATTACTTTCATGGAATTTAGTATGCTTCTTTCTCGCCTTGCATGAGTCCCACTCACAAAAATACCAGCAGGAATACTGGCTAAGCTAAATTGGATATATAAGTGTAATGTCTATGCCAAATTGGCTACATGTGTATACTGGCTATACTAAATAGACTTTAAAGGTGTACTGGCTAAACTAAAATAGTTATGTAGCTATGAGCCCTGAATTCTAGTGAAAATCTATGGAAAAAGTAGTGAGAAAGCTAGAGCAGTTTGCTCAGGTAGAGTAGGCAAAAATTCACTGTTGCAGAAGTCTCATAGAGAGCTACAGTGATTACCTCTAAATAATGTGCAAAGTGCCTAAAAATACCATTTAAAAATTGGTTGTTTACTGTACTGTATGTAACAACCTGAGCAGCAACTTCATCTTCCCTCTCGTCTGTTTCAACCAAAATGTTTTTTTTATTTTCCATGCCATGTTCAATTGTTATATTATTTTAAAATCTAATTTTAATGAAATATTCAAGGAACACTGATGGATGCCAATTACTTTGTTAGCTATTTCAGAGAAAAATGTGGGCTTATTCTTTGTCTGTCACCAAATTTAGGTTCTTCTCATTGTTTGTCTACCACCAATGGGAACTTGTTCATCTCTGCAAGCGTAATGGCAATGCTAAATCGGCTATGTAGGTGTACTGTCGATGCAGTATTTCACCAAGAACAAATGTTAACAGGCTCCAGCAAGAACACAAGGAAATATGTACAAATAGACATGAGCCTATTTTTGTTTTGATCATTATGATGAAGTGTGAAATGCAGATGCAGCTATTCAGATTGCTGAGTCAGAGTTCTCTCTCTCTATTGTCCAGGCTCACGGCTCTCATCAGCAAGTTTCGCCTTGGCTTCCACGAGATCCACATTCTTCCCGACATCAATGAGAAACCACAACCTGAAAAGTATCCCTGTCCTTTAGTATTCAATGTTTTTTAGATATCCAAACTGTTTATTAAAGACATCTAGTTATGCTTGCACACCAGTTCTTTCCTTCTGAACATATTTCATCCACTTTAACAGTGTTAGGAAGTTTGAGGAACTTCTAGCACCTTATAGGGTACATGCTATCCAAAAGAATGCGGACGGAGGGGGGCAGCCCACCAGTGACTGCCCATGGATAGTGTCTGATGAGGAGATGGAGAAAAGTACAGCAAAGGTAAACTCCCAAATTAGTGTTAATAGGTGAATAGATGCATAGAACCAGTAATAAACTTACATGTAAATGTTATATGTACACGTATTACATGAAGGTTCAACAACTAACTCCATACACTAGTTAGTATATTATTTTCTTGATTATGATTTGAATATTTTAATTATTAGTCTTTTAGATACATCCGCCTTAATGAAGTCTTACAAGACTATTCAAGAGATGCAGCTTTGATTATTGTGTAAGTCCATGCTAGTTCACATTTTTCTATTTTTACAATCATATGTCAGATGTAATTGTTAATTAAGGAGACGTTGGCTTTTTGCTTGACAGGACCATGCCCATAGGCCGGAGAGGAGCATGTCCTAGTGCTCTTTACATGGCTTGGCTGGAAACTATATCACGTGGCCTACGACCTCCAGTGCTGCTTGTCCGAGGCAACCAGGAGAATGTCCTCACCTTTTATTGCCAGTGATCAAACACAGAAGAAAGATTTCCAGCATCGCCTGTGAAATGTATGACCCCTGTACTATTCGATTCTTTGAATGGTGTAAAATAAGACTTAGTATGCACGTAGCACTTGAATCCAGCCTTGGTTTTAATAGTTTTAACCATGTGAGTTAAAATGTTTAAGTTCTTCTATGACTGATTCCTGTAATGTCTGTTTGAGTTGTGTAATTTTATTTAGAACTTTTCTATTATATGTGACATCTATTTAACCTGCAGTGTCTAACTCATTTAATTATGTTTTGTAAAATGATAATCATTACAAAGAAATTGAAGGTAGCCTATTTTCTTTATGTCAGTTTGTATTATTTCATATAAATATAAATGTTCCATATAAATATAATATGTTTTTTGGTCTGACCAGCTAGGAGCAACCAAAACACAGGCCAAACTGGTCAAGCTGGCAGAGCAGCTTGGCCATCGGGAAAGGAAACCGTTTCTGAATACTAATTCTATATCAGACATGTTATTAAAAAAGAAAAGAAAAAAAACACACACACACACTCACAGTGCACAGTGGTGCAGCATGAAGCATTGCGGTCTCCCAGATCAGGGAACCAGTTAGATTGTGAGGTTGGGTTACTGTCTCTGTGGAGTTTTGCCTTTTTTTCTTGTATCTGCATGAGTGTCCTCCAAATCCCCCAGTTTCCTCCCATCTCCAAAAAACACCCCAAGTGGATCGATTACTCTAAATTGCCCTTAGTGTGTGAATGAGTGTTTAAGTGTTTGAGTGTGTGCATGGTTCCTTCCCTCTGTTGGCATTTACAGCTTATATTCCTGAGACAGGCTCCAAATCCACAACGACCTTGACCAGAATAAAGCAATTATTGAAGATAAACTATTTAAGTAGTGATCCATGAGGTCCAATTATATATCTTAGATATTTCTTAAGGTGCCAGATCTAAAATGATAGAAAGATACCAAATGTACCCTTGACACCCAAGTAACAAGGAAAACAATTTGGTACCTTCATTATTGAGAGTGCAGGGGGAAAAATATGTATTTGATGAAACTTATCAGAATAGGAAAACTTTTAATGTCCAACCGCCTTGCCTTAATGTGTACAGTGCAGATACGATTCAGAACAGGGAGACAATTTTAGTATTCTTTCACTGTGTCTCTATCTTAATGCTTAGTCCTTAATGAGATGAAACAGTATAGATACAGTGCAGTAAACCTGCTATGCTAAATTGCCAATAGATGTGAATGTGTGTATGAATGTGTATGCATAATGCCTTGCCAGAGACTGGCATTCGATCCTGAAGAGTGTATTCCCACTTTAGATCTACAGCAACCCGGGCTAGGATAAAATATAAAACGATGTATGAATAAATTAATACAACAAGGTGCTTGAAAAAAAAATCACATTTAATTAGTCAAGCAATAAGGAAGCTGGAAACATATCACCTTGAGCACAGATCAATCTTGTGTTTATGCAGTGTGTGTGTATGTTGAAGTGGAAACTGGTCAGAACATTCTGTATTTTTTTTCTCAATTAAAGCATCATTATTTGTTTTTGTCACGTAATAAATAAATGTATCAAATAACCAGACCTTCTGCTGATTTAGTTAATATAAACGTCATATAACATTGCAATAACTACTCTATAGGCCTTGTGAGTTGTATTTATTGCTATTTGTAACTAAATAAACGGATACCTTGGCACTGGGCTGGGTCAATTCTTTCATCAGAAAGTGATGCAACTCCACGGATTTAATGTGAACTTTCCGCGTGCAACAGCCTACTGAGGCTGCTCAGTGCGTGGGGCTTCCGCATAGGCTCCACGTCTGTGCACGAGCGCCTTTCAGCCAATCAGCTTCAGCCACAGTGTGTTTTGGAAACACACACATACACCCAACGTATCTCACGCGCTGTCACAGCTGCTTCGAAGTTCTAGTGACGGTTCGTTGCTTTTAGTTTCATCGTTGCGCAGCTGGAGACCTCACCAACATCCGGTGCTGTTTATAACCCCAACACTGTGACACAAAGTTTAGCGTAAGTCTAGTCGTCTTTGTGAATTTAAGAGCTGAAGGTTAGTGTTGAGACGAAGAGAAAGAGAAAATGGATTCCCAGGTCTCGGAAAAGGAGACGATTTCAGTTGTGATTAAAACGCCGAATCAAGTTCATGGCGACCAGACAATCGAAGGTGTGAACATCAACTGGACGGTGAAGGACTTGAAAACTCATCTGGCGAGCTTTTATCCGTCTAAACCGGTGAGTGGTTAGCTAATAGAGATCTTTTGTTATTTTTTTTTACGTGTTTATAACTGACACAAGCTAGCCGTCTAGCTAGATAACTAGCATTACCACAGTTTATCAAGTGACATTACAGTACATTGAAAATTTCAACTAAAATAAGTGTTTTATTGAATTTTGACGTCTAAACACGACATGCGAGTCGTATCATGATTTACTTATACATTTATTATCCACTTTTTTAACTAGCTAGTCGGCTAACAAAATTCCTTCGCATTCCGGTGCACTACTATGGAGGCACTTCCGCCGTTAGCTAATGTGGCTAATGCAAAGCCTAGCGCGAGGCGCGTACTGTACAGTAATATCTCCCTAAAATATATGTAACGCGTTTAAATAGAAAGATGGCGAGCTGGGGTTATTAAACCAGAGCTTTCTTATGAAACATTTCCAATATTTGCGTTGATAGGGCAGATGTTTTCTCTAGGGAACGCCAGGTCTCATTTGTTTACTACATTTGACTATTGCGGCTTTCTTCCTCCTAAACAGGCTGAAAAGGACCAGAGGCTCATCTACTCAGGCAAACTGCTCACAGACAACCTGCACATCAGAGATGTGTTTAGAAAGGTAAAGGAGATGCTGTTTGTTTGTTTGTTGAAATGTGTACAGTGAAATGGACACAAAATGCACACAATGATTCTTATCAAATAATTAACACAAAGTAACAACAAAAACAAAGGTCTCTGATTTCACACAGTACAATATCCAAATTTTGTACAGGACATCTTATAAATATCACATTACAGTTATGCACAGTATGCTAAGATTAAAATATCTTTAAGGTCAGACCTAACTCCTGTCGATATGGCAAAATGTATGGCTGTATAAATGCATTTATTAGTCTACACTTTATGTATACTTGGGCCCGCCCATCATCTCTTGTGTTTTGCTTTGCCAGATTTCAATAAAAAAAATAAAAAAAGAATTTGGGGTGCAAATGACATTGTTATTTACCGTTAATTTTAAGTCGTCATAAATGGGCGTTAGTGGTAGGTTTCTCGCCTGCAATGCAAAAGACCTGGGTTTAATTCCCACCCAGTGTCCAAACCACTGGATGCAGTACTGGTCCCAAGCCTCCTCCATAAAATGATGTGACCGCGAGAAGAGAGACCTATATATATTTTATACACATATATTTTTTATGTTTTGGACCCCTCCGTTTGAGTTTGCCACATTAAAACGTACAGTAATCCAGGGTGCAAATGGCATTTTTATTTAGCCTTTATTAAAAAACTTCAAAATGATTTACTGAATGGAGGAAAAAAGAAAATTATTACTAAACAATGTCTTATTGTCAAACCAAATCCTAAAATTGTGTTTATAACACAACCATTGAGTAATTTACCATCATATAAAATACATTCAATATTAATACAAAAATAAGCCTCCGAGTGGCGCAGTGGTTAAAGCGCTCGCCCTATCATCCGGAGATCGCTAGTTCGAATCCCGGGTGGTGCTGTAACCTCTCGCAGCCGGAGGTCTAGAGAGAGCTGATTGGCCGAGCTCTCTCAGAGGGGAGGGATGAGAGGTACTTAATGCTCCCACATTAATCACGGCTCTACAGCCAGTCAGGGGCGTCTATGAGCTCGCGCAACGGAAGGAGCGGATAGCACTGTCCTCCGAGTGTGTTACGCCGCCCCCAACGGTGCGCGAGCAAGCAGTTCGAAAAGATGCGGTCGGCTGGCGTCACGTGGTTCGGAGGAAACACGTGATAGTCTTCTGCCCTCCCGGCTGAGTGGTAGTAGTAGCCTTAATGTGGGAGCCCCCTAGTGACGGGGAGGAATTGGACACGACTAAATTAGGGAGAAAATCGGGGAAAAATCCAAAAAAAAAAAATATATATATATATTAATACAAAAATAAAGGTTTGGTACAAAAATGACTTTCATTATATTTTCAGCTGCTTGCATTGTGTAGTCCTCCAAAGTCTTTTGGCTATGCATGCAATACATTGTTAGTGTTGCAGTTTGAAAAGCAAGGCTTGTAAGAGATTAAAAACAAAACAAAAAAGAAAGCATTTCAGAAGTCTTTAAATTAAAAAATTATTATTTTTTTTTTACAATTTTAAGAAATTCTTGTGAACACGTATTCAATGAAGTCTATGACGTGTTATTTTACCTACTCCTGATCTGTTATCACATCTTGGTTATTTTTCAGTCACCTAGACACGATGAACTGACACAAATTCAATAGCACCTTTGAGTCCATGTCGAATGTTATGTTTATGCTGGTGTCTAAAAGTAAAAAAGTTTTGTTTCTCTGTTTGCAGACAGACGCAGTTCCCACTCTTCACCTTGTGTGTGCGCTTAAACCTCAGCCGGACTTTCAGCAAGGAGCCAGACCAAAGGTTTGCCTCATTGGCCACTATGTAAATGTACATGTACACAATGTTTATGAGCCTATGACAAAATAGTATAACTCTGTGCTTATTTTCATAGCACACATAATCACACATGAGCTGAAATTATTCTGCTCAGTATTTCACTTTCTGACACCTCCAGAAGGTTCTGTCTCAGGCTGCTCACTGATGGCAGTGCCATTGCAGCATCGTGTTATTTTTCTCTCAGCCTCGCAGCACGCTGTGCATTAGTGAGAACTAGAGACTGTCTGGAGGAAGTAGTGCTAGCTCAGTGGGTGGCCTGGAACAAACTCGCACAGCTGTGCTCATTACGATGCACCAGAAAGCACAACTTTGCATCTTTCTAAAAAACCCACAGCAGTTATTTTTCTATTTCTGCATTTTAGTACTAGTGAGTATCTTTTGTTGGTCCACCTTGATTTTCTTGTAAACAAATCAACCGTGCCTGTCGTTCGTGACGCAGGTCAAACCAGCAGAGCCGCAGCCGTCACCAGCCACCGCCTCTCCAGCACCATCTGCGCCTACTGTGTCTTCTACTGCCGGTCTCAGACAGCGCGGTCACCCTGTCCCTGCTGTGCCCACTGCTGCATGGCCTGCCACAGGCGCTGGCACGAGCACATCCGCGTGAGTTGCTGCTGTTTCTTGTCTGGCCGATGAGATTGGGATAATGAAACTCAGTGGTTGGTACATCTCTGAGAGGGAAGAATGTACTATAAGTTGACAACAAGACAGAATATTATACTTTAGTATTTATTCAACTTACGTTTACAATATTGAAAATAATGGAACTGTAGATAAGTGTCTAAACGTATGTTTCTGCCACCAGGTCAAGACCAGCAGAAGTGACCCATCCAGCTTTTCCTACATACTCACTTTACAGCCCACAGCAACTCCTTTGGCTGCAGCACATGTATGCTCGACAGTACTATATGCAATAGTAAGTATTAATATTAATTTAGTTAGTCTACCTTAGAAATGCACACTTAGCTTACACAAGTGTGCGTTTCTTCCAGTTTAAAAGTTTAACATTTACTGTTTTACATTTCAGCCAAGCAGCTATAGCGGCCGCTGCCTCTGCTCCCCTGACACCACCTACTTCATTACCTGTGACAGCGCAACAACCTGCTGTACCGGCCGGACTTCCTAACCAAGCTCCGATTGACAATTTGCCAGCCAATCAGAATGTCCCAGACCCTGCCTTTATCAACCCAGATGGAGCCAATCAGAACATTCGCATGAATGCTCAGGGCGGGCCAGTGATGGAGGATGATGAGGACGTGGAAAGAGATTGGCTGGATTGGGTTTACACCGCCTCTCGCTTCGCTGTGTTCCTGAGCATAGTTTATTTCTATTCCAACCTGAGTCGCTTCATCCTAGTGATGAGCAGCCTGCTCCTCATGTACCTGTGAGTGTCATATTGTTTTCACCTTTATTATTCACAGAATAAAAAAGCATAAACAATGGCATTGCACAGAAATATAAAAAGATGAATATGTACAGTATTTAAGTATGCATGTGGTAGTAGTTGAAAGCTACGCTGTACTACTTTTCTCGGAGGGTTCTCTATTCTAACAGTGGCCATCTCCATTGTTAGTTTCTCATATTTACTGCATCTCTGTTTTTTTTTAATAAAATGCATATGTATATTTTTATAAAATGCAGTCACATATATTTTCTGTGGATACTGACATCAGCATGCTCACTAATTGTTTAAAAAAAAAAGTATACATACTTCATAGTATATAGAATAAAGCAATAACTCCTGGTCCAACGTCAATATTATATAATTGTATCTTGGTTACCCTATTAGTAAAGTGTGAGTATTTCCACCTGTCTCGCATAAGATTGGAGTTTGGGGGAAAGGCTTCCTGTTTGAGTTACTAAGTTACCAATCACAATGTGTGCTCATTTCTGCCTGCAGTTTGTGTGATTAGTGCCACATTTTTCTCTTCATGTGTTCTTGTGAGTTTTTGTTCAACAAGCTCACATTCTTGCTCAACATTAAGTCTAGAGTAATTATGTTGTGTAATTTATGAGATTTGCTCATGTTACAGAGAGTAATCAGGCAGGTTAATCAGGCTGGATAGTGAAAGCTGAAAGTACACGTCCTGTGTGTATTGTGTGTTTCATAAAGCACCAAAATATCTTCTTTTATACACTAAACATTTATGTGCGTTACGATTTTGACTTAACATTTGCCTACACACACGAGACTTAAATCTTTGGCAAACAGCAAACTCACACTTCCTCTGCTGATGGTCGTCACGCTCTGTGTGGTTTGTCTTATGCTAAACGCTGTAAGGAGGAACATATCTTCATTTGTCTATCTCTCTTTTGGCATTTATGCAGATGAAGTTTTAAACAAAGGCTTTTCAACAGTGTTTCTTCTTTTCTCTGAGGCCCTGACAAGCCTGTTTAATGAAGCTGTCTGCTGTAACCTTGTAATCTGCCCCTTGTGGTGTAAACATAAGCAGGATCTGGTTTATTTACAGAAACATAGATGTTATACTGTAACAGTCCAAGAGATTGGACACAGTAAATGTAATGTTTTCATTTCCTCAAAGCCAGTTACATTTTACAGATGTTTAAACATTTTATTATACAGATATACATACAAACATGATTTAAAAAGTATATGTTTAATGCGCCACAAGTATTTTTTATGTAGAATTTCAGAGAAGTCAATTGCTAATGTTTCTTAGTATAGTTGTAGTATAATGTTGTAGTATAGTTTTGGTCCACTTGTTGTGTAAAAGGGAAATGTCACTATTAACAGAGCTCAAGACCAATGTGGTGTGACACGCTAGGCAGCATTTTTCATTACTGTAATCAAAACAACTTTAAACTGAATATCTTTCTGAAGAAAACTTGAAGCTACTTGTAGAATCTGTGCCAAAGTGTGTTCTGGCTGCTGGTGAAGCCACAATACCTTTCTAAATCAGTTTGTTGTTGTTGTTGTTTTTTTATCGTATCTTTTATTTGTTGTCCATTTGTACATGCAGAGTTTATCAAAACTTGTAGAAAAGTATACAGTTGCATCATGAAGTTGGATGAGTGCCAAGACTGGGTACAGGGTGCAATAACACTGCTTTGCAAAGTTTAATGTATAACCATGTAATGGATTTGTCATAATCATGTTATCCTTCTGTTTCCTGTATAAGAATCCTGAAATGCTAAGAATAGTATAAATCTAGAATATGTTTCTATGAGCCAAGGCTTTTAATTGGTTTTGTTTTTGAGCCGAGAATAGTGCAATGAAGATAGCAGGTGCATGCATGGTAGACTATTTTAGCATGGAACGTATTTTGTATTAGGTGATGAGTTCACCATGTGTGTAGGTCTGCTATTTTCTGGATGTAGTCCTGACTTTTGTCTTTTCTGCTATGCAGGCACACCGCAGGCTGGTTCCCGTTCAGACAAAGAGCTCAAGCTCGGCCTCCAAACCATCCTGCGCCAGAGGTCATTCAGAACCAGCAGAATCAGAACCAGGACAGACAAGAGCCAGTGGACAGACAAGAGCCAGTGGACAGACAAGAGCCAGTGGACAGACAAGAGCCAGTGGACAGACAAGAGCCAGTGGACAGACAAGAGCCAGTGGACAGACAAGAGCCGGTGAGGGATTGTTAAGACACACTACAGTGTTCCTCCTATTTCTTTTTTGCTGTAGGACTAAATGTTTGTACTGGGGGGGGGTGACTGCTACACACGTGAACGAAATTGTTGGTACCCTTCGATCAATGAAAGAAAAACTCACAATGGTCACAGAAATAACTTTAATCTGACAAAAGTAATAATAAATAAGAATTCTATGAATGTTAACCAGTGAAAGTCAGACACTGCTTTTCAACCATGCTTCAACGGAATTATAAAAAAAATAATAAACTCATGGAACAGGCCTGGACAAAAATGATGGTACCCCTAACTTAATAGTTTGTTGCACGTTTTGAGGCAATCACTGCAGTCAAATGATTCCTGTAACTGTCAATGAGACTTCTGCACCTCTCACCGGGTATTTTGGCCCACTCCTCATGAGCAAGCTGCTCCAGTTGTTTCCGGTTTGAAGGCTGCCTTTTCCAGACAGCATGTTTCAGCTCCTTCCAAAGATGCTCAATAGGATTGAGGTCAGGGCTCATAGAAGGCCACTTTAGAATAGTCCAATGTTTTCCTCTTAGCCATTCTTGGGTGTTTTTAGCTGTGTGTTTTGGGTCATTGTTCTGTTGCAAGACCCATGACCTGCGACTGAGACCCAGCTTTCTGACACTAGCCAGCACATTTCTCTCTAGAATCCCTTGATAGTCTTGAGATTTCACTGTACCCTGCACAGATTCAAGACACCCTGTGCCAGATGCAGCAAAGCAGCCCCAGAACATAACAGAGCCTCCTCCATGTTTCACAGTAGGGACAGTGTTCTTTTCTTGATATGCTTCATTTTTCATGTCTGTGAACATAGAGCTGATGTGCCTTGGCAAAAAGTTCCATTTTTATCTCATCTGTCCATAGGACATTCTCCCAGAAGCTTTGTGGTAGTTTGACATATTCCAGTCTGGCTTTTTTATGATTTGTTTTCAACAATGGTGTCCTCCTTGGTCGTCTCCCATGTAGTCCACTTTGGCACAAACAACGACGGATGGTGCGATCTGACACTGATGTTCCTTGAGCATGAAGTTCACCTTGGATCTCTTTAGAAGTCTTTCTGGGCTCTTTTGTTACCATTCGGATTATCCGTCTCTTTGATTTGTCATCAATTTTCCTCCTGCGGCCACGTCCAGGGAGGTTGGCTTACAGTCCCATGGATCTTAAATTTCTGAATAATATGTGGAACTGTAGTCACAGGAACATCTAGCTGCTTGGAGATGGTCTTATAGCCTTTACCTTTAACATGCTTGTCTATAATTTTCTTTCGAATCTCCTGAGACAACTCTTTCCTTCGCTTCCTCTGGTCCATGTTGAGTGTGTTACATACCATGTCACCAAACAACACAGTGACTACCTGGAGCCCTATATATAGGCCCACTGACTGATTACAAGATTGTAGACACCTGTGATGCTAATTAGTGGACACACCTTGAATTAACATGTCCCTTTGGTCACATTATTTTCAGTATTTTCTAGGGGTACCATCATTTTTGTCCAGGCCTGTTCCATGACTTTATTTTTTAAAATAATTCTGTTGAAGCATGGTTGAAAAGCAATGTCTGACTTTCATTGGTTAACATTCATAGAATTTTTTTTTAATTATCACTTTTGTCAGATTAAAGTTATTTATGTGACCATTGTGAGTTTTTCTTTCATTGACCGAAGGGTACCAACAATTTTGTCCACGTGTGTATATTCTACATGTATATTTGTATAGTCGATGTTTGTATAGTCGATGTTTAATACTGTAAGAATAAGCTACATGTTTTTGCCTCTTTAAGCTAACTTGCTATCTTGGAGCTAATGCTAACTGCATTTCTTGGCTTACCATAATAAAGTTGGATCGATGATTGATATTCAAAGATTCTTACCCTGGTGTGAACTAATCAAATAGGAAAAATACCTGACAATCCTCATTTGCGTTGTACAGTATAAATATATATGTATATATAATATAATATATATATATATGTGATGTGAACACATGTCACTGTATGTATTGAAAGAGGACAGAGACAAGTACAGAAATCCTTCTTTTATTACAATACATGTAATCATGTATAATAGCAGTGTAATGATATGGAGCAAAACCTCTACGATTGTATTAGTTTTAGACAAAAAAACATGTGAAACATAATGATTTATTGCTGTTTGTGTGGGAGACATATTGTTGAGATGTTTTTGCATATTTTTTTTTTAAGACGATGCCCCCTGCTGAATTGGAGGATGCTGAGACAGATGGGGAAGCTGATGTTTCACCTTCAGTGACCACAGTTCCTGTGTCCCCTGTTCGACCCCCCATCTTCTGGACAGCCTGGGTTTTCTTCAAAGCTTTCTTTGCCTCTTTGATCCCTGAGGCTCCTCAAGCTATGGCTAACTGAGTCCAGCAAAAATATGGTCAGACTGGTAAACTCAAAAGTAGCACCAACCATGAAGGAGAACTCTGCATCCTCTTAGCCAACTTGTTCCAGGACTTTTTTTGGCAAACATGTGGCATGTGATTCCTGGATTAGATTGGGGTTCAGCAATTCAGCACATTGAGGCTGTTTGGCGGCATGACCAAAAACCTCATCACTTCCTTTAGCCAAATAGTGTGTATGCGCGTGTGTGTGTACATAGTGTAAATAAGTGCTGAATCAACTTGTAAATGTTTCTCTACAGTTTCTGCACAGCACTTTACATATTTCCCCTGCCAGCAACGATCTGTCGCCTGACCACCTTGCACAGTGCTTGTGTCATCAGGGCTTAATTTTTCTGGAATGATTGAGAGATCCATTAAACCATGCGTGGAACATTTCTTATCTCATCAAACATTACTGACTTTGAAACTGGCTATGAATAGATTCTTTATGTAAATAAAATGCCTTTTATAAGGGCTTGTGCTTGGCACTTTGACATTATGACAATGTTTAGTAAGTTAGCTGGTTTGAGTGTTGAGAATTAATTATGTTCAGGTTTATCTCGCATTTCTGTACGATTATGTATGATGCTCTGTGTTAAAAGAATATTCATAAATAATAGCAGTCATATGGATAAAATATTAACAACCCAGGAAATGGGTTTGTTTTGCGACTTCTGGAATGAAGTAGGACAAACCTAATTTTAAATCCTGCATGATTAAGTAGCTCTTATTTAAACCTTTTGTACATCGGCATGTAAAGTATGTGAGCAGGCCCCTGAAAGCAATCAAGTATCATCTCTTTAATGAAAGAATTAATAAATTTGAATAATAAAAATCTTTCATCTGGTATTTAGCAGTTCTTGCTCTTTTTTATTTTATTTTTAAGAATCAGCTTTGCTAATACTATTGAAACATGCTGTAAAACGTTGTATAAGGAAGTGAAATAAATTCCTTTAAAATGAAACGTGTGGCTTCTTTGTGATAAGGATTACAAGTTGCTGAGCAGCATGATGACAATGCTAATGCTTTGTGTTTGTGTGGCATACACGTTCTGTTTTTGATTCCTGTTACATTTCTGCTTTGAACTTCAGGCATAAGCAGACCGGCATGCCCACTGCAGATAAATCATGAGAACACAAAGTTTTGGAGCCACAGCGTGATCTTTTCGGAGGCTATGTTTTGGAACTATGCACACAAATATTGTGTTCCTGTTCTGCTTACACAGTGCAGTTCCCCTAAGGATCTTTCTTGTTCTATCCTGCTCCGCAACATGCTCCCCTGTTTAAGAGTGGTGGACTCTGGACCTCCTGTTTGTTTTTGAGTCAGTCAAAACCCTAGTGCTCCTCCTCCAACCATATACACACACGCACACTTTGAGGGGGCCCCATTCCTCCCCCTATATTTTACCTAATAGCTGTAAGATTTTTAAAGCAGGAGACAAAGAAGCCTAGTGTCATCCACATACGACGAAGAGAGCAGGGCCTGTATCTGTGAACATTCCAGATATGAAAACGAACACAGTCGGGTTGGGTGTAGGACTTCTCCTGCTCTGTAGTCTGGCTGGAGTGGGACACTCATGTGTGGATCCTGAAGCGGTCTACAGGTTGACCGGCATTGTGTGTAGGATTACACACCCAGCTGCTGTTGTCTGTGAGTGATTTTTTTTTGTGTTAACCTGTTCTCCTATAATGATACGCTATGGATTTTAGTTCTCTAAGGAGAAACGTCTCTTTTTATAATGGAGTAGAAATAACACCCAAGCAGGACTGAAATCTTGAGTTTCTTTCTGGAAAGACATTTGTGTCTCAGTCCAAACTAAAAGCGTTTTATCTCTGTGAACTTTTATAAAAGTTTTATAGAGCTGTATTGTTTGGGCAATTTCTAAGAATCATTATAAATTGATAAACTGTTTAAACTCTGCAGTAAATGAAAAGACCACAGAGGTAATCCAGGCTACATTCCAGAATGCTAAATATCCCAGCATTGAAGGGGAGAAATCAGTGTTATTCATGGGCAAGCTGAATTACAGATTGCACAAGTAGGTAGACTTAAGATATACAGTAATATTTGCTTATGTGTGTATATAATGTACGACGTATCTTTTGAAACATTTGTACATTTGTATTAGCAGTTGTAATTGCTAAAAGGCCCTCTTGGGTGTTTCCCTCATGTCTAGCCTGGAGATCCACAATCTGACAATTGGGAGCAGTGAATTCGAGCTGCAGGAGAATAAAGGAGTGGCGATCACCATCTCCAATGTATCTGTTGTTTTTAAAGGAACGCTTGCATATAAATACGGGAGCGCCATGTGAGTAATTCCATGTGTTCTCATATATGTGTGAATAGACCAGAGTTCATCTCTGAATTCTAATAATCCTGCGATACATTATGACTAAACCCCAATATACTGTAAATTATAAAATAACTTCTTTTCTAAAATAATTTCACTTACATAATTGCATGTAAATTCTTATTACATGTTAATGTTAATTTCCTATGTAGACTAGTCCAAATCGGATTATTCTAGTGTTAATACTGCACTGTACACTTTAAACTCATAAAGCATGTAACAATAGAGCCAGGCAAGTTTTCCCCCATTCTGAGAGAGTTCTATGCTGTACAGTTTAAGCTTTTTTTTGCACACTTCCAATAAAAAGTTACCAGTTAACTGTACTCTTCTTTAACTTTTTCAATGTATTCTACAAATGATCACATATTTCTCTCTTGCAGTTTCTCCTTAGGCCAGTCAATTGATTTTGAAGTTGAGTCGCAAATTGATTTAGTCATCAATTCTAAGTTATGTAAGTATTCTTACTTTTTCTATTTTATTTCATTTCTACGAAATGGCTAACTGTAGTAGCATGTCCATAAGGATGATTATCCTTTATTGTAAGTGGTTTAGGCTGCTGTGCACATCTTTGTGTCTGGGCTGTGTGATGATGAAGATGCTTTTTGTGTGTGTGTATCAGATTGTGGGAAAGGAAGAGTAGCTGCAGATACGTCCGACTGCTACCTCACCTTCCATAAGCTGCAACTTTTACTGCAAGGCGACAGAGAGTGAGTGTGCAAATCCACATCAAAACACATGTCATACAGTAAACCTCCTGCGATCATAATGACCGCCAGATTTTCTGGACAGTAAAAAACATAAATAAAGCCTGCTTTCAGAATGCCAGAATTGGAAAATGCTCATAAATCCAGTTCACTCCTCTGAAGCAAACATCCTTATTATATGGACCAAAAATTATTATTTATCAAATAATATTGGGATTTAAAATCATTTCTTGCTTTGTTTATGTAGACAGAGCCATTTCCTTAACGAGATGGTGTTTTCTCAGTCAGGTTAGGCTATTGCTTGTGTGGAGTTGTGAAGGTTTTTCGCTTAGAATGAATGAATCGATGAAATTCTACCAGGAACATTTTCTTTAAAATGTAGTGTTCACTCTTTTTCTCTTCTGTTGCGTCCCTGAACTTACTGACGTCTCTAATGTCTTTCATTCACATGGCTTTTTAAATGACACATTTGATTTTGGGTAAATTAATTCAAGCCTTGATGTCTTGATGTCCCCCAGCCCTGGTTTCCTGAAGAAGGTGTTCACTAATCTCATCACTATGACAGTCAAGCTGGTTGTAAAGGGACAAGTGAGTGAATTTATCGCATGACTCAGCACACGGGCGATCTTTTAGAAGAGCAAATAATTAATACAAAACAACAACAACAACAACAACAACAAAACATTGCTAATTTATTTGTATGAATTACAGATCTGTAAAGAAATTAACAAGGTGGCAAATATCCTGGCAGATTTTATTCAGGACACAGCAGGTACAGTTTGGACAATTTCGCCAACAGGATGCTGTGTACTTGTTGTGTAATGGGGAGTTGAACGTAAGCATTCCCTTTGTACTGTATGAGCAGACCAGTTTTTGAGTGATGGAAACATCTCCGCTGACATCAGCATACCATCTGCTCCTGTCATCACCTCCAATTACATAGAGTCATACCATAAGGTAGCGCACGGTATCCTGTTACTAAATAGCAATAGTGTCACAGGCTACACTTAATAAAAACTAGATTTATTTGAAATATACTGTAATTTGTCTTTTCTTGATGAGTATTCTGTCGCTGTTAAATAATTATAATTCTGGATTTCTTTTTAACAGGGTCTAGTGAGCTACAATGGCAGCACCTCAGTGATCAAAGACTCTGTGTTTAAGCCAGAGCAGATTTCAGAGAACCGCAGTCTGTACTTTTGGCTCTCTGATGAAACCCTTCAGCCGCTAATAACAGCAGCGTACCGTGATGGACGATTCGTCAAAAACATCTCCGGAACAGAACTCGCTGTATAATTTTCAATTCTTATAGACTTGCATGCCATAGAAATATTACCATTGAAGAAACAACTTCAAGCTTTTATATACTGTACTGTAGATTGCATTGCATAAACATTTCTGTTGTTAGATGGGAGCTTCTGTTATTTTCACCTCCCTCATCCAGACAGATAACACCTTGAGTTGACCTTTTTTTGATTGCAGGATATGTTTCAGACTCAGTTCTCCACAGACAGACCTAATTTAGTGAACGAGGTAAGTTCCACAGCGTACTTTAATTAATGTTTTTGTGACTCATTGTGGTTGTTTCCATGGAGACGAATAACTGTAGAGTGGTAAACATGCTATGCGAGACTTGCTCTACGTATGAAAGTTTTCCGCATTAAGAGCTGTTTATATTTGTGTTACGAGTCCGACCTTTTAGATCTCATTTTTGGCTGACCTGTTTGAGGGTGAGTCAAAAATTATCCACACTCTGGCTGTAGAATTTATTTTAAGGCATTTTTTTAAGAAAAGGCAAACGCATCATTTTCACAATCTCCTTGCTTTACAATAGACTCTCTCCATCTGTCAGCAAGCTTTCATATACCCTCATTAAAAAAAAACTGCTTTAGACTGAGTTGTGAGCCACTGTCTTCACTTTTTCATTAGAAGTGAATCTTTGTCCACGTCGGGCTGCTTTCAGAGGACCAAACAGATGAAAGTCTGATGGGGCAAGCAGGACTATATGGAGGATGCTTTAACACCTCAAAATGAAGCCGACAGTGTGGGCGGAGGTGTGCGGACATGCATTGTCATGCTAGATCGCAATGCCCTTGGATAGCAGACCTTTGTGTTTAATCTGAAGTTTAGGCTTCAGCTCTTCAATAAGCATCTCACTGTAACAATTACTGTTGAACCATTTTCCTGATAATGTCACAATCCTGGCTCATCCAGAAAGCATAAATTTTCCAGCTGATAGTTGACTTTTGGACTTTTGCTCAGTCAGCGATTGAGGATGTTTCCGTTCCATTTTCTGCTGTTTGCTCTCAGGCTCGTAGTGATGAATCCGTGTCACGTCATCAATAAATGATTCTCCTTAAGAAACTTTCACCTATCAGTGAAAATTTGAGTATCAGTCCAAATTTTGTTTGCAGATATCCAAAGGCTTCAGTTTAGGATCTTCCGTCAGTTGTTTCAGCACCAGGTACACCCTGAGACCACAAAAAACGAAGAAATCATGGCATGCATTTCTGCTTTAGAAAATTTATATTTGATAACCACATTTAACCTGTTAAAGTCTTGCAGTGTGGAACCAACTTCATTAAGTCTGTAATTCCTTATAGAAACGTGTTCCTTTGGTTTCTATATACAATCTTAAAATCAGTTGTGTTCCTCTTATTACTGTGATTTCTGTCTTTTTAATTAATGTCTTTGTGTAGTGACTTTCTGCTTTGACAACTATTTGGCATGTTTGTAAAAATGAAAACACATCACAGAAGTGAGTGCATGTTTGTGATTTCATACATCAGTGGCTATCCTCTGAGGAACCGCTGTTGAGAGCGTGGAGCGCATCAGAGCCACGTTTTCGGACCACGCTGCAAGGCTCGTCTGTCAGAGTGACGGCTGCATTGGAGCTCTTTTCTGCAAAGAAAGACCGTCCTACCTTGTCCTTCGAAACGGTCAGATATCAGTGCTTTAGAGTACTGCTGTTATAGAAAATTAATAAAACACTAATCATATTTAAGAATTCACCACCATATTGATACATTTATTTGAAAAATCTTGTACTTAAAAGTTCATATTTACCACATGCTATCTTTAACAGCATGATTTGTGTCCCAGTAGGAGGTGGAAGTTTGTATGAGAGCTTCTTATGCAGAAAAGAAAGTAATCCTAAAGGCAACACCAGTGAAGTGAGCATGATACGTCCTGTCAAGCCATGCATTTTTATTTCCAGCTTATTCACTTTTAATATGTGTCTACTGTGCCTTGTAGTATATCCATATCAAAGATTCACATCTCAGATTTTGCTTCTGCGGTAAGCACCATAAAACCAGAGATAATTTTATTATTGTTTTTTTTTTTTGTTGTTTTTTTAAAATTACCTCATGCTTCTGTTAACACTGTCAACACCGTTAATTCTTTCCTTGTGTTTTAAGATGGACAGAAGCTTAGATGCTTATCTTCAGGAGGCGGTTGAGATTATTGGGATCCCTAAAGTCATATCCTGTAAGTCTAGTGTGTATCTGTGTGTCCATTTCTGAAGGTATAATGTGAGGTTTTATCAATCTGACATATATTTTTTGTCTTAGACCAAGCGACAGCAGCGACAGCTGTGATGGACAGGCAGAAGTTCAATCTGTTTGATCTAATCAATCCTGAAGTAATACCTTATAATGTGAGTGTCTAATCTCTGTCTAAAATACTCTTTTCAGTAACCAATTAAAACAGCTTTACTATGTGAAATGTGAACATTTTGACAGGAAAATTAGCCAAAAAATATATATATGTTTTTAAATGTATATATTTATACTTTTTTTCTTTTCTTTTTTTTCTTTTGTATAAATGTGAATTTTGTGTGATACAACAGTTTTATTGGCACAACCATTAACTCAATCTGCAATTATATTTGTGGACATTTACATTTACTGTACATTTTACTATTAACAATATGTTGGTTGACTTTTAAAGTAGTGGCAGGTCATTTTCCGTCCACATAAAACCTATTTCATACAAAGACTGTTGAAGAACATTACACTATAAGCAATACATAAACTGCAGTTTACAGCATCATCAGCCTCCTCTACCAGGTTTAGTTTTACTTAATGACAGCTACCTATCAGAGTACAGGTATACACCATTTAACCAACAGCCTCCCATACAGACATATCACGCATCTCATCTCTCTTGTACCCAAATCGCTTGTGCATATTTTAAGTTTTTTTTTAAACATAATTTCTCTGCTACACTACAGAATCCCACATAGTTTTGTATATAACATGGTGTTCGAACAACATCCATGCAATGGCCACAAAACCGTGTAAACGACCTTTCCTTGACTTAAACATTTAAACGACTTAGGACTTTTGCTGTGTGTCGTGCTTTATTTAAAATGTGAAAGTTTAAATGTTTTATTATAGACAACCTTGTGTGTCTTAATAATTGTAATTGTAATCAGCCAACATTAGTAAAAGTCCAAAAATGGCATTTATCACGTTTTGTGGTCAAATTGTTCACATATCAGCTGAAGATACTTAACTGTCACAGATTTATTATGGCACAAAAAACGGGAACTGCAACGAGCACTTCCGCAGTCACACGCCCCGTACAGACTGAATAGTTAATGGCCTAGATTTAAATACTCGGTGACCAATAGGATCTTGGTTTTTAGCAAATATTTGTAATTGATTCTAACAAAGACAGTGTAAATATATGATGTGCATAATCAAACAAATTAGACCTATTTGCCAACTCCTTGTTCCAAAACCTTAATTTTTGGGCTTGTTTAAATTTTTTATTTTTATTTTTTATGTAGTTGGGTTGAAACCTGCTGACCCTAGTTAGAAATAATAGGAAGGTAACACCCTGGCTGTAAAAAACACAGTTCATCAACAAGAGTACACTTAAAATCTCTTAAAACAACATGTTGTAGACTGCATTCTATCAGGTCTTAACTTTCTGTAAGCTAGTGTGATGCCCTTTTGACTTACATGTGTTTGAGGCTATGTCATTATTAATTATTGATCTATCATCTGATGTGTCCAGAATACATGCTCATGTGGTTTCAGCTAAGCGTCATGTACTCTCTTTGACCATGCAGGGTTATGTCTTGGTGCAGATGGAATTTGGTTTCCCACAGCATCTACTGGTGGAGTTCCTCAAGAAGACTCTGGAGTAACTGCAGTCTAGTATCAGATATTCTGTAAATCATTTGCCTAAACACCCACATTGTATCACATGATGTTGTCACAAGTATATTTACATTTGTATATACATAGTTTTAGGGTTAAAGAACACCAGGAAAATATCAATTTCTTATCTGTGGATGCCAAAGCAGGTGTTACGAGATGTAAAACTTTCCAGGAGTTTCCAGAAGAACAGGAACTCTACTGTTCTTCGCCGAATGCTCCGAGGTGGACTGTTTCTCTGTTGCTCCTTCTTCTAATAACTACAGTATGTAATAATTCAGGAACCTTTATATCTTTAATATGTATAACACAAACATCCTTCTAGTAAAGTCTGCTGACTTGGTGATAATGCTCCAGGGCAGGTATTTTATGTCATACAAGAACAGTCTCCTTTTTACGTCAAAGGTCAGAGGCCCATACACTAAGAGGCTCAACAATATCTAAAATATGTATCTGAAAAGCTGAAAAAAAAATTAATGACATGAATATGGTGATTTTTTTCAGATGGTTCCAGGCATACTGCAGAACTAATGAACCAAAGTGATTTAACAGTGTCAATATGATGTTGCTTGGCGTAATTAATTAAATATTATTATTTTTATGTAAAAGTGATAAATCTGTTCATGACCAAAGATTGTATGAGGGTGAGTAAAAAATTATCTGCACTCTGGCTAGATAATTAATCTGGCTTTATTTTGATTAGAAAAGACAAATCCATCTTGTCTTTTTCTTTTTTTTCATAATCGCCTTGTTTTTGTGAATGCAACACTGTCTTCACTTTACCAGAAGTGAATCTTTGTCCTCATAGGGCTGCTTTCACGGGACCAAACAGTTAAAAGTCAGATGGAGCAAGATCAGGACTATAGGGAGGATGTTTTAACACCTCCCTATGTTTAAAAAAAAGTTTGTGCAGAGTGTAGACATTGTGGGCAGAGGTATACAGCTGTATACAACACACACGGGTAGAGATCTTCTGCGTTTAATCCAAGGTTTAGGCTTCATAAGCATCTCGCTGTAATGAGCACTGTTGATTGTTGTTTGACTGTTGAACGTTTTTCCTGGTAATGTTCTAATACTGGTCCTTGAGAATCCCAGAAAACTGTAAGCACAATTTTTCCAGCTGATGGTTGATACTCTGAGGCTCGTAGTGATGAATCCATGTCTCATCATCAATAATGATTCTCTTTACGAATCTTCCTGTAACGAGGGGCAAAACCACGTGAAAATACGGGGCAGAACCGCAGGACTGTGCTACCCCGCGGAGTTCTAAACAGGCAGAGGCGCGGTCAGCTAGATACGCGGTTGCCAGGCAACGCCGCCGCAAGGCAATCGGTCTGAAACCGCCGCACCCGGCGTTGTATTTATTTAAGGATCCTGATACCTCCAAAGAAAAGGCAAAGACCAAGCCTCTATCCCACTAAGACGCTGGCGAGAAAAAAAAAAAAGAAAGAAAGAAAGCGAGCGAGCGACTTTTTGCGTTTTATGCTGGCACTTGACCCGAGAGCGCGCGCGAGACACGCTATCCCTTCAGCGCGCGCTCTCGGGTCAAGTGCCAGCATAAAACGCAAAAAGTCTCTCACATAAATCTTCGGTAAGGACTTAGTCCCCGAGAGGATGTACGTTTTTATTTTTCATTTTCAGAGTCCCGTCCGGTCTCGCGTAGACTATGGAGACAAGTTTATTTTATGTGTTCAGTTTTTCTTTCGTTTCCTTTTTAGTTCTTAATTAATAATCTATCTCCAAACCGGAAGGTTCCAGTGCGTGTCATTAGCGTTAGGGCTCTTATAAATACTAGTACTCGTGGTGTGGCTCTCCAACCCCGTACGCCCCACGTAAAACTTTTTCACCGAATGATCATTTATTCTCTTCTGTGAGTTGTTTCTGCACGCGGTACACCCTCAGACCACAAAAAGTGCATCATTGCACGCGACTAATTTCCTGCACATAGCAAATAGGGCATCAAAACCTGCACACCTGACTGGGGAGACAGTAGCCGTGAACAGAAATTGCTAATAGGTTTTAATATAACCAGAATGCGGATAATTTTTGACTCTGGTATGTTCTTGTTCATGGTTTTTTTTTATTTTATTTTTTTTACTTTTTATGGTTTCTGGGTAAAATGATAAGCTGTTTATTTTATTTTATTTTATTTTTTTACTTCATTATGATTCTGGTTAAGGCCTGACTGTTATTTCTACTATAATAGCAGAGAAAAAGGGAAGTAACTTGTTTCTTAAACACTTCACAATATTAAATGTAACTATAAAGTGCTACACTGCAGTGTGCATATGATTTGATATTAAAATATTAACTAACGTAAACAAAATCATAAATAATCTACAAAGTCGTGAACAATCTGTACATGGCTTGAACTATTTTTATCGTATTTTGTAGTAAAGTAATATATACAGTACTTGAATCATAATGATAATTTTAGAATTGTATAGCATTATCACTTGGTGTATGTGTTTAGAAACACCTGGCAATCAAAAAAAAACTAACAACTGGTAAATTTAGCTGTCCCAGTTTACCTCAGCCTAACCAAAACCCTTAGCATAAGCATAAGCGTGCACACACACACACACACACACACACACACACAGAGATTCATAAGTATTTGGACAAGGACACACTTTTTTGCCTCTACGCAGTGGAATGAATCCACTATTATTAATGCATTAACTATTTATGCATTACAGCCCTGTATTACAACATATCTTAGTTTTTACAGGCTAAGAAGTAATCAGCCAACTGACTGATGATCCATCATGTCCTGTTTTGTTAGTTATTTCACAACATATTTTAAGGAAGTTAAAGAGTTTAAATCTCAATATGCAGTATACAGAGGTACTAATGCAAGTTCGGGATGCCATCATTTAGCAGAAAAAAACAAGTCAGACTTACCAAAGAGCTAGCAGAAACAATATGAGTGATACAGTAAAACTCAACAATTTATAACATTTTTAAAAAGAATTAATGCACTGGTGAGCTCCCCAAAACCAAATCTCTGGGGGAGGTTAGTGTATCTTTCTCAAAGTTTACACCCTTATGAATGTAAATAGAGGGTTCAGAAGAGTTACTGTACCTCAACATGTAAGCAACTAATATTCAAAAACAGAAAGGCCAGTTTTAATTCTACCCTTGTCCAGTTCTGATGCTTGTATCAGCATGAATCGAAGGAAAGAATAAGGAGAAGGAAAAACAGAGCTCAGGTCATTCGTGTTTATTGATGTGACTGCTCATGAATGTAGCAGGATGAACGCTTAAATGTATAGAGCTCTACTGCTTGGATACTGCACAACTACACAGGTTCATAGTACAGATGTGTAATGGCCCAACATACACCCATAAGTTTCTTAAATGTCAAAGTCAGCCATTAGACCTCAATCTAACTGTGAATGCTTATTGCTTATTGGAGACAAAATGGAAGACATGAAGACCCACAAACAAACAGAAACTAAATGTGGCTGCAATAAAGGCCTGGGGAGGTCCATGGCTTCCAGACTTTAGGCAGTCATTTCCTGCACAGTTTTGTATCCAAGTATAAAAATAAAAAAAATCATAATATTTATGATCAGTTCAGTTATTTTTGAGGCTGTGAACATTGGCAAAAATATTGAGACTAAAGTAAAATTCATTGTTTTAATGACATTTGTATTCTTTTTAACATGATGAAACAAGAATAATTTGTTATTTTATGCAATTAAATTTCTGTACAACAATCAATATTTAGTATGTCTTGGAATACTTAGTAAGTCCTTTATTCTTCAAAAAATGATCCGACTGTGCATAGACTCAAAAAGACTGTGGTGTTACTTGATAAATCCATACCTACTTGATTGCTTCTTAAACATCATGTATGGAAGACATTTTCTTGTTTGGTACAGCCTTTTTCACCATCATCCAACAGTTTTCTGTTCATTTCAGATCTCGAGATGATCCAGGCTATGGCTGCAGAAGCTGAATACTATTGTCACATAGGCAGTTTTTCAATAGTTGTTCAGTTAATTAGCACAAACCTTCAGCCAATTCAATCAAATTAGTTTTTATATACTGTATATTGCACTTTTTTAGTTTTTTTTTTCCCCCGATTTTCTCCTTAATTTAGTCGTGTCCAATTCCTCCCCGTCACTAGGGGGCTCCCACATTAAGGCTACTACTACCACTCAGCCGGGAGGGCCGAAGACTATCACGTGTTTCCTCCGAACCACGTGACGCCAGCCGACCGCATCTTTTCGAACTGCTCGCTCGCGCATCCTTGGGGGCGGCGTAACACACTCGGAGGACAGCGCTATCCGCTCCCTCCGTTGCGCGAGCTCACAGACGCCCCTGACTGGCTGTAGAGCCGTGATTCATGTGGGAGCACTAAGTACCTCTCATCCCTCCCCTCTGAGAGAGCTCGGCCAATCAGCTCTCTCTAGACCTCCGGCTGCGAGAGGTTACAGCCTTTTTTAGGTTTTTATTTATTTATTTATTTATTTATTTTTACATTAAATAGGTTTTTAGCCTAGATTTAAACACTGAGACTGTGTCTGAGTCCCGAACATTAATTGGAAGGCTTTGCAAGGAAAAGCACTGCCCCCCTGCTGTAGTTTTCATAATACAAGGTACTGACAAGCAGTCTGCATTCTTTGATTGAAGTAGTTGTGGTTTATCCAGGTACTATGGCACAAGACCATTTGATGCTTTGTAGGGCAACAGTAGTATTTTAAAATCAATGCAAAATTTCACTGGTAGCCAATGCAGTGTGGATAAGATAGAAATGATGTGCTCATACAGTATCTTTTGGTTCTAGTGAGGACTCTCGCTGCTGGATTTTGGACTGAATGGAGCTTGTTTATGCTTTTAGTAGAACATCTAAACAGAAAGACATTACAATAATACAACCTAGGGGTGACAAAAGCATGGACACATTTTTCTACATTATGTAGTAAAAATATATTTCTTATCTTGGTAATATTTCTGAGATGCAGGAATGCTATCCTGATAATATTATCTACATGAGCTTCAAAGTCTTTTACTGCTGTGTATGTTGAAAGAGAAAGGCCATCCAGAGTTACTGAGTGATTAGAAAGCTTACTTTAGGACAGCACTTCTGTCTTGTCAGGATTAAGCAGAAGGAAATTAATTAGTATCTAGTGTCTAAAGTGCTTCACACATTTCTCAACTTTATTAAGCTGTTTTTTTTTCTCATCTGGCTTTGCTGAGACATACTGTATAATTGTGTGTCATCAGCATAACAGTGGAAACTAATACCATACTTATGAATTAGGTTTCCTCTGAGGAAAACTTCACTTTAGCACATGTAGAGTAAGCCAGATAGATTAAAAGTTATAAGTGAAATCACGTTTTGAACACATGGAGAGATATAAATAAAGTTGTCTTAATATTTTTGGCAACTACTGTATGTTGAATGGCTGTAATTCCTAAAGGGTTAAAACAATATTTTGTTAAAAGTTCAGTCCTTGAAATGAGGCTGAAAGTCTACACTTCAGTCACATCTTGGTTGTTTAATTTCAAATTCATTGTAGTGTAGAGAGAGGCAAGAAACCTGAAAATTGTGGCCTTGTCCAAATAATTTTGGACCTTTCTCCATATTTGGCCTCATGGTGACTCTCGTGTTTAATCCTTGTGTAACTTTCACACAGCCGCACTCGAGGTTGCCAGATTTGCAGGTTTTACACCAAAGTTTGTAAAGTGTGATTCAAGAGGCGAATGTATTTATAGTACTGACTTGTGAAACCTTTTGCTTTAAATGTGGATATATACACAAAAGCCATAATAAAAGTCCATCAAAGAATTAAACAAATTCGTAATCTGTTTTGTAGTACTAGGTCCTTTCCCATGATCAGTGCCTGACCTCAACAATGCTCGTGTCTGAATAGACATAAATCCCCAGAGCCACAGTTCGAAATGATAGCCTTGCCAGATGAGCTTTTTATTCCAGAAAGAATGGGATATTCAACATGCACTCGTGTGTGATGTCCAGGTGTCCACATACATTTGGCTATATACATATATATCAAGCTGTCATACATACATACATGTATATCAAGCTGTCTAAGATACACTATATACATATACATATAAGGTTACAGCATGTTTGGTGTTTTTTTTTTTTGCAATACAATCATCTGGATTATTTATAACTCAACGATTGGAAAGAGGTGATTGGACAATTGTGGAGTGCATTAATGTAATGGAAGAGGCGATGCCAAAAAGTAGGTCACAAGTTTGTAATGTCAGAGGCGGCACGGTGGCTTAGTGGTTAGTGCTGAGGGTCAGGTTCGATTCCCGCCTGGTCTGTGTGCATGCTCTCCCGGAGCTTGTAGGGTTTCCTCCGGGTACTGTGGTTTCCTCCCTCTGGCCAAAGTCCAAAATTCCAACAGTGTGTGAATGAGCGTGTGAGACATAGTCAGGAAGGAAAGAGAAAGAAACATGGCAACCTTGTCCTTATTTGAACTGTGAACTGTGATGACGGTGACAAGGAAAGACGTTTATATTAATTACAAACAAAACAACAACAACAACAATATATAATCAAACACATGTCTGATAAAAAAAAGTATATTTATAAAACAAACTTTTTATCTTATCATTTAACAGCATAAATATGGCGGAACATCGAACTTCGCTGAGCAGCTCTTAACCACACCGTAACCAAAACAACCAAGAACATCGCAGGAATCATTTAATGGAATATTTTAGAAATATATTTATTGCCATATATTAGACTATCTGTCGTGAGAAACATTCTAAAACACGTTCGCTTGACCTACGTTGGATATTTTATGTTCGCAATAACGATGATAATAAAAGTTTCGATTCTCCAGAATAAACCAAGCCGCCGTGGCTTTACTTTCACTTTCAAACTCACCACGCCAGTGCCATGGCACGCATCTGACTAATAGGATACCAGGCTATCCGAGGTAAGCGCACTAAAGACAAAATATCCACGAATAGTGTTTTAACTTAGCGATTTAATCCATTCCGCCCTAATGCTATAATAACCCGAGGTTTCTCCGCATTATTACACATCTCTCATGTAGCAGGTTCGCTTCAGACGAGTAACTGCGCAGTTTGCGTTCTGCTCTCAGACAAAAGCCTCGCGCGCCAACACTGCTCCATACAACCCTTAATGACTTTACCCCCCTCACCATACTCAAACGTGCAGCAATGAGAGCACTAAATATTGTTTTTCTCAATGCTTTTTCTCACCAGTCTATATTAACAACTGATTACTTCAGTTAAATTCACTAAAGTGTATAATTAGACCTATAAAAGACCTAGTATATTTTTTCATAACCCATTTCCTTTATAGTTTATGGCGCAAGGTTAGACTCACCTAACCAGTCTTTCCTTTGATATACGCATTTCTTACATGCATTCCTTTCTGCACACATTGCTTGTGAATATGGGGGAAAAAAGGGAAAAAGTTAACTCCATCGTGTGCATATATTAACAGTAAGTTATTTTTCTAACAGCAGATGGATGAAGATGGAGGAGTTGGACCTGGAGGAGGATGTTCGGGTTGTGGTGGCCCAGGAGACCACCGCAATAGTTGACGTTTTGTGCTTGCAAAGAAATAATGTTCTACAGCAGATCTACGGGTTGGTGGATGCCCGGACACGAGAGCGGGTACAGAACCTGCCCAGCCTCAGGGATTCTGTGTCGGGTGTTGTGGATTACTTCAAAAATTCAGACCAGAACAGATGCCGCCATTTTCTGGACACTTTTTGGGGGTTCTGTGAGAATATTCCCTTAGAACTAGAGATTCAGATTTTATCCGTGGCAGGATCCTCAGCTGGTAAGTCCTGTTCGACATACTGCCCACATGCCCATATCATTTCTTAGCCAATGGTCAGTGTAACAATAAGGCCTTGGTGTACGCTTTATGTAATGCAAATTACCTGCACTGAAAAAAAGAATCAACAATTAGCAGAATATAAACATTAAGAACAAAGATTTCCATAAAATGTGCAAAAAATATATATAATGATAATTAATGGTACAAAATGGTGTTAATATTTAACTTATTAAACAAAATTAAGTTTATTGCAGACTTTAAATATTGTACTAAAATAGACATAATATTAATATGTTAAAGCTACACAGTGCCAGAACAACTTTTTAAGTGTATAACTATGGCACATGTATTTGGTTGGGTGTGGCTAAACTAAAATATAATGTAATCATATAATGTGAAAGTCGTATAGGTAGGTTGTATATAGATGTGTTCTCTTCAAAATGCTACATGATATAAAATGTACTGTATAAAAGTATACGAAAAGATATCTTTTTTCAGTTCAGATTGAAGGTCATTTGACAAAATGTTGAAACAAAGTGAAAGTGAAAGATCGGTAGTACAAAGAAATGTGGAAATGCAGAAAAATAATTATTTTATTGGGATTTAGTTTGAAGTTGGAATGTACCTAAGAATCTGCTTTTTTTGTGTTTCTCTTTGTATTGTGAAGGAGCACTGGTAAACAACTCTCATCTGCCAGATTTAGAAAATTCCCCTCGATCACGTAGTGCAAAACGTGCACGTCTAGGTACTTTTCACATTTGTCTTATTACATATCCGTCATTGTAATCCACAATATAATGCTATGAAAATGCATGAAAATCATATACACACGTGGACAAAATTGTTGGTACCCTTCGGTCAATGAAAGAAAAACTCACAATGGTCACATAAATAACTTTAATCTGACAAAATTAATAATAAATAAGAATTCTATGAATGTTAACCACTGAAAGTCAGACATTGCTTTTCAACCATGCTTCAACAGAATTATTGCACATATTATTCAGAAATTTAAGATCCAACCTCCCTGGACGTGGCCGCAGGAGGAAAATTGATGACAAATCAAAGAGACGGATAATCCGAATGGTAACAAAAGAGCCCAGAAAGACTTCTAAAGAGATCCAAGGTGAACTTCATGCTCAAGGAACATCAGTGTCGGATCGCACCATCCGTCGTTGTTTGGGCCAAAGTGGACTACATGGGAGACGACCAAGGAGGACACCATTGTTGAAAACAAATCATAAAAAAGCCAGACTGGAATATGCCAAACTACATGTTGACAAGCCACAAAGCTTCTGGGAGAATGTCCTATGGACAGATGAGACAAAAATGGAACTTTTTGCGAAGGCAAATTTTGCTAATTATACTTGAAGCATATCAAGAAAAGAACACTGTCCCTACTGTGAAACATGGAGGAGGCTCTGTTACGTTCTGGGGCTGCTTTGCTGCATCTGGCACAGGGTGTCTTGAATCTGTGCAGGGTACAATGAAATCTCAAGACTATCAAGGGATTCTAGAGAGAAATGTGCTGGCCAGTGTCAGAAAGCTAGGTCTCAGTCGCAGGTCATGGGTCTTGCAACAGGACAATGACCCAAAACACACAGCTAAAAACACCCAAGAATGGCTAAGAGGAAAACATTGGACTATTCTAAAGTGGCCTTCTATGAGCCCTGACCTCAATCCTATTGAGCATCTTTGGAAGGAGCTGAAACATGCTGTCTGGAAAAGGCACCCTTCAAACCAGAAACAACTGGAGCAGCTTGCTCATGAGGAGTGGGCCAAAATACCTGCAGAGAGGTGCAGAAGTCTCAGTGACCGTTACAGGAATCGTTTGATTGCAGTGATTGCCTCAAAAGGTTGTGCAACAAACTATTAAGTTAGGGGTACCATCATTTTTGTCCAGGTCTGTTCCATGAGTTAATTTTTTAAAATAATTCTGTTGACGCGTGGTTGAAAAGCAATGTCTGACTTTCAGTGGTTAACATTCATAGAATTCTTATTTATTATTAATTTTGTCAGATTAAAGTTATTTCTGTGACCATTGTGAGTTTTTCTTTCATTGACCGAAGGGTACCAACAATTTTGTCCACAGGTGTATATATATTTAAAGTTAATATGTGGAAAGCATAGTAAAAATGTTACTTTTTTTTCATCCAGATCAGGTGCAGACTTACATAAATGCTGTTAAACATTTTCTACAAAAGAAATTTGAGAAAGTGACAAAAGACATAAAGAAAAAGGTTTGTCTAGATCAGACATGGCTGTGCTGGAAGATGCAAAAATATGCACGGGTCAGAGACCGACAAACCAAAGCTCAGGAAGGGAAAGAGGTTTCTACAGAGCATAAAGAATCTATTGAGGCTTTGTTGAAGAAAACAGGCAGAGTGGTGATGCTTTCAGGTCAAGCTGGGTCTGGTAAAACCCTGTTGATGCATTACCTAGGCCACCACTGGGCTCAGGGTTCTTACCCCTCTATTGAGCTGCTTTTCCTGCTGGAGTTTCGTCAGCTCAACCTTGTCTCACAGCCCTTGTCTCTGAAAGAGCTTCTGTTTCGTTTCTTTCTTCCATCTGAGGAGGACCATGAACAAAGTGAAGCAGTGCTCAATTATGTTCTCTCTAACCCTGAGAAAATCTGCTTTATATTTGATGGATATGATGAGTTTGGGGCACGATTTACAAACCCAAAGGAGCTTGATGGTGATGTAAACCATTACCAGAAGCTGCCACTGGCTGATCTCCTCTCTGCACTATGTAGCTCTAAGATCCTGCCTGGGTGCACAGTGCTGGTCACTTGTAGGCCACGGGATGCTTTTGACCTATTTGGGAGTTCTGGCTATTTTGTTGCAGAGCTACTTGGGTTCAATCAACAACGTGTACAGGAATACACTGAGGAGTACTTCCATGAAAAGGGAAGTGAAATCAAAGAAAGAGCAGTGAGCTTGCTAATGAACAGTCATCATTTGCTCTCCATGTCCCATGTTCCAGGATTGTGTCATGTTTGCTGTGTCTGCTTAGATCATTTCCTCTCCAGAGATATGTCTCAGCAACTTGGAATTCAGCTACCTACATCCTTGACACAAATCTACCTCCATATCCTTTCTGCTTTTATTAATCGTGGCCAAGGTTGTGGATCTTCTGATAATCATATCACATTACTTGAGGCATATAGGGTTCATATTAATACATTGGGCAAGCTTGCAATGAATGGTCTGGAGAAAAGCCAGATAGTGTTCCCGGCAGATGAACTGCCTACAGATATAATGAACTTTGGCGCCAATGCTGGAATTCTGTCCCGTGTGGATCTCACTTGTGCAGATGGATCACGACGTTTGGGCTGTGCCTTCACTCACCTAACAATGCAGGAATTCATGGCTGCTCTGCACCTCATGACAAGCTCCGACATCACAGAGGTTAAGCTAAAGGAGAAGCTGAACCTGAAAAGCCGATGGACTGCTAAGACTGATCCAAAATCTGTGTTCACAGACTCCCTTCACCTCTATTTGTGTGGACTTGCTGCAGAGGCCTGCACGTCAAACCTTGTCCTGCTTGAAGGCACTGAGAACGCCAGAACTATTGTTCTAAAGCGACAGGAAACTGTGCTTAAGACTTTGCAGCGCTTTGTTTTCGGTGGCCGTCAAACAGGTCCAAAGATTATTGAGCTGTGCCGTTGTGCCCATGAAACACAAAACCTCGATTTGGCCAGGGCTGTTGGTTCAAGAGATCGATTTGAGTTGCGGAATATAAGACTCAACCCTGTGGACATTGACGCCTTAGCGTTTGTGACTTCATCTGCAAATCAGATGGTATATCTGGACTTTGGTGCCTGCTCCATTGAACAAGAGTGTCTGAGCCTCCTTGTCAACTGCAAGAACCTGGAAACCCTCATGTGAGTTGCAAATTCTTATATATCCATTACAGCACCATAGATGTCTTTGCATCAATATATATTATTATACATTTTATACTAGAAATATGTGCAATCCCTACAATTAGAAGCAATTAGAAGATATTTTCTTCTTTTCACACAAAACTAAAGGATTCTCCTAAGCACTATTAATTAAAAATAAAAACTGGGTTTAATATGAAATATTGCCTTATGTCCATTTACATTGTTTAAATGACTAAATATGTGCCTATTTGTTCGCTAATTTACATGGGTAAGAGCACATCAGCCAAAGAAATAATAACTTTTCATATTTGAATTACATTTAGGCAATAGCATAATCATATAAAAATGTGGCACATGTGTAAAAGTTAGTGCCCCCTCGTTTAATTCTATGTTGTTGTTTTTTTGTGTGCATTAAAGCATAATAAAAATCATCTGATCAAAGCGGGTCTTAGTATTAGGCAAATACAACCTCAGACAAACAATATATATATATTTTTTAACATGCCATTATGTACACACGTGGACAAAATTGTTGGTACCCTTCGGTCAATGGAAGAAAAACTCACAATGGTCACAGAAATAACTTTAATCTGACAAAAGTAATAATAAATAAGAATTCTATGAATGTTAACCAATGAAAGTCAGACATTGCTTTTCAACCATGCTTCAACGGAATTATAAAAAAAATGATCTCATGGAACAGGCCTGGACAAAAATGATGGTACCCCTAATTTAATAGTTTGTTGCACAACCTTTTGAGGCAATCACTGCAGTCAAACGATTCCTGTAACTGTCAATGAGACTTCTGCACCTCTCTGCAGGTATTTTGGCCCACTCCTCATGAGCAAGCTGCTTCAGTTGTTTCCGGTTTGAAGGGTGCCTTTTCCAGACAGCATGTTTCAGCTCCTTCCAAAGATGCTCAATAGGATTGAGGTCAGGGCTCATAGAAGGCCACTTTAGAATAGTCCAATGTTTTCCTCTTAGCCATTCTTGGGTGTTTTTAGCTGTGTGTTTTGGGTCATTGTCCTGTTGCAGGACCCATGACCTGCGACTGAGACCCAGCTTTCTGACACTGGCCAGCACATTTCTCTCTAGAATCCCTTGATAGTCTTGAGATTTCATTGTACCCTGCACAGATTCAAGACACCCTGTGCCAGATGCAGCAAAGCAGCCCCAGAACATAACAGAGCCTCCTCCATGTTTCACAGTAGGGACAGTGTTCTTTTCTTGATATGCTTCATTTTTCCGTCTGTGAACATAGAGCTGATGTGCCTTGGCAAAAAGTTCCATTTTTGTCTCATCTGTCCATAGGACATTCTCCCAGAAGCTTTGTGGTAGTTTGGCATATTCCAGTCTGGCTTTTTTATGATTTGTTTTCAACAATGGTGTCCTCCTTGGTCGTCTCCCATGTAGTCCACTTTGGCTCAAACAACGACGGATGGTGCGATCTGACACTGATGTTCCTTGAGCATGAAGTTCACCTTGGATCTCTTTAGAAGTCTTTCTGGGCTCTTTTGTTACCATTCGGATTATCCATCTCTTTGATTTGTCATCAATTTTCCTCCTGCGGCCACGTCCAGCTACAGTCCCATGGATCTTAAATTTCTGAATAATATGTGCAACTGTACTCACAGGAACATCTAGATGCTTGGAAATGGTCATATAGCCTTTACCTTTAACATGCTTGTCTATAATTTTCTTTCGACTCTCCTGAGACAACTCTTTCCTTCGCTTCCTCTGGTCCATGTTGAGTGTGGTACATACCATGTCACCAAACAACACAGTGACTACCTGGAGCCCTATATATAGGCCCACTGACTGATTACAAGATTGTAGACACCTGTGATGCTAATTAGTGGACACACCTTGAATTAACATGTCCCTTTGGTCACATTATTTTCAGTATTTTCTAGGGGTACCATCATTTTTGTCCAGGCCTGTTACATGAGTTTATTTTTTTAAATAATTCTGTTGAAGCATGGTTGAAAAGCAATGTCTGACTTTTATTGGTTAACATTCATAAAAAATTTTTTAATTATTACTTTTGTCAGATTAAAATTATTTCTGTGACCATTGTGAGTTTTTCTTTCATTGATCGAAGGGTACCAACAATTTTGTCCACGTGTGTATTTACCAAAAATAAAGACAAAAAGTCAAAAACATGGGGGCAATAATAAGTACCCCCTTACTGCTTTCACAGGATTTAAGAGGGTACGTTGCAGCCATGTGCCAGCACTTGATTAACTGATCATGTGCAGTCCTCTAAAAAAAGCAGAAGTTTGGGCAGTTTGCTGGTCTGGTGCATTCAGATGTGTTTTAACACAAAGCCTAGAGAGAAAGACATTAGCAATGGTCTTAAAGAAGCAATAGTTGCTGCACACCAATCTGGAAAGGGGGTTATAACGGTTTCGAGTTCTACATTCTACAGTATGAAGAATTAGTTACGGTTTGCAAATACAGTTTGTTTGGAATTGTTGCCAGGAGAAAGCCTCTTCTGTCTAGAAAAAAACATGGAAGTACTACTGAGGTTCACAAAACTGCATCTGAACAAAGAGCAAGTCTTTTGGAACAATGTCCTATGATAGGTGAGACAAAGTGGAGGTATTTGGCCTTAATGTGCAGTATCATGATGACTCACTGTAAAGCACACAGGTAAATCTACATCAGCATTGTTGAAAAATAAAAGAATCAGAGTTTTGGAATGGCCTAGTCAAAGGCCAGACCTCAACCCAATTGAAATGCTGTGGCAGTATCTTAAGAGAGCTGTGCATATGTGACTGTCCAAAAAACTGGTAATGTTGAAAAGAAAAATGGACCATAAATTCATACAGGAAATTATTATTTCAAGTTATTGCTGCTAAAGGTGGATCTAGAAACTATTGAATTTAGGGGGGGTACTTAGTAGTGCCCATTTTATTTTTAATTTCTTTGTCTTCATTTTTGCTAAGTAAAAAGTTACACGTTGTCATTCGGCTGAGGTTGTATTTGCCTAATACTAAGACCCGCTACGGTCAGCATATTAAGTTTTTAGAAAAAAAATATACAGTTAAATAAGGGGGCACTAACGTTGACACATGACTGTAAGTCAGTGAGGGCAGAGCAATGAGTCCATTAAAGTAGATGCCACTTGTCACACGTGGTACTTGTGTATGGGGGCATTCAAGTGATAATTTTTAGTGATAACTAAAGCACAGTGTGTTGATGAGACACTGCCACAGTAAAACATTTGAATGGTGCAAACGTTTTAAAATGTTTTATGTCCATAATTGAATATCCTAGCTAAGATGGCTTAGAACCCACTGCAGTCATTTGTGTGATATTCAGCAAGTAGAAGGCCTGATTCTTGAAAATCAACAGATAACTTGTTATTATCACAACCATACAGTCTTGACCTTGCTGCAAGTGATTTCCGCATATTTTTGCAACTAAAGAGTTCATGGGAGGCCAGTATTTCAGATGTGAAGCAGGCAGTCTAATCATGGCTCCGGCATACTGAGAAAACATTCTACCTTGATGATATCCAAGCGCTAGTGAAACGATGGGATTAGCACGTCAGGGAATTATTTCAAGAAATAAAGGTTTTTACTTTTATAAATGTGTTCTAATATTCTGCAATCAAAAACCCTGGTTTGACTTAAACGCCCATTTGGGGATCTATATACAATCATGATAACATCATTGTTAATGATGGTTAATAATCTTAAGCAGCGCACATAAAATCCATTACATAATTTGAAGGACCACCTCTGCGTAAAAAGTGTAAAACAAAAATCTTGCCACATGACTTCAAGCACCATCTCCTTTTTCCTGTTTTATTAGTTTTATTAGCATTTTGGCTCTGTAAGGAACAACAAACATGAGGTACACAGATGTCTATTTTGGTTAGAATTGTTGCTAACCAAGGAGGGTAAAGGCTATTAGGTGCTTCGTCTTAGAAACGAGGAGAACTGACGAGGAAACACACATCTTTTCGAACCATATCTTTCATATGCATCAATTCCTTCAATGAATTCCAAAAATGCTTTTTAAATGTCAAAATAAAAAAAATGGTTTGAAGCAGTTTTTGTAATAATATTTTTCTCAGGTTTATTAAATGTACATACCAGAGGTGGGTAGTAACAAGTTTACTCTATTACATTTAATTACTCTGTAATTTTACCGCACCATACTTTTACTTTCACTTGAGTAGATTTGCAATGAAGAAACGCTACTCTTACTCCGCTACACTCGACTCGTTACTTTCCTAACTATTTATTCTACACATTAGATATTGTTTATTTTTGCCAGAGAAATGCAGCCGGTGGATCTACCACATGACAGTGTTTGACCAATCATCAGCAAAAACAATAACCACATGTAGTCACAGTGAATGAAAACATAAAAATGGCAGAGGCATCTGTCTCCAATGCAGCAACAGAAGAGAATGAACCCCACTGGCATCATATACAAAGCATGAAACATGTCGCGGTTAGTTTAGCTGTTTTCTTACAGTAGGTATTTGTTTAAAAAGTTTTATGATGTGAAAAAAGTGAGATTAATTAATTTGCTATTTTGTAAAGATATTTTATTTTATTATTTTATTTTATTTATTCTGTTTATTTTATTATTTGGAAATGTCAGAATTTGTATATTATTTTATCATTTTGTCTGGCTGCTTATATAATTTCTAAAAATAAATAAATCGGGCATTACGATGAAACAGTTTTTCAGTACTTGAATAGTCTTTTCATCAAATACTTTTTTACTCTTACTTGAGTAATATTTTGGATGACCACTTTTTACTTTGACTCGAGTAATATTATTTTGAAGTACAGCTACTCTACCATTTTATATGGTCCAATTTTTGGGTACTCTACCCACCTCTGGTACATACTGTATAACATATAACCCAAATAGACCTGTTTATTGCCTCAACAGATAACATTAACCTGCATGTTAATCTATCTCATTTCAGTTTTCGTAGTCGTAAGTATGACGACGAGTTTGCAATGGCTTTGTCTGGGATCCTGACCCAACTCCAGAGCTTGAAGCATTTAGAGTGAGTTTCTTGGTCTAACCAGTACTTTTGTCTTCTCACATTTCATGGTGTTGAACAGCTCATTGTGTATTGTGCCTTTCACATTATTACGTTATCCACAGATTTATCAGTGCTGGCCTCACTAATACCGGAGCTGATGAGCTTTTCAAGGCTTTGGAGTGCTGCCCGCAAATCACACACCTCAAGTAAGAGACTGGGCTTATAACCCAAATATATATGTAACCCAATATAACCCAAGTAATACTGCAGGGTCAATTAGAGTTTGAAACGTGGACCTTTAGCTGAATGCAAAATGAAGTTCCCAAGAAAAAAATAAATGCAGTTTGAATGAAAATTTTATGAAAATGCAGTTTCATGATTTTTGCTCTGGTTTAAAAAATAGTGCTTGGCGTGGCACCAATACTCTTTGGCATTTTTTGGCTACTTCATAGCATTGAAGTGCTGGGACAGAGCTAAGGTGGAATATACATAGGTGCTATGTAAAGACACAGAACAGCTGGAATTTTGTTAAGCCACAGATAATGACAATTACTTATGAATAGCAGTGCATAGCAAATATTATTGAAGCAGGAGCTGGGCTTAAGTAAAATTAAAAAAAAAAAAAAATCTGATTGCTGAGTGATGGTGAAATGGCTACCTAAACTGAATTAATTGAAATGTGTGTTATATCAGTGTGAGTGATAACTACCTGTTAGATGAAAGTGTAAGAAGGATTACAGAGATGATTCCCAAACTGGCTAACCTCACATCCGTCAAGTAAGTGGTTTCACTTGTTGGGTTTCACTTATTTTATTAATTTTTTATTAAAGTAGAGAACAGAAAGTCATACAGTATGTGACTTACTGTAATATCATTCTAAAAGTGCACTTTTAGAACCTTGGTGTACGTTATTATTATTTACTGAACTATCCACCTGTAACTTCATTGGCTAATTGCAGTCTGTTCTGAATCTTATTAGGTTGGGGAAGAACAACATCTCCAACAATGGAATCTTTCTACTCATTGAAAAAATGGCAGGCTTGCTGAAAATGAAGAAAATCTATGCAAAGTAGGATCTGTTATTGATTGCAGTATGAATTCTTATGATCATATGAAATATTTCAGTGTTAACAAAATTACAAGGTACAAATATAATATTCCTAGCAATCACAACAGAGCATTTTTGTTAAAAAAACAACAACAACAACAAAACAATGCTTCTATTTTTGTTTACAGTGCACAAGAAAAGAAAATCGATGTTCTGTTCTGGCCAAGCCCCACAAAGTGAGTAGTAGCTACCGTTGGAAAATGGAGCTTGAGTAACCGTAGAACACTATTAAAATTGTATGATAGGATTAAAGATTACTTTGCTGTTAAATTAACACTTCACATGCAATACAATGAGTAAAGGAAGCTATGTATCTGAGTACTATATTGTGAATAAAATTCTAATGTAATAGTAGCAGTAATAAATACATCACATCCTTGTGGTGCAGAGAAAAAAACACCACATCATTACCACCATTATCAACTTTATTATTTTTTATTATTCTTATTATTTCTTATAAATTATTATTCAATGATAGGTTATAATGTGCACCCTGTATGTATGAACAATATTATGCCACAGAAAAGATATGATATGATATGATATGATATGATATGATATTTATTTGCTGACATGGCATTTTCTTTTATTTGCTCACTTCTTAAAAAACATAAAAAACAATTTTAAAGACTCTGCAGCAACTATGTTTAAAACATCCTTCTTTTTTTTATTAGCAGTGCGAACACAGAGGACCCAAACAATGCTGGAAATTCCAAGGAAGTAATGTATGTGAAATAGTTTTATACACTTCATGTTCATCCTGATGTTAGACGTGAGGTCTTATATCTGTCAATATTCCACCAAATTAAACTGTTACAATTAAGCAGTGGTATAAATAATTGTTGGTCTAATAATAATGATAATAATGATATTGCACACACACACACACACACACACACACATACACACACACACACACACACACATGCACACAAACACACATAAACACACAGATAGGGAAGTTAGGCAGCTGCATTTATCTCAGTAGTCCTACTGGTTATCGCATTTTGCCTTCAAGGAAATGTTAAAAGCAGGCAAGTTGTGATGTCTGTCCTTCTGTACAATCCACTTTATTTGTGTTATTAATTTACTCGTGATTATTTCATCCTCAGTCATCAAAGATAATGTGCTACTGATGTGTCAGCAACAGTAGAGTGAAAAATCTCAGCCCGATGCATTTTATATGTTGTAATTATAAGGTTTTTAACCTCCTCCTTTCTCAACCCAAAGAAATTTGGAGTAGCTCCCTGTTTCCATCAGACTTTCTTGCGTATGTTGTTGTTTTCCTTGCTGCTAAGCCCATTGGGTGACAGCTTCCGTTGTTTCTATAGCAGATTTCTAACGTCCTCCTTTCTCATCTGGGCTTTCAGACTCGCACCAGTCATTAAAAAAAAAAAAAAAAAAAGCTGTTCAATGGCCCAATCGTGCAACCCAGGGTGGTGGTAGAGCTTGAAACCCCAATTGTTATATCAGCAACCCACACCCTCTACCTCTTTAGTCACCACTTTTCCAAAATCATACATGCAAACATAAATTAAACTTTTTTTTTACCTAGTTATCTACTTTATCCATGCTTTTATATGATACATCAAAATTCTAGTGTTGAAAGTATAAAACATGCTTGTTAGCAAGTACAAACATGACAGTTTTTTCCCCCTTTTTGTGTGTTTAGTTTGAATGGCTTGAATCTCAAATGTGTCAATGTGTCCAACCTGTGCAAAATACTCAGAGGCTGCTCCTCTCTCACTGTTCTAAAGTAAGTGTTTTAATACACCACACAGTAGGGCTTTGAATTTAGTTTTACCATAATTCATTCATTCATTCATAAATTCATTGATTCATTTTTTTATCTAAAGCATCACTGAGTCTCACTCTAAACGTCCTGCTTAGTGAACGTATGATATCAGAGCCATTTTAACTCATGTGCTTCCTGTTTTGTTGTTTTTATCTATTTTTTCCCCTCCCAGTTTGTCATCCAACTTGCTGAGTAACAATGGTCTGAAGAAGCTACTCGAACAACTGCCTTCTTTTGACACGCTTCAAGAAATCAAGTGTGTTATACGTTGTTATAGATTACATCATAGTTCATCATGTGATGCTGTAGTTTTATATTTCTATAAATGTCATTGTGAATTGTCCTCATATGTAGTGTCAGTGACAATGAAGTGGATATGGATGGGGTGGTGCTTCTCTCAAATCACTTTTGCAAACACCTGAGTGAAGTAAACGCTAGGTAAGAGCATTAACAATAAAGGATATCCTCTTACCATGAGAAATTATTGTGGCTTAACATCAGTAACAGTCTGACTCACAGTCATCTGTGTGTTACTAGCCACAACGGAAGGAGGAAACTCGTCTTGAAGTTCAGCTGCCGTGGAAGGTAATGCTAACAGTTTGCAGTTGCTTGGTTTGACATTATGCAGAGGGAAGTGTGCTGTATGTATGATTCATAACAGTATATTGTTTCCTGCAGTGTTGCATTAAATCACCAAACCTCACGTGGCTGTGATACTTTGCCCAAAAAATTCAGGTAGAACATTCATACTGTTTGTGCAGGATTTGTTTCTGTACATTTGCACACTGAAAAGCATGCATTTAAAAAAAAACATTTATTAACTTTATATAATTTCAGGTTAACTGAATGTGATATACAGCCTACTGACATGAACAGGCTGTGTAAGAATCTGAGCAGGTGCCAAAGTCAGCTAGACCTGGAGTGAGTTCATTGTTATTTCCCCTGCTGTATAAATATACCACAGTTGCATTTCGCTTTTTAGAATTTTTTTCTTATTGTTTTATGTTGCAGTTTCTCTCATGGGACGTTAAAGGATGAGTCCATTGGGACGTTATTACGGTTCCTTCCAGAGATGAAATCTCTCAGATTGCTAAAGTAAGGATTTTTGTTCAGTTTGACTAGGTGGAAAAAAGAAACTATAAAATTGCTGTATTGTCATTTTAAGACGGCTTTGATACCTCTTCTAGTCTAAGTCACGTCCAGATGTCAACGGATAGTGCTTTGTTGTTGGTCCGATTGCTTTCTGATTGCCAGCGCACCGCAGCTGTGGAACTCAGGTAACTTAAATGACTGTAAACTACTGTTTTCTGCATTTACAATAAGATGAAGATACAGCCTCTTTTTCCTGGACGTCTCCTCTTTTTTCCTGGAAGTGCTGCAACACCGCAGCAACTAAACATAGAGAAGGTGCTTGACTTTGCAGTTTTAGAAGAAGAACAGATTTAATACTAAATATTGATTGTTCTACAGCACTTTCATTGCATAAAAATAATAAATTATTCTTATTATCTTGTCTGTGATTACTTAAAAAAATTCAAATATCTTTAACATATTGAATTTTACTTTTGTCTCACTACTTTTGGCCATCATGCCTTCCTGGGCAAATCAAGAGAAAAATCAAAGCTTGATTTAATTATTTATTTGTTTGTTTATTTATTAATTCAATTATTCTATGGCAATTTAAAGAAAATGTTATGTGAAATGTTTGTTTTTTTTCCTTTTTCTTTTTTGGTTGAATTGAAAGGAGATTTTTTGGTCAAATACTGTAGGTTATTAAAGATTTTTTTAAGACTACGTGCACCTTGCTGTTCTCCCGCCTCGTGCTTTCTGTTTTAAAAAGTGGGTTCAATGGGTTACTCTATCTACCCCTTAGTGGGGCTTCATTATTGTCATCTGTTTACAGGCCAAAGGGAAAGGCATTCGTTAAGTTCCTCCAAGCCACCTCAGAAGCTGCAACATGCAAGTGAGTAATTTGAAGAGAAGAATTAACTGTGGACATGCAATGTGTGGTAATGACTGAATAGCATTGTTTTGTTTCTCTTTTTATTCAACAGGTTTAACCAATATAAGCTGAGCAGTGTGAATGTGACAAAGCTCTGTAGTATACTGGAGCATTGTCATCATCTGACTGATCTGGAGTAGGTTCAGTTCAGTAATTGATTCCCATTAAACCTTCCTTGATAAAAATCAACAACAATGATTTCTTTTTTTTTCTTCCTGATGTAGTTTGTCCAGTAACTTCCTTCAAGATGAGGGTGTGAAGACCTTTGTTCAGTTTCTGCCCAAACTTAAGATCTTCAATTCAGTAAGGTAAAGCCAATGTCTGTCTCATAGGTTGTTTAATACATGGCTGAGTTGTTGTTCTGGTAAGCTGTGCAATCTATTGCTGAATACATGAATGTGTCAATCACTCGGATTTGGAAACGTCTGAAAATGTTGTGGCACAGTAGGGAACATCTTCTTCTTGTTTAAGCACAAATTAATTCATGTTGTTTCCATTTCCATCTTTTTTCATGAGCCCCACAACACGTGATGACTTTGGTCCCCGTATTAAAAAAAATAAATGAAAAAAGAAATCCATACCCATAAAATATGTCTGCAGGTTTCCAAATATGATTTTAAAATGTTTTATTATTCAATCATGCATCCCTTGTTTTTTTCTTTATGTGATCCATGTATTAAATCACATTTAGGGTAATACACATGTGGACAAAATTGTTGGTACCCTGCGGTCAATGAAAGAAAAACTCACAATGGTCACATAAATAACTTTAATCTGACAAAAGTAATAATTTAAAAAAAATTCTATGAATGTTAACCAATGAAAGTCAGACATTGCTTTTCAACCATGCTTCAACAGAATTATTTTAAAAAATAAACTCATGGAACAGGCCTGGACAAAAATGATGGTACCCCTAGAAAATACTGAAAATAATGTGACCAAAGGGACATGTTAATTCAAGGTGTGTCCACTAATTAGCATCACAGGTGTCTACAATCTTGTAATCAGTCAGTGGGCCTATATATAGGGCTCCAGGTAGTCACTGTGTTGTTTGGTGACATGGTATGTACCACACTCAACATGGACCAGAGGAAGCGAAGGAAAGAGTTGTCTCAGGAGATTCGAAAGAAAATTATAGACAAGCATGTTAAAGGTAAAGGCTATAAGACCATTTCCAAGCAGCTAGATGTTCCTGTGACTACAGTTGCACATATTATTCAGAAATTTAAGATCCATGGGACTGTAGCCAACATCCCTGGACGTGGCCGCAGGAGGAAAATTGATGACAAATCAAAGAGACGGATAATCCGAATGGTAAAAGAGCCCAGAAAGACTTCTAAAGAGATCCAAGGTGAACTTCATGTTCAAGGAACCATCCGTCGATGTTTGAGCCAAAGTGGACTACATGGGAGAATACCATTGTTGAAAACAAATCATAAAAAAGCCACACTGGAATATGCCAAATTACATGTTGACAAGCCACAAAGCTTCTGGGAGAATGTCCTATGGACAGATGAGACAAAAATGGAACTTTTTGCCAAGGCACATCAGCTCTATGTTCACAGACGGAAAAATGAAGCATATCAAGAAAAGAACACTGTCCCTACTGTGAAACAAGAGGCTCTGTTATGTTCTGGGGCTGCTTTGCTGCATCTGGCACAGGGTGTCTTGAATCTGTGCAGGGTACAATGAAATCTCAAGACTATCAAGGGATTCTAGAGAGAAATGTGCTGGCCAGTGTCAGAAAGCTGGGTCTCAGTCGCAGGTCATGGGTCTTGCAACAGGACAGTGACCCAAAACACAGCTAAAAACACCCAAGAATGGCTAAGAGGAAAACATTGGACTATTCTAAAGTGGCCTTCTATGAGCCCTGACCTCAATCCTATTGAGCATCTTTGGAAGGAGCTGAAACATGCTGTCTGGAAAAGGCACCCTTCAAACCGGAAACAACTGGAGCAGCTTGCTCATGAGGAGTGGGCCAAAATACCCGCAGAGAGGTGCAGAAGTCTCATTGACAGTTACAGGAATCGTTTGATTGCAGTGATTGCCTCAAAAGGTTGTGCAACAAACTATTAAGTTAGGGGTACCATCATTTTTGTCCAGGCCTGTTCCATGAGTTCATTTTTTTTTTAATAATTCCGTTGAAGCATGGTTGAAAAGCAATGTCTGACTTTCATTGGTTAACATTCATAGAATTCTTATTTATTATTACTTTTGTCAGATTAAAGTTATTTCTGTGACCATTGTGAGTTTTTCTTTCATTGACCGAAGGGTACCAACAATTTTGTCCACGTGTGTATGAGTTATGCATGTTTTTAGATTTCTTGTTTAAGAAGCTCAATTTTAGTGCCCTATCATGTCCACTTATGGAGATATATCCAGTGGGAGTTTGTTTACAAGGAGAGTCTCAGAAAATTCCATCAAAATATTATTTGTGACCCATCATATTAAAGCTCGATAATAAGTTGCACAGGTTAGATTTGTGCAGTACGTGAAATCTATCAACGTTTGAACAAAAATCAGTTGATACTGGAAATACCATATCTTTCTGATCTTTCTACAGAATTGAGAAATTTGTAATCCCAAATGTTCTTTAAATGTTGTTGATCATAATCCAACCTGGTTACTTCAGTTGTGTTAGAAAAATGTGCAAATTAGTTTGTTTTGTTATAAAACTATTTTTGGGGAAACCCTAGTTGGCTGAGTATGCATAATACTTACAAAATGCGACTTGACATGACAGGACACATACAGTATAAAGTACACCTTCTGACTTTAGTGGTCATCAAACCGTATTTCTATTCATAAATACATTGCTGGTAATAACAAAGGGCATTTAATAGGAAACACTTTTAGTTAAATGTGAATTCAGATAATGCTACAATATGGCTAGGGACACAAATAGAGAATGTTAGAGGGAATAGGAACGGAATTCAGACTTCAGATTTGCCTTCGGATTGTGAGCAGGCCCAGGCCCGTACCCCATTATTATTAACACTAACTTTCACTGACAACAATGACACAGTGCCTTTATAGCAGTTGCACTGAGATACATGCATTTAACATTAAATTGCTGGGCAAAAATTGTCAGTAGTAACTTAGATGAAGATCATGTCATTCTTATACATTTTCCCAATCATGTAAAAACTGATCATTTTCCACAGCCTCAATGATAACAGTCTCACTGAAGATGGGGTGCTCTACCTGCTGAGTTTAATGAACACATGTGAAAGGGTGGCTGCTGTGGAAGTGAGGTAAAGCTTTATTTAAGGGTTTTTATATTATTATACACTCTTATATATATACACGATTGTATAGGTGACACTCAGTGCCTTATAATTGCTTATGAATTCTACACCAACGTGATATTTATTCTATGTGTTGTTTATAAAATCATTTCAGTCTCGCAAAGGAGATGCAGCAGGCCCTTATTCGCTTTGATCAGAAGAATTTAACAGGCAAATTATTCAGGTTAGTCAGGGCTCACCATATCATTTTCTCTCACCATAATTCTAATGAAATAGAAAGTGAAAATGTTTTAGTTGATTTGGTGTTTGGTCACAACATGTTTTGTTACAAATTTTTTTTCTTTCTGTTTCACCCTTGTTTTATTTTTCTCTTTTTTTGTCTCTTTTCTCTTACTTCCTCATATACTGTATGCACTGCAGTCTGAGACATTGCTGTTTTGATTCAAACCATTTGAGGAGTCTTGTGGATACACTCACCAGTTGTCCCAAACTTACACTACGGTGAGATTATTTATTTATTTATTACTAATATAATATAATATAATATAATATAATATAATATAATATAATATAATATAATATAATAATCACTGAAGGAAATCAGCATGTTGTTTTGTCAGTGTTGTATGATTTTTTTCTCCTCTAGGTTAACATCATGTACTGTGCAAAGTCAAAATTCAGACTTTCTACTGAAAAAATTGGCGACACTGAACTCAATACAAACTCTAGAGTAAGAATCTCAAGCACATGTACTAACACGCTCACAATTATTTCTTACGGTGCTGTGAAAAAGTATTTGCCTGATTTCTTTTTGCCATATTTGTCACACTTAAATGATTCAGATCATCAAACAAATTTTAATATTAATATTAAACGAAAATAACCTGAGTAAATATAAAATGCATTTTTAAAATGATGGGTTCACTTATTTAGGGGAAAAAAACTGTCCATACCTGCCTGGACCTATTGTGAAAAAGTAATTGCTCCCTAAACCTAAATCCTTTTGAGTCTTTCACATCACTGTGGAGGAATTTTGGCCCACTCTTCTTTGCAGAATTCTTTTAAGTCAGGACCATTGGAGGGATATCGAGCCTGGCATGCCACAGCGTCTCAATCAGATATAAGTCCTTTTTTGTTAAGACTTTGGCTAGGCCAGTCTAAAACCTTAAATTTTATAGTAGAATTCATGGTTCATCATTTATGGCGAGTTGTCCATGTCCTGAAGCTGCAAAGAAGCAGCAGATCATCACACTACCATAACCATGTTTGCCTGTTGGTATGATATATATGTATATATATTTTATGAAATGCTGTGTTAGTTTTATGCCAGTTGTAATGGGATGCGCACCTTCCAAAAAGTTAAACTTTTGTCTCATTTTACATTTAGGCATTTGGTAGACGCTCTTATCTCATCAGTCCACAGAATAGTCAAGATGTTTTTTGGCAAATGTAAGATGAGCCTCCCATGGATGTCATTTTTGGCCCGCAGTTCTTTACATGTTGTTCTGGGGGTTTTTTTATGGATAAGTCGTCATTGTACTCCTGGTGTAAATTTTGGTAGGCCGGCCACTCCTGAGAAGGTTGAATACTGTCTCAAGTTTTCTCCATTTGTTGATAATGGCTCTTATAATGGTTCACTGGAGTCCCAAAACCTTAGAATTTGCTTTGCAACCCTTTCTGACCCATTTCTTTAGATCGTGTTGCTTTTAAGAACTTTTATCATGCTTCACTTTGTCAGACAGGTTCTATTTATTTCATTTGAAAAAATGTGGTTAATCTCAGTTCCTTCATTATTTAGCAAGGGCAAACAGATTTTTTTTGTTTTTCTTGACATTTTAAATTTTCTTGTATTTACTTGGGTTATGTTTCTGTAATAAAAATTTGTTTAATGATCTGAATCATTTAAGTGGAACAAATATGGCAAAAACATTATTGAGAAGGGGCGCAAATATTTTTTTCACCGAACTGTATATACATATTTCATGTTTATCTATGTTGTAATGTTTACAGTGTTTTTGCTTCTGTTCTTTTCAGGCTAAGAAACAACTCTTTCAATGCTGAGGCAGTTAGGCATTTGGTTACTGAATTGTGTAGAGATGCAAATCACAGAACAATTCGGTGAGCATGGTGAAGCAGGCCAGGATATCTTACCATCTCCAGTTACAATACATTATTTGATGAATGCTTCTATTATAACTTGTTGCTTAGGATAATGGAGCCGTGGATTAAAGGGGAAGCTGCTGTTGACCTGGTGGCAGGCTGCCTTGAATCAAATCCACACATCAAAGACATCAGGTGTGCTGCTGCCCAATTTCTCTAGAAAATTATTTTGAAATAGAAATTGACATTATTGTAAATAAATACTCAAAAATATAATTTGAAATATAAATTATAATATGTGAAGTTACACCAGTTTAGTCCTTTACATGTAAACGTTGGCATGTGTACTGCATCCATATACTATAAATATCCATCCATCCTCCATGCCACTTATCCTGTGTAGGGTCATGGGAGCCTAGAGTCTAACCCAGGGAACTTGGTCCACAGGCCACAAACACACACGGTCACACACCCAATCGCACTCTATGGGCAATTTGGAAATGCCTATAAGCCTATACTGCTTATCTTTAGACTGCAAGACAAAAATTTGTGTACTCAGAGGAAACATGGAGAGAACATGGAAACTGCACACACACAGACCGGAGGTGAGATTCAAACACCCAAAACCGGGTGTGCTAGTAAGCCATCATGCCGTTTATATACTGTATAATTATACACAATTACACACATGCATTAATTAATGTCACAGTGTCATATGAAGGTAGGGTTTATAGTCCTTTGCTGCTTGCACATTTCTTTTCCAGTCGCTACAATCCCCTGGTTCAAGTCTTTCATATGCTTTTCCTTTTTCCCTTGCATTTAATTATTCACTATGGACATATTTTCATACCTGTATAATTATTTATTTTAATTTATGCTGCAAGTCAAATAATCATCAGTTAGCTCGTTAGATATGGAATATGTGTGCATTAAAGAGTACTGTGCAAAAGTTTACACACACTGTGTTTTTCAGTACAAACTCACTCACTCTCACTCACCGTCTATACCGTCTATAACGGTGAGTGAGAGTATGCAGGGTCGCAGGGGGCCTGGAGCCTATCCCAGGAGATTTAGGGCTTGAGGCAGGGTACACCCTGGACAGGGTACCAATCCATCACAGTGCGCACACACACACACACACACACACACACACACATAGACACACTCACACACTTACAGGCATTGTGGGAACGCTAATTAGCCTAATATGCAGGTCTTTGGACTGTGGGAGGAAACCTACCAAGCACGGGGAGAACATGCAAACTCCAGGCACACAGAGACAGGAATTAACCCTGGCCGGGAATCAACCCTGAACCCTGGAGGTGCAAGGCGACAGTTCTAACCCCTACTTTACTATTGAACTTAAAAATGACTGAAAATTTTATCCAAGAAGAGAAAGCAGCATATTATAAAAGAAACTACATTTTAGACTAAAAACTAAATGAAATCTGCTGGGTTTTGAGTGCAAAAAAGAAGCAAATGCTACAGTCAAAGAACTCAGAGAAACTGTGAATGATTCTGCAGGAAGTTACTTATTAGCATTTTTTGCATGTGCCTTTTGATTTTAGTTTTCCCTTTTGTTTTGCCTATTTAACTCTAACTGATGCAGTGAGCAGATTGCACATTCAGGGTTGTTTGATATCCAGCATCAAGGGTTCTATTCTCACCTTGGGTCTGTGTACATGGAGTTTGCATGTTCTTCCCATGGTTGGTGGGTTTCCTCCAGACCTCCGGGTACAGTAGGCAAATTTCATGCCTCGTGCCTACTGTATAAGCCTGTTGGGGCACTGTTATGATCTGGGGTTACTTCAGATGGTAAGGTCTTGGTTCAGAAACGCTATGTGCCCAGATAGAGCTCGTCTTCCCTGGGGCGGCACAGTGGTGTAGTGGTTAGCACTGTCGCCTTGCACCTCCAGGGTCCGGGTTCGATTCCCGTCTCTGTGTGTATGGAGTTTGCATGTTCTCCCTATGCTTGGTGGGTTTCCTCCGGATACACCGGTTTCCTCTCACAGTCCAGGTTAATTGGCACTCCCAAATAGTAGTGTGTGCATGAGTGTGTGCCTTGTGATGGATTGGCACCCTGTCCAGGGTGTACCCCGCCTTGTGACCTAAGTCTCCTGGGATAGGCTCCAGGCTCCCCGTGACCCTGAACACAGGATTAAGTAGTATAGATGATGAGTGAGTGAATGTCTTCCCTGATGGCACAGGTATAGTTCAAGATAACAATGTCAGGATTCATCGGGCTCAAATTCTGAAAGAGTGGTTTAGGGAGTCCAGACTTTGATTTGACTCCATTGAGAATTTTTGGAATGTGCTGGAGAAGACTTTATCAGTACAAGATCTTGAAAAGAAATTAACATGACTCTGGACAGAAATAAACATTGTGATATTGCATAAGCTTAACAAAGCGATAGTGTGGCTTTAATCAAAGCAAAAGGCGGTCCATAGAAATATTAGAGTGTGTGACCTTTTTTTGGCAAGGCCATGTATATAATTTACTATTAAAATATAATTTTACTGTTTTGTTTGATAAAGTATCTAATAATGTACAGTATAATGGGGTCAATGTTATATAGACTGACCTGCCCAAGGAAAACCTGCATGCTTGTAGAGCTGTGAGATTAAATCGGCAAACCTAAAATATATTTATGTTTTTAAGTACAGTATTTATGTTTTTAAGTACAGTACTGTGGGCTTTACAGTACTGTAAAGAGCCCACAGCAGTGGGCTCTTTTTAGCATTAATAGGTGCAACAAGATATTAAAACATTTGCCTCCAAATCTCACCTTCTCCATTATGGTTGGATGCTGGAATTTGGTCGCATCTTTGAGTTGTTCGATCTTCACATTCCATGACATGAGACATAAACACAAACATTTTTGGTCTAGTTAAGGATTACACCATACAGATTTCTATGAGGTGATATGTAGTTCTACTTTAGGCTGCTTTGGGCTGAATCTTTTTATGACACAAATTATAACACAATGAGAGTTAGTAATAAAATGTATTATTTGAAGGGGATAAAACAATATATGAAATCTGCAAGATAGCTATAAAAAAACAAAATCACAGCTGCAAACAACAACATGTTTAGAAGGCTATTTTTTAATGGACTACTGCAATAGTTTGGATTTATCCTGTCCTTTCTGTGGTGGAAGTGGTTTGTTTTTTTATGCAGAAGCTCTGGCAAATGATCAAAGAATTTGTCATAGAGAAAAAAAAAGTCTTTTTGAGCCCAGAGGAAAGCTCAAATCAGCTATGTGGAAACAGTCAGTTTATGTTGCGCTGTTATTTCTTTTTATTATATATTTTCCATATCATATTTTTTTTTTACTTGAATGCTTGATTTTTCAAGTATTTGATCAAAATCAATTAAACATAATAATATTTGCATTAGTATTTGTGTGTGTCTTAGTGAAATAATAGTTAATGACATGTAGCTTTTAAAACGAAAAGCATTTTTAACCAATTATACAAACATGACTAAGCAAAAAATGTAAAAATGAGTCACATAGGCAAAGAAATAGGACAGATACATATCATCATGTGCTTTTCTGGTTGTTTTCAGGTTGTTTCTATGACCACCAAAAAAAAAGTAATAATAATAATATGCTCATTTTGAGAGTTCTACATTTCTGCAACACCATTATTCCATATCCCAATATTCCTGATTTTTTATCCCCATTGCCCATGCTGTGTTGCTGGCGCAGATCTGTGCCCCCGCATTTTAGTTCTAAATTTAGTTTAGCCCCTCGCATTAGTTTTTGATCAAAACCTGCATGAAATATAGTTTCTTGTACCAAATGAGACAATATCACAATCACAATGGGCAAAAAAAAATCCTATTCTAACCAAATCTCCTCAAAAATTTTTATTCAGTCTTTTGCTTGTTGTTAGTGTCTTTATATAATCAAATGTATTTAGCAGATACAGATAATAATTCCTTTTTTGAGATATATTTGACCTAATAAATTAAATTCTATGTTCTTGCAGAGTTGAAAAATCATGCCTTAACCTTTCTGTTGAAAGCCTCAACTCTGCCACGTAAGTTGCAAATTCTTCTAAATGCAAGAAATATGCTTGTGTGTGTGTGTGTGTGTGTTAATGAATAAATCACAATGGGGCGTGCTTTTATTAGACTTTATGACAGAATGAATAACACGGTGTTGTGTTACCTTTATGAAATTCATACCTGCTCCTGTTTATTTTTTCATAACTCACTAAATATGTACAATAACTTTAAATGCTGCACTTTTCACTTCAGAGTCCCTCAAGAAAATGGGAATACCCCCCTGATTGCTGTGGACTCGATAAGGTGTGGTATTTTATATCTAGATGATTATCTAAGTCATTTGATCTGTACTGTATGATAAATGTGTTTAATGTAAAAAAATGCTTAATTTCAGGTCATTAGTGAATATATTTCTACACGTTTGCCGTACTGACTGTATGAACCCGCTTTTTCCATCAGCTTTGATGACTGTGAAGTGAAGGGGCTGCACTTATCCTCACTGAAGTCTACCGTCCAGAAGTGTTCCTCTCTGCAAGAGTTAAAGTATGTTGACAATAGACTTAAGTTCTCCGCACTACAGTATCTGTGTAATAAAAACCTCTCTCATAGTTTTATTATTAGGGCCCAAGCACTATGACATCAGCCCTATGTCGTCATAGTGTGTGAAGGGCCCTCTTGTTAGGGCCCAAGCACTATGACATCAGCCCTATGTCGTCATAGTGTGTGAAGGGCCCTCTTGTTTTCCTTAGGATTATTATTTTTTTCCCCACCCTTTTGGACCTTTCGGGGGTCTTAACATGATCAAAAACTCATGAAACTTGGCAGACAGGTTGGAGTCTGCTGCCATCAGGATGCCTGAGAGTCTCGTGGCCCGGGGCCCAAAGGGGCCCCCACACGAGATTTTGCTGCCTAGCTCATACACACTTTCACCTAGGCACACGAAACTCGGCACACATTTAGAGCTCATCGAGCCGAACAACTTTCACCTGCATGTCCTGGGCTAAACTCAACAGGAGGCCGGTTATTTTGGGTCGTTCGCAAAAACGCACCCAATGGATTTTGATATACTCCTCCTAGGGAAATTATACAATCGCTACCAAATGCAATGCAAAATTTCAAACGGCTCAGCCGTGATAATGTCTTAAACGTACGCCAAAAAATGATTAATAACTTTGTGTGGCATTATATTGAGTGACATTATATTCAGTGACACCTTCGGTGACATCACACACACACACACACACACTCAACAAATATTTAGGGCCCAAACTGACATTAGCCCTGTTTTAACACACAAATACATCTCACACACTCACACACATCACTAATGTTAATACACACAGACTCAAACCATACACACAAACAAGCACAAACACAAGCACATTTACACGTGACACACCTCTCTCCCTCACTCTCACACACACTAACCCTTGCACACTAATGCGCGCACACACACACACACACACACACACACACACACACACACACACACACACACACACACACACACAGGCATGCTGCATGCACACACACAAACACACTCATACATCACACACATGCACACATACAGACACCCATATTACAAATGTTTACACTCTCGCACACACACACACACACCTCTCACGATGCACACACACTAACCCTTACACACTAATGCGCACACACACACACACACACACACACACACACACACACACACACACACACACACACACACACACTCATACATCACACACATGCACACATACATACACACACCACACACACACACACACACACACACCCCTCTCTCACGACGCGCGCACACACACACACACTAATGCACACAAACACATCTCACACACTAACACACATATCACTAATGTTAATACACACAGACTCAAACCATTCACACAAACAAGCACAAACACAAGCACATCGTCACACACAGACTGACACATCTACACGTCACACACCTCTCTCCCTCACTCACACACACTAACCCTTACACACTAATGCGCGCGCAAACACACACACATATTTAGGGCCCAAACTGACATTAGCCCTGTATAGTGTGTGATGTGTGCAGGTTGTGAGGTGCAACCGAGTGGCGATGGCTTTTTCGAGGTCTTAGCACACTCGAATGACACAGGTTGTGCGGTGCGCCCGGGGTGGGAATGGCGCAGGGTGCTTGGGCCCGTCATCGTTGCTTGCAACTATATTTTTCGTTAGGATTATTATTTTTTTCCCCACCCTTTTGGACTTTTCGGGGGTCTTAACATGATCAAAAACTCATGAAACTTGGCAGACAGGTTGGAATCTGCTGCCATCAGGATGCCTGAGAGTCTCGTGGCCCGGGGCCCAAAGGGGCCCCCACACGAGATTTTGCCGCCTAGCTCATACACACTTTCACGTAGGCACACGAAACTCGGTACACATTTAGAGCTCATTGAGCCGAACAACTTTCGCCTGCATGTCCTGGGCTAAACTCAACAGGAGGCCGGTTATTTTGGGTCGTTCGCAAAAACGCACCCAATGGATTTTGATATACTCCTCCTAGGGAAATTATGCAATCGCTACCAAACTGGGCCAAAGAGATCTAAAGACATTGACGATGCAAAATTGCGGAGGGATTTTTCGATATCTCAAACGGGTCAGTCGTGATAATGTCTTAAACGTACGCCGAAAAATTATTAATAACTTTCTGTGTGGCATTATATTGAGTGACATTATATTCACTTTCTGTGACATCACGTTCAGGAACATCATAGTGTGAGGCTTTTCTTCCAGCACCTGCGGCCTATTGTATGCACATACACATCACAAATTTTAACACACACAAACACATCTCACACACTAACACACACATCACTAATGTTAATGCACACAGACTCAAACCATACACACAAACAGGCAAAAACACAAGCACATTTACTCGTCACACACAGACTGACACATCTACACGTCACACACCTCTCTCCCTCACTCTCACACACTAACCCTTACGTACTAATGCGCGCACACACACACACACACACACACACACACACACGCAGGCATGCTGCATGCACACACACAAACACACTCATACATCACACATATGCACACATACAGACACCCATATTACAAATGTTTACACTCACGCACACCTCTCACGATGCACACACACACACCACACACACACACACACACACACACACACACACATACACACACCCCCCTCTCTCACGACGCACACACACACACTAATGCACTCAACAAATATTTAGGGCCCAAACGGACATTAGCCCTGTATAGTGTGTGATGTGTGCAGGTTGTGAGGTGCAACCGAGTGGCGATGACTTTTTCGAGGTCTTAACACACTCGAATGACACAGGTTGTGCGGTGCGCCCGGGGTGGGAATGGCAAAAGGTGCTTGGGCCCGTCATCGTTGCTTGCAACTATATTTGTTCTTGTTGTCGTTGTTATCAAGGTTCTCTCAGCTGACGATGGGGGCAGATGGTGCAAAGTTTCTCTCTTCAGTTCTTCCCTTGCTGGACAATCTAAAGACCCTCAGGTGCCCTAAGTCAGCATGTTATAAATTGTTGATCGCTCATTATTCAACTTTAGAATCCATGACATTCCACTGGAAGCTTTGGACTTTTGTGTTAAGTACTGTTTTTTTCTGTTATATGTTTCCCTAGTCTTAATTCCACAGGAGACACAGAAGCAGTAGTAGTTGCATTAAAGCATACACAAAAGCAGCTGGAAAAGCTCAGGTATAGCTCGCCACAGTTTTTCCACAAAGTTGTCTCTCTTTCTTTTTTTATACTTTAATAAAATGATCTCCAGATCCTTAATGCCAAATACATATCTATGTGTATACATAAATTTCTACAATGTTTTCTTCTAGTTTGTCCAATCATGTAATCAAAGACAGTGGAGCTGCAGTACTGGGGAATGCCCTTCAGGCCTTGACAAGAATGCGATCACTCAGGTAGGTTGTGATTCATAATTTTCATTAGTACTTTCTGAAACAATATTATATTGGTTGCCTGTCTTCAAAAATTTGGGTATTTCCAAATAATGCAATGAAAAAAGACCTGACTTATTCTGAGCTGACATTGTGATTGTGATTATTTCCCCCTACATATTTCCCTAAGGGGTTTTCTGGGGTCACAAATAGTGATCTCCTAGCAATTTTATAAACATGGCCTAATCTGGCTACTCGAGTCAAGATAGAGTACTTTAATACTTAATACTTAATACTTTATTAATCCCAAAGGGGGCGGCACTGTGGTGTAGTCGTTAGCACTTTGTCTTGCACCTCCAGGATTTGGGGTCGATTCCCGGCCAGGCTCGATTTCCATATCTGTGTGCATGGAGTTTGCATGTTCTCCCCGTGCTTGGTGGGTTACCTCTGGGTACTCCGGTTTCCTCCCACAATCCAACTGCAGATGAGGCTAATTGGCGTTCCCAAAGTGTGTGTGTGTGACCTGCGATGGATTGTGCCCCAAGTCTCCTGGGATAGGCTCGTGCCACAATCCCCCCCCCGCGACTCTGCATACAGGTTAACGCGGTATAGACGATGAGCGAGTGAGATGAATTAATCCGAAATGAATTACTGGAACTATGGGACAATGGAACTATAAGTTACTGAATCAATAACATTGTTAAATTATACCACACAGGAAATCTTTGTTTATAGAAGCAAAAAAATTAATTGATGAATAAACATTTAATTATGTCTGTACATTGAAGATATTTGCAAAATAATTATTTGGGGGGCGGGGGAGGGGGGGGGCGTAAGATAAGTAATAGAACACATCAAGATGGCTTTTGGAATTTTTGTCTGTTTTGTCTGTTTGTGCATGCATCACATAAAAACCACTGAACCCTCAGGGGGGGAGGGTTTTCACAGGTTTGGTAGAGCTTGAGGTAACATATAGGCTTTGTTTCATCACAATCGGCCCACAGGAATAGAAGATATGAATGAAATTTAAATTGAAAATGCCCTTATATCTGCTAAACACACACCCCCTTTATTCCATGTTTAGATTGCTTTCCAGTTTACCTGATTTTTATTAGGACAAGCATCTTTGTAGCTCATCCACTCACTCAGGCAAATATTTTGCTGTCCTCTATCCATTAAAAGGGACCATAATTGATATCTTAAACCTCATTCTGAAAACAACTGATTTTCCAGTTTGATAATATAATCATTTGACACATCTGAACCAAATTTCAGGGCCAAATCTTTTGTAAAGAAAAAAAAAGTTTATTGAATTAGTGACACTCTGTGTCCTTGTTCAATCTCTGTCTCCTTCTGTAGTCTCTTGCAGTGCTTGAATTGCACAGCAGCTGGAGGTCGTGATTTGGTCCGTGGTCTGGTCCAGTGCCGCTCTCTGGAAGAAATTCGGTAAGTAGCCTCTGCATCCAAGCTTATTACTATTTACAGTTTTATGCACTTTGATTCTGAGTGGGTAAATTTTTATAAACAGGGGACGTTCACTGTTGTAGCTGTGAATCGTCTAGCTGTGAATACTAGTAAATGAACAGTTTTAGATGTAGGATGATTTATTATTTTTAACTACAACAAACAAAATGCATTACACAGTATTTCCGTATGCCAGAGTGTCTTCATGATTTGTCTGTAACTGTGGGTTTGTGCAACAGAAACATAATAGTAGTTTAAAAAAAGCTTAGGTCTAAACTGTAATCATCGCTACTTTTGCTTTATGAGTGTTAAAGTTTATTCACCTTGGTGAATCTCTCTCCAAAGGCTGGAGTCTTTAGAACTGGATGAAGAAAGTGCAGCTTGCTTTGCACATGGCCTTCAGGCAATGGTGTCACTTAAAAATATCAGGTAGTTCTGAATGTTGCAAATGCTTTTCAATTCATTGATCAGTTTTACCTTTAAAATGACTTCTAACATAACGTTATGGTGGCTTATTTTTTAGTTTGAAGAATATGACGTCACAGGACAGCAGTCAGATTCTGCGGGTGCTGGCTAGTCTGCATACACTGATTGAGTTGGAAGTGTTAGAGTAAGTTTAAATTACTTTTCTCAGTTATTTCAGATTTTGCTATGTCTGTATACAATCATGAAAAAAAATAAGTTTATGCTAAAGATATTACTTACTTGTTCCTTATAAAGTGGGCAGTGAGTTTTCACATAGTAATGTGTCAGTTTTTATAGTGTGTGATCGATTTAAGTTGTTTTTTAGAATTTTGTTCTCCTCAAGATGGAAACAGAAAAAGATGCTGTAAGACTTATAGATCTAGAGAGCGAAGGCATGCAGTAGTTCATTCATCTTTTCTAACCACTTTATCTTGGCCAGAGTTATGGGGAATTTGGAACACTGGGACGTGGCAGGAATATATTATGCCAGTCCATCACACAGGGCACCATGAACAAGCACATTTACACACTCATTCACACACTCATTTACACTTAGGGCAATTTAAAGCACCCACCACACCAACCAGGTCACTATGCATAGGAACTCCACACAAACAGGAACAGGAGTTCTAAAAAATAGAAAGGAACAAGTGTGACTAAGTTCTCTCTAATTCTGTTGGGCTGTGAAATGACCCAATCACTCCGCTGGTATGACCCACATTTTTGCTCAAAGATTTTTGTGCTAAAAAAATGCAGTACTAATGAGTGCACCCCTATTAAATATACATAATGATCTTTAGTAAAACCCTGGATTGCGAGAAACTTAGTCTGTGAGTGTTTTGCAAGATGAGCATACATTTTGAATACATTTTAACTTCATAAACGAGTGAGGTCTTGAAATGCGTGTATTGCAGTACGTATACGCTTTGTCTGCCGAGCATCACGTGATCATAACTGAGCAAATGGTGGTTCTCTCGCTCTCGTGCTGCGGGATTGTGGATAACTAAAGCATTGTGACCACATGTGTGTGCGTGTATGTGAAGCTTTTTAAAAATTTTGTGTCCCAGTGTAGTGACTGTGCTTTAGTAACTCTACTGCAACAACAGCCCTCATGAAGAAAAAGGTTAAATAGGCTGTAGCAGTGCGGGAGATGAATCTGTTTAACGACAATGCGACATCACATTTCTGAGAAAGCCTCAAAATAGGCAAAAGCAAGTGTCGATAGAGAGGTTCCCTGTTAAAAGTTCCTTGTTAACAAAATGTATGGGGAAATTCATTGATATACGAGTCCTTTGGATTATAAGCAGGTTTCTGGGATGAATTATGCTCGCAATCCAAGGTTTTTAACTTTATTTTTTAATATTTTCCTTTGTACTATACTTTCAGACGGACTTTTACAAAAGGGGCATTTCAAGCTTTTGAAAAGATCACTAAGTCAGGTTTGCCTTGGGCTTGTTGTTTTTTCTTTTCTGTTTTTGTACAGTAAGAATGTTCAGCCTCAGTGTGTTGTGGAGGTTATATTTACCTTAAATAAATACAATGGTGGCGAAAAGTATTGAGATTCACTTTTTAATAACATTAATGACATTTTGTTGTTATAAAGATGTCAAAAAGACATCTGTAGTACTCTGGTGTCACTTGTTCAATCCATGCCTACTTGGCTGTTTGATACCCTGGCTTGAGAAAGTAAAAGTCCTGCCACAATTTTTTTTTCCATCCATTAACTAAACAAGCTAATTCTAACTAGAATAATTTTTAAAAATTAGTAAACTCTCTTTTACGTCTTTACTTTTGTTTTGTGTAAATGATCAGTTGATTTTTTATTACGTTTTTCGCACAAAAACACCTAGAATTAAAAGATGGTGTACTAACTTTTACACATGACCGTATATACTTCTGTGCCTGTTTCCTCCAATGTCTTCATCAGGTTTTTTTTTTTCTGTTTTTCTGGGATTGATTTGTACTTTTTATCCCAAAGTATATGTCTCTATGGCTGCATGCCGTTTATATTTGCATAGTATTGTTTGTAGAGATGAACATTTGGAAATTGCTCCCGGGCTTGGGGAAGTCCACGATTTTTTCTGAGGTCTTGACTGATTTATTTAGTTTTTTACCATGATGCCAAACAAAGTGGCACTGGGTTTGAATGTAAGTCTTACATCCATGGTTACACCCACAAAATTGACTCAAATGATCACTTTTTACTCTGTGTTTACTTTGGGTGTTGGCCAGTGACCTATATTCTTTGTTCTATGAATGACACCCTCATTGTGTGTGTGTGTGTGTGTGTGTGTGTGTGTGTGTGTGTGTGTGTGTGTGTAAAGAAATCTTTATTTCAGGTTTATTTTATTTTTGTTTGTTTGTTTGTTTGTTTGATCAACTAGGTTGTTCGAGTTGAGAATGGGTGATCGAGGGATTGAGGAGCTAGTGAAACACATCCCTAAACTAACAAAACTGAAAACAATAAAGTAAGTAGTCAATTGGAATGACTTTCATGGACTCATAATTCTAAGCTTTTTTGGTTCTCTGATTAATGTACTACAGTGATGATATAGTGATCCCTAGTGGAAGTGATAAAAGTACACACACACTGTGGTGCAACTTTTATCCTGAACCTTATTTCTTTCCTACACAATATGTTGTGCCTTCGTTTTCCTTTTTTTTTTTTTTAGTTATTGTTAGAGGTTGGGCCACTGGTTGTTTTATTCATATTGGCATGCTCAGTAATCAACTTTTTCCTCATAGTCTTTCAGGGAACTGTGTGAGTGACCATGCTGGAGAGGTGTTGGTGAAAGCACTGTCACACTGCATAGCAATGCAACAAATCTGGTAAAACACACAAAAGAAAAAAGAACACACACTTTTTAATGGTCTTCGACATAATATTTGCAGTATAGAGTTGGCTGAAATCAGCTTAAAAAGTGAAATTCTATTGGGGAACTTTATATTGTTTATGTTCAGCCTTTCCAAGAACAAACTTGGACAGAGTTTTGCAGCTGTACTGGGGCAGGTTCTTCCATCGTTCTCTGAGCTCTCTGAGTTGGAGTAAGTCCTCATCTAAAATATGTTTTATATTGATTAAAAAAAAAAACCCTTAAACACTGTTATTTTTTTAGATGTCTAAATGGCTACATAAGTGTGTCTTCTAATCTTTCTGTTTCTTTTCTGATTTCTCAAAGTCTCTCTGAGAACCCGATAGGTTCAGAAGGGTGTTCAAGTCTCTGTACGGGGCTGGTCAACCTGAAGGCACTGAAAAGGCTACAGTAATATGCTACGCACTTTTTCTATATGACTTGCATAAGTACTTCATAATTCATACTTAATTGTTACATTTTTGGCTTGTTGACATAGTGTACAGTATATTCAATCTTTAAACAATTATTCATTTCGGTTAAAATTTTGTATGAATGTTTGTTGTGCAGCTTAACCGCCATTGGAACCTCAGACTTGGTCAATGTTGCATCTTGCCTAGAACACTGCACGTCTTTAGAGGACGTCAGGTATGTTTGACATCACATTATAATCTCATTTGAAATCTTTTTTCCACCCTAATTCACATTTACTGTTTTCGTATAGCTTGGCATGGAATAAATGTGAAAATGAAGTGGTTCTGAAACTTGCTCAAGTTCTGCCACAATGCAGTAACCTGAAAAGACTCGAGTAAGTGTTTAAACCATTAAAGCATATAAAACAGTTGCATATCAGGATCTAGTTTTGAGCAGCACATAAATTATGTATCTATTTTTTTTTTATTGTAGTCTGGAGTCCAATAATATCAACACATCAGGAGCCAAGAGCCTGGCTATATGTTTGCACCTTTGTCCTTGGATTGAATTAATCAGGTAATTTGAAGTAAAACATGACTATTCAGTATCATATTATCAAATAATACATATATCTCTTTAAATACATTTTAATACATCTGATCTCTGTTTTAAAAGGCTTTGGCGGAATCCCATTCAAAAGGAAGACCCAATTTTAAAAGACGAGAGGTTGAATTTCTCATCAACCTAATCTAATGCACACTGGATTACCATCTTTATCATCCTTTTAATACAATTTGCATGTTTTATTTTATTATTTTTTTAAATTATATTATTTCTGTTCATATTTATAGCATATAAATATTGAGGTATTCTGTTTACATTCATTTGGAGAACACATTACCTCACTATATCAATAACAATAACTATACAATGTCGCCGTTCTTCTAGTCGTCTAGGATTCTGAGGTTTATGGAAGCGATATGAATAATCCATTTTTTACACTTCAACAGATTGTGAGAAATACATTTAAAAGCCTTGTTCTGCATGTCCAGAGACACAATAACGAACAGTTCTGTGCTGTTCCTAAAGTCATTTTTGACAACACATAGCATGTTAACCAAAATAGACTCATTTAAAAATAAAAAAATACAGATAATTCATATGCTGCCTACGAACTATGACTACGAACATGCAGATTGGCTGGGAGCTTATATGATTTTGCACACTGATAAAGGCAGCTTAAAACTTATCACCCAAATCAAAAGGCTAATGTAGTAAATAATGTCCTTCCATTGACCTGTCCTAAACTTCTCCTTGTTGTGTTCTCCTGCAGATCTCGTATTTATTTCTGCATATTCATACTTAAATATCTCAAGAATTGCACTGGAAAAATTAAACCTTACTAGACACTGATGCACAACTGAATGATGGTGTGCTGCTTGGTATGTGATATGAAAATAAGGAGTGACTTACTAAACTTTTAGTGAGTAAAAATGAGTCATTCTGAAGACTGGTACTCTACCTACAGTACGTAGGGGGAAAAAATTGGATATAAATTATTAACTAGAAAATGAGAATTATGTAACTATAATCCAGTAGAGCAAACACGATTTTTGTTTTTTCACAAAATCATAAGATTTCAATTGCCAGAGTAAAAACATGAATTGTGTGAATTTTAGAATATTATCTATTATATTTGATATGCACTATAGATAAGTTAAATGTTTTTGTTATATTTGATAAATGTTGATGTGTCTTAATGTATATCTGCTTGTCAATAAAGCATTGGATGAATGAGACTTCACTTCTGAGATTTTTTTCTGAGAAGATTTTTTCACTGTGCTTGTTACTGAGGCAAATTATTGCTACTTTGTACTTTCTACTGAGGCCTTAAAACCTACCATATGCCTTTGTATGCCTACTGCTGAGTCTTCCAACCTCGCTTATAATTCAGCAACGATGCTATAGAGTTCTACTTGTTGTTGTTTAACAGCTAGCAAAATTAGCCATGGGGTCTAAAGCCTTTCTACTGCTAACTGTGCTAATTTGACTAGCTGTTGAACACCCTGCATCTTAAGCAAATATGATAAACTAAATGAACAGAACGATTTGGCACCCAGGTAAATCATCTGTGCCACTTTGTTTAAAAACAGTTTATGGCATTTATCTTTGGTCTCATAAATTTACTAATACCTTTCTGTAAAAGACAGGGAACATCATCCACTACAGTTCCACACAATTCATTTTGCTAGATGTCACTCCTTATGTTAAACTTAAATGTGTGTCTTTAACAATAACAATAAATATGCTTTGGCAATAAGCTTCATCTTGCATGCATTAGTGGGCAAATGTCATCTGACCCTGTTTCAATTTAATATAGTTGCCATCTTGTATTCAACATTCAGTAAAAGCTGAAATTCTGACCACATAAAAAAATGTGTGATTGTTTGAAATTTTAAAATAGAAATAAAGAGAAAGTTTTAGAATTTTGAAAATCATTTAAAAAAAACAAAGCTGAATAATTTACAGGTCACTATTAAAATGTTTGCAAATTTGTGGTACTGACTATGTGAACAGTTTGATAACTCAGTTAATAACAAGTTTTTTTTTCCTAAGGAAGCAAGAGGTATTGTAAACTAATTGAGAATATTTTGTGCATTTTTTTGAGCCACAAGGAAGTAAAATAGCACAAATATAACCCAGTCTGTGAAAACTCAGCCAAAGTCTTTTTTTTTTTCATTCATTGAAAAAAAAAAAACGCCTTATACTGGGTCTTCACAGACTCCGTCACAATTGTCAAAATGTTGAGTAGCACTGGCTCTCATTTGACCATCCCCGGTAACCGCACCTCAGATTAGAGCCAATATAAAGGCTTTACAAGAGCATAAGTAACAGACACATCTCAATATCATCTGTTCAGAGAAGATTATTGAATATTTTTGCATGCCTGCAGCATTATTTTACAATGTAGCAAGAAATTAAATTCAGAAAAGACCATGGAATTAGAAGGTGTGTCCAATCTTATAACTGGTGGTGTAAGTATGCAGGAGTAGTGGACCTTCACAGTCCTATGGAGTCTTGTAATGTTATTTGTCTGCTAAATTTCCTTTTAAAAATACAGTATTACCGTAAAATGCATCACGGCTACATATTGTAACAAGTCAGTGCTAGCGATAGCAGAAGGAAGAGGAAAAAAAGAGAAGTATCAATTTAGATTGACCCAAAAATAAAGTAGCTTTAAATAAGTACTGTAAATAATAATATCTTTGCACAACATCCAAATCGCATAACTCAGAGCTGGTCCTGCCCTCCCTGAGGCCCTAAGCCGGGGCTTGATATGCTGACCTTCTAATCAGTTACCCAAAGCTTTAGTTACCACTGTCCGGAGTTACCACTGCTCTGAGTAGAGTACAGCCTGTGATGTGGCTGGCAAAGCAAGATACAGACAGACCAAGATATGCATGGCTAAACTAGACTAGCAAGACGAAACGACTAGGAAGACAAACCGACAAGAAGCTAGCACAGCAGCATAACCTTCCATCAAACTTGAATAGGACACAAACTGACCTGATTGCTGTTTATGCAGTTCAGTCTAACGCACTCTTGAAAAGTGAGGCCTTGTGTAATTTCATAGACACATCTACAGTATGAATTTAACATGGTCCATCGGGTTTAACACAAACCTGTGGAGTCCATGCCAAGTACATGCACATTGTCATTAACAAAAAAGGGGACATATACAGTAAGCACCAAACTATACAGTACTGAAATAAAAAGATTTTACCTTGCTGTCATCTGTGAACGTATTTATCCTGAAAGAAAGTAACATACACACTGATTGACCATGATTGATTTACCATGGTATGTGTAATGTAAGTGTTCGCGTGTGTATGATCCGCCTCGCTGTAGACAGTGTTCATCTCATCCATGCACATTGCTGCAGATTCCTGCAAAAGGAGACAATTTGCTTGCGTAAATCTCGTAACAATAGACGGCATGAGGAGTGTTACTTGGTGCCGTCTTATTAAATCTCTCTATTGTTCTGCCACTTTTTCCAAACTCGGTCCCTATTCACAACCACTACCGTATGAGCAGAAATAACACTCAATTATGAATACCTTTTCCTCTGTCGAGAGAGTTATTTCCAATAACTGTACAGCACAGCTTCCTTTTCATTACTGGGAACATGTGCGGCTGGACAATGGCTGGGTCGACAAATGCACATGCACGTGTACACAGACCCAAGGTCGGAATTCCAACAAAGCTCTAGCTTCAAAAATTTACTCAGTTGAGTTTATTAAGCAAAGGTAACAACCAATTGTATTTGTATTGATCTGTATTTAACCAATCATTGATATATTTTGTTTTGACCTTTTAATTTTTTTAAAGACATCCGAATTCAAATATATAATAAAACCAACAACACCACCACTGAAATCACTGTGGGCTGCATGGTCTCTTTGTGGTTATGACTGTCGCCTTGCCCTTCCAATGTCCGGTTTCAATTCACTTCTCTCTACTGTTTACCACCTCAAATTCGACCTCGGATTTTGTTGTTTACTCACTTCCGGTGAAATAAAGAGTTTCGTTAGTTGCTTTAGATTCATTACATAAATGTAAACGACTGAGACAACTCGGTCAATACAGTAATTTAAGTCCACTCATGCCAGTAGCGTTGATTTTATTTCGACCGCTAGATGGCAGTAGAGCCATGGCACCCAGCATGTTTTACGCGTTACGCTTTTTCGAGCTAAACAATTCATTTCCTCATTTTGTCAGCGTGGCTAATGTAATACAGTACATGACTGACTTGACGCGTGTCTAGGTGACAGTAATGACGTCGTCATTAAAATGGTTATTCTTCGGGTTGGAATGAAAAGGAGGTTTTGAGATGTGTTTAAAAAAATAAATAAATAACCACAAGCGCACATGAATTCAACTCATAGCATTTATACACAGCTAGTGACATTTAACACACACAACCACAGAATTGTAACTGTACTTGTAACTGTGCTACATGACATGCTACAAATTGTTTAGATGATGTCGTGAATGGTCTCAACAGGTGATTTCAATCAATCCTCTGGCCACATTCGTGTGTGTGTGTGTGTGTGTGTCTGTGTACATTTGCTCTTGTTATACACAAATACAGCGCCAGGAAGGGTGTGTGTGTGTGTGTGAGAGAGAGAGAGAGCGTGTGAATGTGTGTATGAGTGAGAGAGCCCTGTGTGCAGCACTGTGCTAGAAACGTGTGAACTGCTGGGCTCCCGCGTGCGCATTAGCCGTCAATGGGGAGAAACAAGCGCGCGCGCTCGAAAAAACCCATCCGCTTAACGGAACTTCACCGCGTCCGTGAGTGAAACTGCTGAAAGATAAGAAAAGAAAGAAGGAAATCGGTGAAGGAAGGAAAGACAACATAAAAGAAGTCGCGGAAGGAAAGTAGGCAGCGCGCACGCGAGGATTGAGAGCTTTCAGCGGTGAGTGATGTGCTGTTTGCGAAAGAGCGCGCGCGCATTCCTAAACACACTTATTGTAGCCTTACTCGGTGTTTTAGGCGTTGGCACGGAGGGAAAGCACGCGTTATATACAGTTATGTAGGCTGCGATGAAAAACAAGACACCAACCTGGCCAGTTACCAGATACTGTATTTCCACAAATAGGTACCAACATCTGGGACTAATAGTTGCCTGCTTGCACACATCTGTAGCCTAATTGCACAGCAAATACCATGCAGAATATCTGGGCTTGTTTCTCTCGGGGTTCTTGCACTTTTCTTTTTTGTATATTTTTAAAGATTTGCTTACACAACTGTCTAGGCACAGAAATCCACACACATGCAGATAAAAAATTAACGAGTGTTATCGTTAAATACATATTATCATGTGTATACAGCGCAGTGCAAACAATGCTTAATTGAAAAAAAAAGTTAATTATGCGTTGTATTATTATTATATAACAATTCATTGTGGTAGTTAGAATAGTACATTATAAAGGACAAGGATTGTCTGAATGCATTAAATATTTAATACACAAGGTCCTCAAGTGCTGTATACAAATAGCTCTGTGTCCATTTAAAGTCCATTAAAGCTCTAAATAACAAGCATGTTCAAGCCAAAGACATGCTGTTCTGGTGCCAATGTTGATGTTTTATAAGGAATGTTTGCATTTTCCATGTCATCCATGACAAATAACCTTTTAAAAAAGGAAACATGTTGTGATGCATCAAAGTAAATAGTACATTCTGAAGTTTCATTACAAATGAGTTCCCATTTTGTCGAGGAGTACAGATTAAAAAAAAAAAAATTGGATATGCCACCTTGCAATGCAGAACTGTAATTAGCTTAAACTGTATGCATTGTGCTTGGAAACAATAAACAACTGATAGATTACATAATTGGGGAGAAAAAAATGTCTAGACTGGCCAAAGGGTGTTTGTCAATGTAAATGTTAGTTGGTGGTGTTTTAGGTTAGTGGTTCTCACACCTTTTGCAGCCAACTGTAACATAAACTTCTTGGCCTTCCTGCCTGCCACCATAATTGGGTTATTTTAATTTGTACAAAATTATTTTGGGTATTAATTGCAGTGCTTTCTTCCTGAACTCTGTGGCAGCAGAATAAATTTGGTCCAGATTCACATTATTTATAAGCTGGCATGTTTTTGGTTTATTCAGGTTTGGATTAAATCAATTTAAGAGACCAATCAAAAAGGGTAATACCTGCACAATATTATAATGACTTATTATAATAGTGGGCTGTGATATGCTTTTATGCAATACATTAAATGAAAGAATGAATGAATGAAAAGCTCTACATTTTTGTGGACACCTGACCATCACATTGAGTTGCGCTCATCTCATCTCACTCCAGACGTAGTTATAACCATCTCTACTCTTCTGTGAAGGATTTCCACTGTATTTATCTTACTAACTAACATGTTTTTGAATTTGTTTAAATGATGGTTTGTCACAGTCAGGCAGCATGTAAATCTATATTATATAGATATCTGTACCTGTCCATTTGTAAATTGCATATGACCTTATTGACTTAAATAGCTTTAAGGAATAAGTTAAGGAATAAAAGAGGAGGAGCTAGTACTACCAGACAGTTAGTCCACGACTGCTTGGTATCAATATTGTTAATGAGCAGTCTGACATTTTTCTGTACACCACAAGGAAAACGAAGACACTATTAACATAGTCTTCAAACAGTTCGTGCTGTAGAATAAACATTATAGAATACAATGTTTGGACTTGATTAGAAATTTGGTTTCGAAATAAGTTCTGTCAGGTGTTCTGGGAAGTCATTTATACACTCTTACGTTAATGTTTCTAAAATACTGATGCAATATTTTGGTTGTTGATGAATGATATTTCTATAATGCTATTTTGCGTAACTGAGAACACTGTTCGGCAAGATGCAGAAAGATCTCTGAGGATCATAAAAGGTGCTCGCCAACCAAGCCGCAGTCTCTTTTCACTACCACTTTCAGGTAGACGATACTCCGGCATCAGTACACACAACCAGACTCAGGGACAGTTTTATCCCCCAGCCAATCCTACTCACTCTACTTAAACTTTTTTTTTTGTTGTAAACTCTCAAAAAAACTCTCAAAAATTTTAATGCATTAACATAAATTTTGACGGTAATCGGACAAAACTTTGCATCAGGTGTAATAAATTTCATGCAAAGTAATTATGTCCTATTACCCTCAAAAATTATGTTAGATCAAAAATATATATTTTGTATTCACACGGGTAAATAGATTTTGTTTTTTGAAACAGAAAGAAGTATGTAAAATTACTATGCCATGAAATTGTCAGATGAAAATAAGAACACTCATCTATACTTTTATCTTCTGTAGAACTGACTCTGTGGTGGGTCATGGGGTGTGTCAACTCAATGCAGGGCACGAGTACACACTTATATAAATTACAGGACAAACATTCAAACACCACACACACAGACCATAGCAAAATTCACACCCCCAACCATCAAGGTGGAAATCAACCACTAAACCTCCATGCCAGATGGCCTTCCACCCTAGTGCTAACCAGGCTTGACACATATATGTACATATTTTTAGTACTTAAATCTTTTAGGTTAGTTAACTATTCTAATATATTATAGTAAGTGACTAAACTGGAATAATATATTATGATAGTTGACTAAACCAAAGTAAGATATTAGAATAGTTAAATGAACTAAAACAATATATTAGAATAGTTGATTAAACTTAAATAATCTATTAGAATAGTCGACTAAATGTTTTGTACGTAAATTGTGCATAAAAAAACATAATCTATTTAAGAATGTGAATTTTTTTTAAAGGTAATAAGACAATAACTTTGTGTCAGGAGTACTAATATATTTCATATTAATGTATTAAAAGATTTGAATGCAAGCTGTTTACAAAAAAAATATTTAAAGTAGAGTGAGATTTAAAAAGTTTAAAAATCAGACTTTGGAGCAACGGAAAAGGTCATGTGGTCCAGATTGACCCTATTTCAGAGCAATGCGTGTGTCAGGGTAAAAAGGGAAGTGCATGAAGCAATGGACCCATCATCCTCTGGAAGCAGTGTTATGATCCGGGGTTGCTTCAGTTAGTCAGGTCTAGGTTCAACTAAGTTGTGCGGCAATAAAAGTCAGCTGATGTCCTGAATGTTGGGTGTTTGAATGACCAGGTATTCTCATCAGTTGAGTTTTTCTTTCATGATGGCACAGGCTAAAAGTAACTGAATAAAATTTTAGAGTGTGTGACTATTTTTTGGCTAGAAATTGTATGCGCTACCAGTCAAAAGTTTGGACACACCTTTTAATTCCATGGTATTTTTATTCAATAACAGTTAATATTGAGATGTGTCTGCTACGCATGCCCTATAAAGCCTTCATAACAGCTCTAATCTGATGTGACGTTAATTGGTGATTTCTGGAGTCTGGTAACTCTAAATGAACTTTTCCTCTGCAGCAGAGGTAAGTATTGCTCTTGCTTATCTCGGATGATCTTCGTGAGAGCCAGACTCATCATGGTGCTTGATGGGTTTTTGTCAATACTTGTCAATACTGTTCTTGCAAGAACTATTCCAGAACAGCTGAACTTCATGTCTTAAAATAACAACTGACAGTTATTTTTGTTGTTGTTGTTGTTACTTAATTACTTAATTACCTAATGTGTTGTTTCATAGTTTGTCTGTCTGTATACCTATCTGTGGATTCCACAATTTAGTGTGATGTGACATTGATTCCCATGCATTGTAGGAAGTCATGACTTTTGCAAAAGCAATTAAGAGAATGGACATGTTCATAGTTTATGGGGAAGTAAAGTACATAATTTATTGATTTTGGATCATATCATACAGGAATTACAGCTGCTGAGAACATGCGAAAAGGGAAACTGTCTATGGACAGTCTTGTAGGTAACACATAACAGATAAATACAAAATGCAAATGCTTTGAGATAAATTAATGGATGTGACTGTTTAACACTTTGCAACTGCAAAGTGCAACTGCAAAGTGCAACTACATTTTTAGCATATTTAACAACTGACAAGAAACACCTTTGCAAGAAAGTAGTATTTCCTGTCTGGTAATTATTTTAAATGTGCCCAAGCAGTCCAAAATGATGGGGTGTAAATTAGCAACAACAAAAAACAAATGATTAGTAATTTAGTAAGAGCTAAGCCTAGGATTGTGCTGTTGTTGTTGTTGTTGTTGTTGTTGTTGTTGTTGTTGTTGTTGTTGTTGTTGATATATCTGTTAGTAGCAGTGGTGTGGATGGCTGACACTGAACTAAAGGTTCCGTTTTTATGATTGTTAATAACCGCTCACACTACAAAAGTGCCTAAGGCAAGTGCTGTGGAAAAGAAATCATTCAGAAAGGAAAGTAGGCTAAAGCAAGTGGGAAGACATGACTGGGCATCAGGGTGACTTTTCAGAGCTAGGTAGTCTTACGATTCAAATGCCTTCAGATATGATGCTGAGCTCACTTTAAATCTGATTCTGCTAATTTAAGAATAATGTAAGTGTGCGAGTGTGGGTGTAGAAGACATGTTTGCACCTTTGCGGCTTCCTGTGGTGCTACATGACATTGTGCCTGTGCGTACTGTGGCTGGCAGGACTTAAGAGAGAGATACTAAGTTGTACCTTTGCTTGCTGCTGGGTGGTACTCTCAAGTGTCTCATTCTCTAACTGTATTTTTACTTTCCATTGCATGTAGTATAACCGCAAAGATTTAAACTAAGAAAAATGTCTAAAAAGCAGCCCAGTTATGTAATTTTCTTCCTTCTTAGACAGCAAAATTGTGACACGTATGTGAGATGGACAGGAAATGATGAGACAAGGGGTAGGGTTGGGACAGCTCTCAAAGTGCTCTTTATTCTCCTTTACTGCCGAAACAGTTCTTGTTAAAAAACAAAAAATGTGTAGATCGTTACCACTCACTATTTCTGCTTCCACTCTTCATTCACAAGCTGGTACTCTCCCACACCCCCTCCTTCACAAACATTCGGTATATCCAAGTTTCCAGGTGAACGATACTGTAGATAATAAAGGCCCAAATGATAAAGTGACGAACAAAGGTACAGATTATTTCCCTGCTTCCTGAGTAAGAGTAGATGAAAGACCCGGGATTAAAGCCAGGTTTACACTAATACAGTTTTGGCACAATTTTGCTGTCACTTGCCAAGTCCTAGCCAGCTCTCCTCTATCACAAGACAACTAGCAACCGGAGAGGGTGAATACTAACATGTGCTTCCTCTGAGACACATGAAACCAGCCAGCCACCTTTTCCACACCTAATACTGAGAGGGAAAAAAAAAAACTATTTGTAAAACACATAAAAGGACAGTGGTGCTACCTGCAGAATGACAGCAACAGCATCTGTTCTTCCTCTCTTCATAGCACAATTTTCAAGAGAGATTGAGTCATGAAGTATGAGATGACAAGATTTCACTCATCACGCAATGTACAGTATGCCTGGTTTTGGGAGGCTGTGGTGGAATGACTAACTTTAATTGCAACAACTTTAAACAACCTATTTATTTAAAAGAAATTCCAGTTGCTTCACTCAGCAGGGAGGATATACAGTGTCTGAGTGCAGTGTACAGTAGCATTTCTTGGAACTGTGGGCATTATTGCCAGGAGATCTGATAAGTGTACATTATTAATGTCTTTTGTTTGCAGGTTTTCTTAAACTGTAATAAGACAGCTTTTTAACAATATTAACAGTAAAACGTAGACTATAGAGGCTTAGTGAACCAGCTTGTTGAACTACTGGTACTGAATTGTTGGATGTAGTTATAAGGAATTATATCTATTTAGTCTAGGACTAAAACCTATTCCTATCCCCACATTTGTCCTATTTGTTTCATTATCTTTGTTTTCTAATGTTCTGTTACTTATTATACAAGTGTGAAAGCTTAATGTGCTGTAAATACTAAACTAGAGATAAAATTTTTAATCAATGACAGATGTAAATTTTGCAATGTTGTTACCTTAGAGACATGCCTGCATGATGGGATAGAGTTCTGCATAAAACCCATCTCTATATTAATCCACCCCTCCGTCTATGAACCTCAGTAGTCCAACTATGGACCGTGGAGGCCAATGATGACCATTGTATTTATTCCCCAAAACTTGAGGCAGATAAAAACATTTACACACGCATTTACATGCTACGGGCAATTTGGGAACACCAGTTAACCTAATCTGCATGTTTTTGGGCTGTGAGAGGAAACCGGAGAACCCAAAGGAAACTCACTAAGCACAGGGAGAACATGCACACAGACACAACGCAAGAATCGAACCCAGGACCTGGAGGTGCAAGGCGACAATGCTAACCACTAAGCGACCGTGCCACCATCTCTATTAATGGTCCTAAATAGTGAAAAATGTGTAAATTTAAGCAAACGTTGGAAAACATATTCATTTTACTTGTTAAATAAATCAGACGCATTGTACAGTAGAGTTAAACCTTGGATTGTGAGCATAATTCCTTCTGGAAGCATGCTTGTATATCAAAGCGAATTTCCCCTATAGGAAATAATGGAAACTCAGATGATTCATTCCACAACCCAAAAATATTCATATAAAAGGAATTAATAAGAAATATAAAGTAAAAATGAAACAAATTAACCTCCACTTTACCTTTGAAAAGAATCATGGCTGTAGTGATTGAGACCTGAGAGAGGATAGGAGGAGGAAGGGGGCTACTGTGTAGGATGACTTTTACACACACACACACACACACACACACACACACACACACACACACACACACACACACACACACACACATACAAACACACAAAAACCAGTTGACTGAATAGAGACTCTCACTCACACAAGCACACGCGCACACACACACACACACACATGGACACACACACACCAGCTTTTCGACAGAGCCAAAAAGAGAGGAGGAGGAAGGGGGCTATTGTGTAGGAGTGCGCACACACACCCCTTGTTTCTGACAGAGACTCTCACTCACACAAGTGCACGCACACACACATACAAACACAAAATAAAAATGTTTTACGCCCACACGTGGTCATAGACGCTGACTATATGAGTTACACACATGCACTGAGACTGCTCATATTTCAAGACCTCGCTCTTTTACAGAGCTACAAAGTATTTAAAATTTTTGCCCCTCTTGCGAAACATTAGCAGAACAAGGTACTCGCAATCCTAGGTTCTACCCTACTTGCATTTCGTAAGTGCAAGATACACGGCTGAGAAATTTGTGAGTTTGAGATTTCTGTTAATTGAGCAGTGTAGACAGGTGAGTAAGCCTGCAGTTGATGGTAATATAAGTAATGTTTTTCGAGAAGCGTGAGCCAGAGTTTCCACTATGACCACAGATGGGTGGACTTTGGCTTTAATTTTATCTTTGTGTGTGTGTGTGTGTGTGTGGTCATTTTTGTGTGTCTTCCTAAAGCTTTCTGTTGTGTCTGGAGTCTGGCATTTAGAGAAGAAAATTCCATTACATCACTGCTTAAAGTAAGACATGGGAGATGTATGATTATCCCAATAACCATACTTAACTGGAAGCCTATATAAAGGCACTGCTTAGTTGGGGAGAAACTTAAGGTGTGTAACTCACTTATCAGATGGCAGTATGGGATGTTTGGGCTCACTGGGTGAGTTTGATTTTGGTTTTGCCTCCTGAAGGGGATTTAAATGACCTTTTTGAACATTAGGTATAGTGTTATATAAAAAATTGTTTTTTACCTGTATCAGTTATTCCTTTGAGTTTCTAAACTTTAATGTCATGCAAATGTTTGGGTGAAAATAACAACAACAACAAAAATAAAGATTATGTGAGAAGGTAGGGTTTAATGATTTTGTCCATAAAAAGGACAGAAATTCAGATTTGAGCCATTAAAACAGATTTGATATGAACATTATAAGACTTTGTGGAATTAGAGATTTAGTAATAAGGTTTAGAACATCTTACATGTTAATGTAATGGTGATTACATATGTTGTTCATTTAGGAAATTATATTATTATCAGAAATCTCATCATGCTTCTACCTGAGTATATATTTGCATCGACATGTTCCTATTCAAACATAAAACGGTTCAGGTAATATAGCAATAATTAGCTCCCTCATAATTCTGGGAGTGGAAGGTTCTCATAAAAGTGTGTGTGTGTGTGTGTGTGTGTGTGTGTGTGTGTGTGTGTGTGTGTGTGTGTGTGTGTACAGCACTGGTCCATTAGTGAAGTCATGTAGATCAATGAGCAATTAGCAATAAGCATTTTGTTAGCTCAGGCAGCATTATAGTATTATTTATAAGTTCCTGCTAATACTCCAATCCATACTCTTTCTGCAGGAATCAGTCAATTGTTTTATTTTATTGCTTATAGTTTTTGCTCCATTTAATGTAGAAACTAATGGTTTTCAAGAAAACATGTTTGGTGACAGTGCGTGTCACAATATGAAGAAAAAGAGCATATTGCTAAACAGTGCAATTCTCATGTGCTTCGCAATACATTAAAACATGCTGTTGAAGCTGTAAGCTGTCAGTGCACTGCATTCATTTGAGCAAAGTTTGTCTTTTCTTGGATCTTCTCAATGGTAAGATTTATTAAGAAACACAATAATATGGCAATAGCGGCATGGTGGCGTCGTCACCTCGCACTTGCAGGGTTTAAATCTCACTTCTAGTGTGTGTGTGTGTGTGTGTGTGTGTGTGTGTGTGTGTGTGTGTGTGTGTGTGTGTGTGGAATATGCATGTTCTACCATGCTTGGTTGGTTTCCCGCCGGGTACTCTGGTTTCCTCCCACAGTCCAAAGATATACAGTTTAGGTTTATTCACTTTCCATATTGCCCATAGTGTGTGATAGGGTTTGTGAGCATGTGTGTGGTTGGGCGCTTGGTTGGCAACTTATCTAGGGCATACCTTGCCTTGAGCCCTAAGTTTCCTGAGGTTGACTCTAGGGCCAGTGCAACCCTGCACAGGAAATTAAGATGAGTAGATGGATGGATGGATGGATGGACGGATGGAAATGGCGATATTAGATAACAGATTATACTCTGTGCAGCCCAGTGTTAGCGTAAATAAATACAGCTGTTGTAGCCTATTTAGCCGTAAGAGATGGAACAGTGAATTAAAACTTCATTAAAAAAGTAATTGATGTTTTTCGAAAATTTTCAATTTAAGCAACACTGAACACATTTTCAGCAAATGTGTCACACACTGGCCTTTCTTCAAATTTCATACCTGACCTGTTTTGTAAGATCCTAGTCCAGATGCTTGGTGGTTACAGTTCTGGATCTCTGATTAGAAACTAGGGCTGCCGGATGAAATTAAATTAGCATACATAGAACCCAGACACCACAGCGACATTGTAGTAATATTAAACTAAGGCTTTATGAATATTATACTTTATTTAAATGCATATTCTTTTGAATGCACCTGCAGCAATTTGCTTTTTCTCAGAGCTAAACATGACACAGCATGTTCTGGGAAAACACACAGCCGCTTAAGTTCCTTAACGTGATAGAGGTTTCATAAAAACAGTAAAATATATAGAGTATACAGTATATATAAGAATTATATTCTTAGATCATATGTATTGTTCTGCTCTGGTTCTTAGTTTCTTCTTTCTGCACTTGGGGTTGATATGTTTCTATTTTTGCTATGTGCAACCTCAAAGGTCAAATCTACATTGCACTATTATGTAGGTCAGAATGGTGGCAAAACTTTGTACTACCATTGTACTATTTTTTTCAACTAGTTATATCAGTATCAGGGGGTTTGTACAAATTCTTCCTTGAAATATCTATGATGCTTAACATGGCTGGATAATCCAATTTCTTAAATTTATTGTAAATGTAATTTGGCACAGGTTTGAGATGTAGCATGAAGTAAATGGATGTAACATGAATATTAATCAGCTGTATTTGTATTCACAGTGTATGGTGGTCATAGCCTATTTGTGGTTACTGACACTAACACAGACAGAAAAGCCATTGGTACATCAGTCTCTTAGCAACAGGAGCTCTTGCTGTTTTCCTCATGTCCTGCCATGACGTTCTTCTTCTTCTTTCTCGCTATCTATGTTCAGATATGTGTGTGTGTGTGAGTGATAGAGAGAGAGAGAGAGAAAAAGATTTGGTCAGGTCAAATTAGCCATTTTTTTTAAAGATTAGCCATGTGCTTAAAGCTATATATATATATATATATATATATATATATATATATAGTTTGTTTGTTTGTTTGTTTGTCAGTTGTTGTTTTTTTTGGAAAATTATGTAAATAAGAAAATAAAGTAAAAAAAATCATATTGTTATTGAGGTATCTGCTATGTTTGAGCTAAGTTCTTCACATAGCTCAATAATGCTAGTCAGCTAACATTATATGTTTGATTTGTTTTTAAGATTCTCAAACCTGTCAGTGTCTTGGTCGTGTCTGTAGAGCGAGTCAAAGTTCCTTCTTGGTTTCAGTTCTTTTTAGTGTAGCCAGATCGCTAAATTAATCCACCTAATAGGCATTAATGGTTGAGGGATTGAATTGCTCAAAGTGCTTGAAGCTCATTCATATTATGTTCTTTTTTTTCCCATCTGCATGTTCTTAGCAATTTATTTAAAATTAGCTGCCCAGCTATGAGTTGTGTATTTTTAGCCCACATCTATCACTCACACAAAGGTGTTATTAAGATCTTTCAGAGCCACTGGGCAAAAGGCTTTGCCAATAAGAGCTTGCAAATACGCCTTAACTGTACACAAACTTTCCATTTACAACCACCAGCTTAATCTGCACCAGGCTGTGATGCACAGTACCGGCCTTGCTTCCAGTTACGTAATTCTTCCATACAGGTCTCTAAATCTGAAACCTGCCTTCAGTTACTTTAAATAATGAATATGCAAGTAAAATTTGTAAAGGTTCATTTAAATAAAGTTCCTTACCTTAAGAAGGTTCGGACAAGCAACTAACAGAAGAGATTGGCAACAAGTTTCTTTTTGATTTTTAACTATTAACAATTAACTTATACTGTATGTACAGTTTTAAGTGGATTTGTTTTGTTTGTGGTAGTGCTTCAAGTTACCACTTTTGAGTAGTAACATAAAATTTCACAATCTGGAAAAATGATCTCTTTTGTACCTAGTTACATAGTTGACATAAATGCATGATATTGAATTTTTTTTCCAGCATTCCGTTCAGTCCCCTGAAATGCTTTCTTATGTCTACATCCGGAATACTGATCCATGTTACTGAAGTACCTTCTAAAGATAATAAAAACTAACAGAAAGTGTGCAGTGATTTACTGCTCTGTGTAAGTCCTGCGTAGTAATTACTTTTCCTCTGTGTGTGTCTGTGTGTAGGCTGTGCGAGAGGAGGTATTCCAGCCTGCATGGCGTACACAATGGGCTCGAGGCCCAACGCCGGCCCCGCCATTGGCGCTCAGCACTGTGTCACCAAGGTGGAGCTCTCTGTCTCCTGCATGAACCTGCTGGACCGTGATGTTGCCTCTAAGTCCGACCCATTCTGCGTGCTTTTCCAAGAGCTGGACAGTAACTGGGTGGAGGTGAGGCAGCTCTGACACAACTTCTCTGTCCTTCAGTAGCACTGAACAGAGGTTTAGGGCAGTCACTGTAATGTCATAGGCAAAATTGGGGGGAGGCAAGAGAAGGAGAAATACTGGAACAAAACTGATAATAGAAGGAGAACAATTAATTAAATGGATTATAGAGCATATAGAGGTTTACGACGGGGGTGAATAGAAATGATGATGGTTATCTGAGCAAATAGAACCGTAACATTTGAGGGCGGACAAAAGGAAGAGGTGCATCAAGGCAAACCAGGAAACATTTGTGGCACCAGGGGCCACAATGTGAGTTAGAGACAGTGTGTGTGTGTATACTTCTGATTTGAATTGGACCTCCACTAACAATCAATAGTGCAAGCCTGAACATGAAATCAGTGTTTCTCAGCTCGCCGTAGCCATGGCAACAACATGAGAAACAAAAGGCTTATGCTTTTTAAACAGAGATGCACAGAGAGAGATAAAGAGGGAGTGAGGTGGGTACGGGTTAGGGGAAGAAACAAGGGGAAGAATTAGGATCTAGCAAACATTGTGGTAATGCATTCTTAAATTCGAAATTTTATTTAAAATCTTAAATTTTATTTGGTCTATCGATCAATAAAACATTTCTTGTATGTGTGTGTTTGGTGTGTGTGTGTGTGGTGCGTATGTCTGTCTTTGATGTACAAACACTATCTCAATCATAGCTCTCCCACAGAAATATAGTTTTGTTCTATTTCCAGACACAAACAACATTTTCACATCAGTTTCCTAATAAACACGGATCAGATGAAATACTGTCCACGTTTGGATAATTGGTCTTCATTTTTATTCTTTTAAACAGTTATTCATGGAAAGGGATTTTTTCCTGTTGTACCTCTACACTCAACTCTGGAGGTTAACTTTAATTGTATGTCATGAAATATTCTCAAAAGAATTATTATATATATATGTTTATAAAACTGGAGTAGCTACAGTGTGCTTCATAGCCACTGAAAAAAAAGTCACATGTTTGGTTGTTTTCAGATGAAATGCATGCACACATGCACATACACACACTGAGGGGGGGCATAGCAAATATGTTTTTCTTTAGAATCGTACACACAGTTACAATTGTCAGGCCATATGTTCAGTCCCATCTAGGGGTCTGCTTGGGTATATACACATATGCATTATGTTTAGATATCGCACTGGACGCCTGGCAAGCATTTCGCTAACACATACAGTAGTTGAACTCTGACTGTGTAATAGTGTGATTGTGCCTCTGTACCTCTTTCCTTCCTTTCTTTCCCTATTTGTGACACAGTCAAAGCACTGTCAAATTTAGTAAAGGTCTAATGACTGTAAATCACTACATATTTGTCTTAGTCAAGAAATGTGTCCTGCCTGCTCCTTTTTTCTAAAAAAAGACGACATAGAGCCATAACAAAATGCAGTCGAGATATTGCTCTAATCTTATCTATAATGATAACTGCTGATGGGTCTTTAAGAAAGTAATTCTAAGTAATTTGAGTAATTCTGTTTCTCTGTGTGTGTGTGTGTGTGTGTGTGTATGTGTGTGTGTGTGTGTGTGTGGCTGCAGCTGGGCCGAACAGAGACAGCAGTAAACAATCTGAACCCTGTTTTTGGAGTGAAGTTCCAGGTGGACTACCATTTTGAGGAGGTCCAGAAGCTAAAGTTTGCCATGTTTGATGAGGACAAGTGCAGCAGCCAGCTGTATGAGCACGACTTTCTGGGCGAGTTCATCTGCACACTGGGAGTGGTACTGCGTCATTGCTTTACATTTCCAGCCTCAACCGCTTGTTATCAATCATAAAGTTAATGATATTTAAAGCTACTGGCAGTTATTAGTACTTATTGGCAATTTTTAAAAAGTGGTTTAAATATATCCTGAGCTATGTAAAAATACTACCTGAAGTAGTAGGACAGGTGCTAGAGAAATGCGAAGCATTTTCAGTCAGTTAGTATCCTGATCCATCATGCACAAATAGATCTAGCCATCTCTGCACATTGTCCTTTCTGTAAGCATTAGCTAATGAGCCTGCATTGATCTTACTACCTCTCTTTAAGTAACCTCAGCTACTGCTCTCACCTTTGGCTGATTACAGAGACAATTTACCCATTTTCTCCAGTGCTCATTTACCTAGCCTGTCTTTCACCACACAGATTGTGTCAAATAAGAAACTTCACCGGCCTCTTACCTTGGCCAATGGCAAACCAGCGGGAAAGGGAGCCGTCACGGTTAGACCTCAAGTCTTCCTTTGATAACATCCTAAATTTACCATCTTATTGTACAAACATTTGTACATTTAAGAGCATCATGTTAGATTTGTGTTTTGATTATAGATAACAGCCCAGGAGTTATCAGACAACAGAATAATCACGCTGACCATGTGTGGGAGAAAACTGGATAAAAAAGTAAGACAAGCACATGTTTATTTTTTATCTAATTGGTTAAACTGAAATGATGTTGTAATTTATGCTAATTTATTCCAGGATTTCTTTGGTAAATCAGACCCTTACCTGGAGTTCCATAAACTAGGAGATGATGGGAAATGGATGCTGGTCCATAGAACAGAGGTAATATCACCAACTCTATGCTTATTCCCTTACAATAAATACAGTAGCCCATATGAAATACGACCATGAAGAGTGATAAAGATTTTATAGTTTTTATTCTTGACAGTATTCTTCTCAGATCCCAAATATGCAGAGCAGATGTGCAGGCAATTATACCAATACAAAATACACATGAAAAAACAAAAAATTCTGAATTTATATTTAGAAAAATATGTATACCTTTATTAACCTGGCAAAGCAAACGCTCTCACTCACTCTCACCCATTCTTATCTTGTATATGGTGGTGGGGGTCCTGGGGTCTATCGCATGACTCAGGGTACACCCCGGATAGGGCACACAAACACACACACACTAACACGCTCACTCAATGCAAATAATAATAAAATAATTCTGTCCATTTAATCTAAATTCCAAACTTTTTGGGAGTGCATATAACATTGGACTATAGACAGTGATTCTGTACACAGTAGCTGTTTATGAATATCTTATAGTTCTGCCATAAAGTAGGATTTGTGTATCTGATGTATTGCAGGTGATTAAGAATACACTGGACCCTGTATGGAAGTCGTTCACTGTGCCACTAATTTCTCTCTGCAATGGTGATGTGGACAGAAACATCAAGGTAGGTCTTCATGTAAATATAGGTCTTCATGTAAATGTAGGTCTTCAAGCACTGTCGCCTTGTGCCTCCAGATTCCAGGTTCGAATCCCGCCTCGGGTTTGTGTGCTTTTCCTATGCATTGTAGATTTCTTCCGGGTATTCTGGTTACCTCCAACGGTTCAAAGCCTTGCAGATTAGGCTAATTGCCTAATTGGATGTTGCACTGTTGCTTAAAAGGAAAGCTTTATAGCTACATACATTTCAGACATTATGTGATAACTTTGCTAGTTCAGCTCTTTTTATAACAAAGACAGCATCATTTCCCTCTAGCCTTGCGCTTCACTTCAGTCATAGACATTAATAGGCATTGCATTACATAACAAAAAGATACGAAATATCAGCATAATATAGTCTTATGTCTTTTTTTTTGTTAGCTTTACTTCCCCTGACTGAGCTCTGGACCTACTGTAGTTACGTCAATCAAAGACGACAACCTTTATGATGTCACTTCAGTGAAAGCTAACCAAACTTGTGGACTTGTGTGTGTTTTTCTTCCTCCAATGCTGGCATGATTTTCTATTATTATTGATGGTGAACAGAATAAATGCCACAATACGGCCAAAAAACTTAATAAGCCGAAACTTGTTTTAGAGTTAGATAATAACTGCAGTGATTATACGGTTCAGCTGGAATTTTCATGGAAAAGATGTACCTAACTCAAAACTGGAACCTAGCTAAACTGTATGTATTATATATACATATAGTTATAGTATATATATATATATATATATATATATATATATATATATATATATATATATATATATATATAGATAGATAGATATATATATACACACACGTGGACAAAATTGTTGGTAACCTCCGGTCAATGAAAGAAAAACTCACAATGGTCACAGAAATAACTTTAATCTGACAAAAGTAATAATAAATAAGAATTCTATGAATGTTAACCAATGAAAGTCAGACATTGCTTTTCAACCATGCTTCAACGGAATTATAAAAAAAAATGAACTCATGGAACAGGCCTGGACAAAAATGATGGTACCCCTAACTTAATAGTTTGTTGCACAACCTTTTGAGGCAATCACTGCAATCAAACAATTCCTGTAACTGTCAATGAGACTTCTGCACCTCTCTGCGGGTATTTTGGCCCACTCCTCATGAGCAAGCTGCTCCAGTTGTTTGCGGTTTGAAGGGTGCCTTTTCCAGACAGCATGTTTCAGCTCCTTCCAAAGATGCTCAATAGGATTGAGGTCAGGGCTCATAGAAGGCCACTTTAGAATAGTCCAATGTTTTCCTCTTAGCCATTCTTGGGTGTTTTTAGCTGTGTTTTAGGTCACTGTCCTGTTGCAAGACCCATGACCTGCGACTGAGACCCAGCTTTCTGACACTGGCCAGCACATTTCTCTCTAGAATCCCTAGATAGTCTTGAGATTTCATTGTACCCTGCACAGATTCAAGACACCTTGTGCCAGATGCAGCAAAGCATCCCCAGAACATAACAGAGCCTCCTCCATGTTTCACAGTAGGGACAGTGTTCTTTTTTTGATATGCTTCATTTTTCCGTCTGTGAACATAGAGCTGATGTGCCTTGGCAAAAAGTTCCATTTTTGTCTCATCTGCCAATAGGACATTCTCCCAGAAGCTTTGTGGCTTGTCAACATGTAGTTTGACATATTCCAGTCTGGCTTTTTTATGATTTGTTTTCAACAATGGTGTCCTCCTTGGTCGTCTCCCATGTAGTCCACTTTGGCTCAAACAATGATGGATGGTGCGATTTGACACTGATGTTCCTTGAGCATGAAGTTCACCTTGGATCTCTTTAGAAGTCTTTCTGGGCTCTTTTGTTACCATTCGGATTATCCGTCTCTTTGATTTGTCATCAATTTTCCTCCTGCGGCCACGTCCAGGGAGGTTGGCTACAGTCCCATGGATCTTAAATTTCTGAATAATATGTGCAACTGTAGTCACAGGAACATCTAGCTGCTTGGAAATGATCTTATAGCCTTTACCTTTAACATGCTTGTCTATAATTTTCTTTTGAATCTCCTGAGACAACTCTTTCCTTCGCTTCCTCTGGTCCATGTTGAGTGTGGTACATACCATGTCATAACAACACAGTGACTACCTGGAGCCCTATATATAGGCCCACTGACTGATTACAAGATTGTAGACACCTGTGATGCTAATTAGTGGACACACCTTGAATTAACATGTCCCTTTGGTCACATTATTTTCAGTATTTTCTAGGGGTACCATCATTTTTGTCCAGGCCTGTTAGCGTGTTGGCCTGTTGAGTTTGTTTTTTTAAATAATTCTGTTGAAGCATGGTTGAAAAGCAATGTCTGACTTTCATTGGTTAACATTCATAGAATTTATTTTTGTCAGATTAAAGTTATTTATGTGACCATTGTCAGTTTTTCTTTAATTGACCGAAGGGTACCAACACTTTTGTCCACGTGTGTAGTTTATATTAATATGAGAGTGATTCACTAGCGTGGTTAGCTACAACGACTGCCATCACATCCAAATTTTTTGCTTCTGCCCCAAAATATGCCTTCATTCATTGAGCACTTATACTAGCATTAAATTTGGGGAAAATTCTACTCTTTAGGAAGTTCAGGTTGTGTTATACTAGTTGGCCATTTTTCAGGTAAACTTGTCTGTACTGTAGGTCAGATTGTAGACGGTACATTGTAGAATTTCAGTGTACAGCAGTTAAGGTGTGTGGATGCAGCAAAAACAATGTTATCTATTAACTGAGAAAGGTCTTAGATTTTGACAGTCCCATGTTGAAATGAAAAACTCCATCAGAGAAAACATTTCCAGAACAACTGTGCATTATATGTCTATAAACTGTTACTCAACAGTTCACAATGTTATTTTTGAATATATGAAAAATGTCTACTCTATATGTCATTGAGCTGGTACAATCTTGAGCACATCTTGAGTCTCAGCTCTGATGAACTGTTTGTTTTCTCAGGTGATTTGTTATGACTACGATAACGATGGAGGCCACGATTTCATTGGAGAATTTCTGACCACAGTGACCAAGATGAGTGAAGCACAAAATGCATTAGAGGTGAGCTGTGCTTTAACTTTTTTTAAGGCCTCCGAGTAGCGCAGTGGTAAAGTGCTTGCCCTATCATCTGGAGATCGCTAGCTCGATTCCCGGGTGATTCTGTAACAACCTGTAACTGTATAAATAAACGGGGTTAAGTAGTACATTAAGTAATTCATAAGTATATTACATTTTATTTCATTAATTTTAAATCTCCTTAGATGTTTCTTTGCCTGATGCAGCCCATAAATTTGACTTTTCTGAAATTATGATTGTTTTTGTGATGCTGTAACCTCTCACAGCCGGAGGTCTAGAGAGAGCTGATTGGCCGAGCTCTCTCAGAGGGGAGGGATGAGGGGTACTTAGTGCTCCCACATTAATCACGGTTCTACGGCCAATCAGGGGCGTCTGTGAACTCACGTAAGCAGAAGGTGCGGATAGCGCTGTCTTCTGAGTGTATTACGCCGCTCCCATTGGTGCGTGAGCGTGCAGTTCAAAAAGAGGCGGTCGGCTGGCATCACGTGGTTCGGAGGAAACATTTTTAAATTAGCCACTAGCAGGGTTTGCTCTGGCTCTCTAAAAATATTATGTTAATGGAATTAAAACTGTATAAATAAACGGATTTAAATATTACGTTTAAGTAGTACATTAAGTAATTCATAAGTATATTGTATTTTATTTCAGTAGTTTTAAATTTTAGTTTTTATTTGCCTGATGTAGCCCATAAATTTGACTTTTCTAAAATTATGATTTTTTTTGTTGGCCAGGCAGTTTTTTTATATATATATAAAAATATATATTGTAATAATTTGATGAATTTGAATTGCCTTTTGTCAAGAAAAACTTTATTGGTGCCACTGACTTATCTCTTTTGTGTGTAAAATCCTTTTGTTATTCATCATCCCTGGCAAAAAGCAGGTTTTTGAACACAAAAGACGTATCCATGTGTTAACCTGCAAAAGAAAAAGTATATAAAGAATATGTAAGCAGATAAAAATATCATTAAGCATAATTAATTTATTCATCAAGCTGTCATTCCTGAATGATGGTTGGCTGCAATAAACTATAACACGACAGCAGCATGTTCACACCATTATCATTATTTGGGACCTTATGTGGCAAGTTACAGGTGCACAGATGCTCGAACCCAATCATACATTATAGGGAATTTAAAAAGAGCAATCAGGTTACATGCAAACCTCCTCACACAGACCAGAAGCAGGATTTGTGCAAAACCTGTGATGTCTCCAAATTTTAAGGTTCAAAATATCCTTCTTAGATTTTATTTATTTTATATACAAGGGTTGTTCAAATCAAACACATTTTTCAAATTCTTTGGGCTTTTGTTTGTGCAAAATAACAAAACAGTTATGAGAGTAACGAGTTATGAGTTATTTCTCTATATAATCCCCTGCTACACTAATGTACTTATTCCAGCATTTCACTAATGTTTGGAGACTATCAAGGTATAAAGTTTTCTCATTATGCCGAAGCCATGACCGGACTGCCTGCTTCATGTCTGAAACACTGGTCTCCCAAGAACTCCTTTAATTGCATATTAGCAACAAGCTTCCTATTGATTTTCAAGGATCATATGTTCCCCTTATTGAATGTTCATGGGAACGACTGCAGTGCTCTTTGAGCCACCCCAGCCAGGACTGTTAATCATGGATGTACGGCATTCTTTAAAACTTTTCCTCCTTGCAGTACTGAGTATTCTGTAAATGTCAATTGTTTTTTGCCTACATTCATGGCAAATTTCATCACAAGTTCTGGTTTGACATGAACACCTCTTAATAAAGAGTGAAATAATTCTGTAATTGACTGTAAATTATACAGAGATGGAAATTGAATGTGCATATATGTAATGTTAAAATGTCTCGATAGATTACTTCTATTAGATTACATTTTATCTACAGTACCTTAATCCATAATATTATTCAGCTTTTTACATCATAGCTTGTTTATTCTCTTTATTGTTTTAATATTTCATATATCATAACCTCCAATCAATTTCCCTCACACTGGAGTTATTACTTACCTAATTTACATGCACAGGAAAGGAAATATCATTTCTCTTGGGTTTGTTGCGCTCATTGCTCTGCATATTGTGGGAACAGTGTGTGTGCTTCATTATCTGGCATAATGAAGCTGAAAGAAAGAGCGAATGAGCAGAGATGCACTCAAATGTGGAGGGTGTGACAGACTAAGTGGGAGAGATAGGAAGTAATGAGAGCAAGAATTAGAGAGAATGAGAGTGAGCGAGAGACAGAGAGAGTATCAGTAAATCGCTCTTGTTTAACCGTTGCCTTGTTTGCAAGAACAAGCTTTGTTTGTGGCCTGTCACTTGTGCGTGTGTGTGTGTTCTGGCAGGAAGCTACAGTAGGTGCAACCCACACAGCCATAGCTTGTCCTTTTCCTGCTCCTTGTGCATGTTTCTGTAATAGCATAGCTCTGACAATAATGTTGGGGAAGATTAATGTGAAGGAAGACTCCTTTTTGGAAGGAGTCTCCATTGTCAGATCTTTGTGACATGCAGGGATAAAGATGAAATTTAGAGTTTTTGGACAACTGAAAAGATGGTTGCTTTGAGGAGCTGGATTTTGGACTTTCCCAGAATAGGAAAAAAATGTGAAGTGGCTATTATAATTCAATTCAATTTTATTTCTATAGTGTTTTTAACAGTTGTCATTGTTGCAAAGCAGGTTTACACAATCAAAAGAAAATTATGCAAATTTGCATGAAATGTGAAAAATGTGTCTAAGTCAAAATTATTAGATAGTCCCTGATGAGCAAGCCGAGGGTGATGGTGGAAAGAGAAAAAACCTCCTGAGATGGCAATAGGAAGAAACCTTGAGAGGAACCAGACACAACAGAGAACCCATCCTCATTTGGCTGATAACGGATAGCAGGAATTGTTTTCCAGTCCTACTGTGTGTTGGGTGGCTGGAAATTCATGTTGGAAGTTTTTTAATTAAAATGGAGTCCAGTTTGTTATGGGAGGCTCAGGTAGAATATAGGACATTCCAGTCCTGAACTATTGAGTGACTGCAGTCACAAGTCCTCAGAGAACAGCTTTCTACATCAGCCGAGGCCAGGACCATCTTCATCTTCATGGTAAAGTGAACCCGTAGCCACACGCATCCCAAGCATACCACACTGGGCATCCATGCGGCGACATCACTGGCAGCTCAATAGCGGCATGTGTAGTTTGACAGAGAGAGAGAGGGAGAGAGAGGGAAAGAAGACAGTGAGAGAAAGAAAAGAAGAGAAGGAGAGATCACAGTTAGGTATGGTCACTATCACATAATGTATAAGGTGAATGTATATTTAGTGAAGAATTCAAGGGGGGGCTATGACAGCACAACTAAAAGCAGACATGAGGGCTTCCTGAGATGTAAAGCAACTAGTCACTTCACCGTGAACATACATGAGTGATCAATGAGAGTGTGGAAGACATCTTCTAAACATACTACCATGAGTCCATGAGTCCCCCAGATCTGCTACTTTACATAAGGCAAATCTATTCACAAAAATGCTTGGCAAAATAAATAGGTTTTTAGCCTAGGCTGAGTGTGTCCCGAACATTAATTGGAAGGCTATGTCATAACTTTGAAGTAGGCGTGGTGGATCATAAGACATTAGAAGTTCACTTAGATACTGCAGCATGAGATTATTTATTGCTTTATACTTCAAAAGAGGTATTTTAAAATTGATGCGAAATCTGATAATCTGGATAAGATAGGGATGATGTGCTCATATCTTCTGGTTTTAGTGATTTCTCTCAATATTACTCTGCATTCTGGACTAACTGAAGCTTGTTAATGCACCTAAGTTGAACAACCCAGACAGTACAGCATTACAATAGTCCAACATAGAGGTAATAAAAGCATGAACTAATTTTTTAGCATTGTTTAGTCACAATATATTTCTTATCTTGGCAATATTTTTGAGATGAAAGAATGCTATCCTGGTGATATTGTCTACATGAGCTTCAAGTGACAGATTGGAATTTATAATCACATCAAGGTCTTTAGCTGTTCTACTTGATGGAACAGAAAGGCCATCTAAAGCTACATTATAATCAAAAAGCTTGCTTCTAGTTGCATGTGCTCCCAGTACCAGAACTTCTGTCTTTTCAGGATTAAGAAGAGGGTTAAAAGTTAATTAACATGCAGTCTCTTATATCCTTCACACATTGCTCAACTTTATTAATCTGTTTTTTCTTATCTGGTTTTGCTGAGACGTATAACTGTGTGCCTACAGCATTACAATGAAAACTAATACCATACTTAGGAATTATGTTGCCCAGCGGAAGCATGTAAATAGAAAATGAAGTGGGCCTAAAAATGAACCCTGTGGAACAGAATAGTCACTATTTAAATCTACAAACTGATAATGGTCAGTCAAATATGATCTAATCCAGGAGAGGACAGTTTCCTTGATTCCTACTATTTTTTCTAATCTATGAAGGAGAATACTGATCATGTCAAAAGTCTGCACTAAGGTCAACTGACAACAAAGGGATGCAACCCTGATCAGAGGCCAATAGGAGATCATTAACTACTTTAACAAGTGCTGTCTCTGTGCTGTGATGAGGCGTTAATAACAGGGGTTCTGTTATTGCTGGTGCTTGAGAAAATTTTTTGGTATAGAATCTAATACATGCATGTTCTCCCCGTGCTTGGTGGGTTTCCTCTGGGTACTCCAGTTTCCTCCCACAGTCCAAAGACATGCAGATTAGGCTAATTGGTGTTCCCAAATTGCCCGTAGTGTCTAAATGAGTGTATGACTGAGTGTATGTGTATGTGTGCCCTGCGATGGATTGGCACCCTGTCCAGGGTGTACCCTGCCTTAAGTCTCCTGGGATAGGCTCCAGGCCCCTCGTGACCCTGAATACAGGATAAAGCGGTATGGATGATGAGTGAGTGAGTGAGAGGATCTAATACGCAGGTTAATGATTTTGCTCAAGAGATGAGTAAAATTTGTTCATTCTCTTCAGGAGGAGTAAAGTACAGTGGAACCTTGGTTTACGAGCATAATTAGTTCCGGAAGCGGGCTTGTATTCCAAAACACTCGTGAACCAAATCAAATCTTATTATAAGAAATAATGAAAACTCAAATAATTCATTCCACAGCCCAAAAAAATAAATACAGAAAAGTAATTAATACAATATATAAAGTAAAAATAAAACAAATTAACCTGCACTTTACCTTTAAAAAAAGTTCAAATAAATCCCAACAGATAAGTGTTTCCGTGTATTTGTGTGTGTGTGTGTGTGTGTGTGTGTGTGTGTGTGTGTGTGTGTGGAATTATCCCCTTCCCTCACCTCGTCTAAAACTCCTCCTCCCTCCCCCCACCTCGCTTTTTAAGTTTCACAACAAATCACACAACGGAAACACTGTTTTAATGGAAAAAAAAGAAATCTCTCTAATGACACTTGCATGAGTGCAGACTAATGGAATCACTGCTGTAAAGTAAAGGAAAAAAAACAACAAATGAACCAGCACCTTACCTTTGAAAAGAATCGCGACAGAGCAGAGTTTCTGTGTAAAGCAGAGTTGTCTGTGTGATGCCGGGGAGGGGGGGTGTAAAGGCGAGAAAGTCTGTGTGTGTCGGTGTGTGTGTGTCGGTGTCAAAAAACTCGGCACTTGTAAACCAAGACGTGCTTGTTTTGCAAGTTAAAATTTATTAAAAATCTTTGCTCGTCTTGTGGAACACTCGTAAACCGAGTTACTCGCAATCCGAGGTTCCACTGTATTCTAGGTTCTGATATGTTTAGTTTATCATGTGAATCAATTAAATTGTTTGGGTTCAAAGCTTGGAATTTTTGTCTAATATTTGCAATTTTGTTATTGAAAAAGTTCACTAAGTTCTCACTCCTGCATGTTGTTGTGGAGATTTTTGTAGTGGAAATTTTGCTACGATATTAAATAAAAATCTAGGATTTTTTTTCTATAAGAGTGGAGCGATACATTTATCTAGCAACATTAAGAGCTTTTTTATAGTTCAGGACGCTTTTCTTCTATGCTATTTGAAATAATAACAATTTAGTTTGACTCTATTTACATTCTAATTTTCTGTCTGTTTTAAACTGCATGTTTGGTTGTTATACCAGGGAGGAAGTTTTTTATCTCTAATAATTTTTCATTTAACTGGAGCTACTTTATCGAAGGTATAATGGAATGTTGATTCTAAATATTCAGTCGCCTGATCGAGTTGAATATCAGCTAACTCCCGGGTTTCAGGGTTGAATCCCAAATAGCATGAAATGGAAAGCTAGTGTGCTAGGGTTTGCAATCCCTTGGACCACACATCAGGTAGTGCCATGGATCAGGGGTTACAGAGAAAAAGTTTTTAAGATGACATAAAGATTCTAAAAACACTCAGGATGTGGAGTTATACATGTAGTTAATTGTCCCAATGATGTTATTCTCTGTCTCACCACTTGAGTAATTCAGTAGTCAGAACTAACTGTTAACTGCATAATATAGTTATTACAAGGAGGCTATATGTTATGACAGAAAGTAACTTTCATGACCATTCCTTATTATTAAGCATAACTAGCAATGGATAGAAAGTGAACTTGTTTGTCATTTGTTGTGGAAATTAGAGATCACTTTGGGATGTTCTGTTAAAGAAAAAACATCACTTTGAGGTCAAAATTACTCGACTTGATCTTTTGTTTGTGAATTAATTTTTATAACAGTATGTCCTGATATGTTTTATTCCTTACAAAATTGTACTATCATGACTTGTACAATTTACAAATGCTGCCCTTCTAAAGGAGACCTGACTGAATGACTTAATCAATCTACTGTTAAGCATGAGAAACATTTACAGGTTCGTTCTTACATAATATGTTCAACTCTTTTTTTCACTGCTACAGGTAGAGTTTGAATGCATCAATCCTAAAAAACAAAAGAAGAAAAAGAACTACAAGAACTCTGGAATCATCATTTTGAAGTCCTGCAAGGTAAAGCAGTTAAAAGAAATGCTATACAAAGACACTTTGACATTACATAACAAACATTAAAGAGTTTATCATACACTTTACAGCTCTGCTTATGTAATTTATTTATTTATTATGCTAGCTATAATTAGGGCTTTTTAGTGCTGTAGGCAGAGAATAATTGAATGGCGTTAAATCCCCTGGTAAATAACACATGGTATTAATATCAGCACAAGACACCTGTTACTCCCGAGCCAACAGTCTTAAGATGAGTTGCTCTTGCTCACGGGCCCATCCAAGTGGTAAAATGACTCAATTATTTGCAGGATTCAGCATTTCAGCTTGTGTGACCCTGACACGTTCACACATACATTTACATTATGGCATATTATTATTATTATTATTATTAAGAAGAAAAAGAACTATAAGAACTTATGCAGAGCGACATCCATTTTTATCTCTTTTTACGTCTGAGCAGTTGAGGGTTTAGGGCCTTGCTCAGGGGCCCAACAGTGGCAACTTGGTGGTGTACAGTACTTTGAACCTGGGACCTGGGGACGATCACTAGTCCAATACCTCAACCACTCAGCTACCCTTGCCTTTAGCATAGTGTTCCTCTATACATATGGTTGTTTTATAGAAAAGCGTGTGACTGACTGTATGTTTGTTTGATGCTCCTCAGATTACGAGGGATTACTCATTCTTGGATTATATCCTGGGAGGCTGTCAGCTTATGTTCACTGTGAGTAAAGTGTAAATCAATTCAATTCAGTTTTATTTATATAGCGCTTTTAACAATGATAATTGTCACAAAGCAGCTTTGCAGAATCTAAAAATTATAGTGGCAAGGAAAAACTCCCTGAGATGACAATAGGAAGAAACATTGAGAGAAACCAGACTCAAACGGGAATCCATTATCCTTTGGGTGATATCAGATAGCAGGAATTGTTTTCCAATCCCTACTTTATATATGTTTTCCAGTCATACTTTATAAGTAGCCTACTGGGACCAAGAGAAGTGTATTAATGAACATTTTCTTATAGCTCTGTTTATATCAGTTGTTGGTGTGTTTTGCAGCATGATTTCGTAACAATATATTCCTTACCTTGGATGTTAAGTTTCATGTCATATTATTAGAGTACAGTTAAATAGTTTCTTTAATAGAGACCATACAGGTAGCTAATCTCAATGTGGACTGGTAAAAGGACATGTCTTACAGCTCGCAGAACTTACGTGTTGGTTTCACTGTTCCCTGCTTTTGAATTCCTCTGTGTGTGTGTGTGTGTGTGTGTGTGTGCATAAACCAGCATGGTAAATGACTACAGTGTTTTTTATGCCAGTTATCTCTTTTTAAAAACACTGGTTAAATGTTCTATAATTGTAATATATTGGTATTTTTGCAGTTTGCAGTCTGCTATGCTTTGCTTTTATACTTTTGAAATGTACTACACCCATATATGAACAATCCTCATTATCATTACAGTCTCCCTTTACTAGAACTAATGGGCTGAAACCTTGTCCATGACAATGGTCCTGTGCATAAAGCCAGCTCCATGAAGCCATGGATGGCCAAAGCTGCAGTCCTGACCTACACCCCATTGAACACTTTTAGGATGAGCTGCAATGCGGACTGCGCACCAACCTCTGTGCCTGAGCTCACTGATGCTTTTGTAACTAAATGAGTGAAAAGCCTCACAAGGGATTCCAAAATCTAGTAGGAAGCCTTCTTTGATATTACTATGGAGGACAGGTGTCCACAAACTTTTGGACATGTTCCCATTCAAAAAAAGTCACCAGGTCAAGAAAATAGGTTGGATAGCTTTGTTGAATTAGCGTTTACATAACGATCACATTGATCTTTTCCTGTTAATTTAGTTTCTGAATATATTATAGACAGTGAATGATCAGCCAATTGTTAAGGGGTTGTAAGATTAGTTGAATGGTTAATACTTGATGTCTTAAGCCATGACCGCTGTGGTGCATTTGAAAGCTTTTGCTCAGTCACCCTGTCTCATGTATTGTACTGTATGTCCCACACATCAAAAGAAGAAAAATAATAGCCATGTAAGACATATGGAGACCTGGAGACAGACGGACAATAGGAAGCACATTAGCATATTTCGGTTGAAACTAAAGGTTATTAACGATCCATAGGAAGTCTTAGCATATAAAGCATGAGAAAGTGCATTAAGGAGGTTGTTTTATACACATATGACATGAAACAAAGAGAGATGTACAGATAGAGGCATGGGAAAGTATCTGAAAACTCTAACTTCATACTGTAATAATTCATATTATGTTTTCATTTACATGTTAACTTCCAAAAACGTGTTTTTAATATATCTTTTAATGCTAATGCATCTCTGCTCTTTGATTAGTGCTGTAGAGGAGTAAAGCTTCCCCGGCATCATTCTGTACAGTGTCTGAGTGAAGAGCCTCTGCATGGTCCTTTATGTAACTCTGTCAAATGACACAGAACGTGAGTGAAAGGCACGGGTTGCTATAGCGATGGCACTGAAAGGGCCCTGACAGGAGAAAGATTCAAAAAGCCCCAGGAAGGTTTGAGTAAAGCGGTTTTGCTGTACCTTCATCATGGGTAACCTTTAAAAGCTCCAGTCTGCCACAGATGGACTGATGTTCAGCTCATGATTACAAGTGTTCCTGGCTGTACTTCCAAGGCTACGCTGGGATAAAATTTCCTTTGTTCTTGCTGCTTTGCAACATGCTTTTTTTTTACGCAACAGTATTGCGTGTAGTAATGTATTTATAATTTTTCTTTTGAACATACATATATTAAAGTCAGTTTTTAGATCCATTCTCCTGAGTTCTCCTAATCTGCATTTTTGTCATAGAGAGACAGACAGAAACCAAGAAGAAACCAAGGGAAGTGGTGAAGGGAGGAAGACAAAGTAAGAAAGCAAAAGAAATGGAATGGAAAATGGTAGAGGAAAGGAAGAAATAGAAAAGAGAAGTTAATGAAGGTAAGGATGGGAAAGCGAAATTAATGTAAGGAAAGAAATGAAGGGAAGGGAAAGTAAAGAGAGGAGATGGAAAAGACAGAAAGAAAAGTGGTTTAAATGAAAAGAGACTAATCTCTCTCTGTGCCATTAGGATTACGCAGGATAAAATGGAGGGTGTTATCAGGGATACTTGGTCTCCAACAGTGTGAGCATATTGTGTTTGCTTTAACATTACAAGAGCACATTAAGCTTGGTACGTGAGCTGTTAACCAGCACATCAGCACTTTCAGCAGCACTGGAAGAACAAAGGTCAGAGGGTCGGCAGTAGCCAAGCAGACCGTGGGAGCAGGAACAGAACATCTACATGCGTGGGCATGCGTGAGCACTGTAGTTGATGGGAAAAAAAAGATGCTTGGCAGACTGCAAGGCAATGTTCTGTAGAGAATCTGAAATTCAACAGATTAATAGACAGATAATTGTTATGTTGGTTAGAATTATTAACAGTAAATGGATTTGGTGATAAACAGGCATTGTAGATGATGTACTGCAGTGCCAAAAAAAAAAAAAAAAAAACTGACGGAGATACAGACAAAGTAAAGAGACGATGTTTATCACAAATATGTGGCAGTTGGTTTTAATTTAGAACAGTTAACGTTATTTTGGCAGCTGTCAGTGAAATATTTGCTTAGAGGAGAAGCTCCAGTCTGTGTGGTGCAGACTCCATATGGTAGGAAGAAAAATAATGCTGTGGACCAGTAGCATTAAGATTTTTGGTTTCATACTGCTGTAGTTTTAGCAAACATCCACCTGGGTGTTCACAAGCAACAACTACAGTACCTACTAGACCTATTTCCTCTAATAAATTCTTAGAAAGTGTATAAATTAAAATAAATGAAATCAGTGAGTTTTACTGTCATTATAGATACATATACGTGATAGAAAAAGGGATATTTAAATTGCAACTGGTTTTATTTAAAGAAACTCAGTCACTTTTAGTCCATTTCAAGTCAAAATTAAAAAAGAGAAAAAGGAAATATATCATTTCTGATCATGCTTAAACTTTTGAACGTCTCATCCAGTGAACAGTGAAAGGAAGGTGTAAGAGACATGTGACAATCAAACTGGATACCATAATGCCTGCTCACCTGGAGGACCAACTGTGACCTGTTCCACCACAGGCAACACATGAAATGGCACCCTCATTGTGTCACTCTCTATTACCACTCTCTATTCTCCCTGTGTCTCTTTTTTATTTATCATAATGAACTAGACAATTAATATATAAAATGGATTAAAAACCAACAAAGATACTGATTGATAAAATGTAACGCTTCCATCTATCTATTTATCTATCTATCCATCCCTTTTTCTCTCCATCAGTTTTTCTTTGTCTCACCATCTCTTTGTTCGTCTCTCATCTTTACTCTCCTCCCCTCCTCTCCGCTTCACCTGACAGGCTAACAGTATAGCAGTAAAGCCTCTGGCTTGATGCTGATGTTGCTACAGTAAGTAGGTGTGTAGTGTGGATCGTGACGGCTCGGGTTAGCACTCAAATCACAGTGGGTTGATAAACACTGCCTGAGGACAGAGCTGTCAGAGCTCAGCTTGAGCGGCGCTCACTTGTAAACCTTCTTTAACAAAGACAACAGCGCCTGTGGCTGAGAGCGTTTGATCCAGCTCCAACTAAAAGGAGCTCACACAGCATTGCCATGTGTGTGGTGTGTGTGCAATAATTCCGGCTGATAATGCATTGTACGCAATAGTTAATATCGTAACCTAGGCTGAGCTCATTGTGTCCAGTGTTCATATAATATGTTTCATTTCTGAAATAATTTCATGAATTAACTTCTTTGATTATGGCTAGTTTGAGATATTTGATAAATATTTGCATGTATGTCTGTGTACCACTAGGTTGGCATTGACTTCACAGCTTCAAATGGGAACCCCAGGGAGCCGTCCTCATTACACTACATCAACCCGATGGGCAGCAACGAGTATCTCTCTGCCATCTGGGCCGTGGGACAGATCATACAGGACTATGACTCGTAAGCGCTTGTGCCTCACAAACTCATTTTATTCATGCCAAGCAGTTTTTGACTGAGATTCAATGAGCATTATCAATTGTTCAGTAGTTAGACATTGTTGGGGTTGGTAGACATATGGTCAATGTTTTCTTTCCGCAGAGACAAAATGTTTCCTGCGCTCGGATTTGGTGCTCAACTCCCGCCTGACTGGAAGGTGAGAAAGTGTGTCTGTGTTTTTTTTTTAGCAATGTGACAGTAAATTGGTGTGTTTTGGTGCTGGCACCAGCTTAGGGGTGGAATTAAGGTGGGTGAGGGAGAACTGAATGGCAGGCAAGAGTAAGGGAGCTTGATTCGAATTCAGAAATGGCAGAAACGGAGAGACGAACAAAATGTGTAATACATGCGTATCCCAGTGATTATGCAACTGTCATCCCATCTGGGTTGCCATGGCACTGGAGTGATGAAAAAGACAAGTGAGGGAGAAAGTGAAAAGAGGAATAGAGGCATGTGTTGTGTTGTGTTTTTTTTAAATAAGAAGATAAGAGTCCTAGATAATAGAAAATACACCAGTTCACTCCATAACAATATGGAGGGACAAATCTTTAAAAATGGAAGGATGTGGGAAGACATCAAGTCTAAATGGTGGAAAGTGGAGTACTATAATTATATTTTACCCAAATCAGTCTACACCAGCTGTTAAAGTGTTTATGCTGTTATGAAAGTGTTGGTCTCTGTGTGCTAATATTACAGGTGTCCCATGAATTTGCTATCAACTTTGACCCTACCAATCCATTTTGCGCAGGTGAGCCAATCCTTTAATTCTGCTACACCAACATATTGCCTCTGCCTCAGATTATAACAAGAGAACTGGTGAATTCTTAATACTATAATTTAGTGTATGCACTCAAAAAATGATTCTGGCCTTGTGTAGCACTTACATAATTATATTTAAAAAAGAATTATGTACTCAATCTTAACATTAACATATGATTGTTTACCAGTATTTATTTTTGCTCAACTTATGTATTTGACTTGAGTGGACTCAATTTAAATATGTTGATACATGAATCATTATATATATAAATATAGTATAAAATAAATAAGGTTTAATGATTTATGTTGTGTGTAGGAGTTGAGGGCATCGTTCAGGCATATTCCAACTGTTTACCTCACATCCGCTTTTATGGCCCAACTAACTTTGCCCCCATAATCAACCACGTGGCGCGCTTCGCCTCACAGGCCCTGCAGCAGGACACAGCAGCGGTGAGAGCAACATTTCTTTTGCACCATTCTTACAGGGAACAGCTACATGAGATGCAAATGTTTTTTTTTTTTTTTAGAGAAGTGTACTATTGCTGTATAATTTATTATTATAATCGTGGTTTTTGGCCAGATCAGATCTCATTTATTTCATCTTAAAAATGGTCTCATTCTGCCACTAGAAGTTGCTCCTTCACTTGCATGAAAGGTCTCTTCCAGCGAGTCTTGTAGTGTGTGTGTGTGTGTGTGTGTTTGATGTAAATGTTTAAATGTTCTTCAGCGGTTCAAATCTTAATTACTTTTACTAATTACTAATTGGAATCCTATTACGTATCTTATCTTGGCATCGGAATTACTGCCTTTTTAAGAACATGAGCAGAAATTGCAGCGGATCCACACCCACCTTCTGTAAATCCCTTCAGAAACAGTTTCCACCCGCCTCTGCTGGTGGAACAGTGTTCCTCTTTGTGTTGCTCCAAGCTCTGCCAAGTGGGTCTGTAAAAAGTGGGCAGTGTGTTGGGTGACTGCAACATGTGCAGAAATGTGTAACCAAACTTCAAGACCAGAGCTTAGTCTAATGAAAACAGTGTGGCTCTGTTGATCCAGTCAGACCATCAGCTTGCTGTGAGGGTTCAAAGTGAATGTGTCAATTGTCAGCTTCAGCTTTTCTAGAGGAAGCTGTAATATACACAAGGTTTTAAGTACACTGCATTCTACAGATCTGGCTCTGAGGCAGTCTCATTAAGCTGTCTTGCTGGGGTTTCTTTTTTGTGTGTGTGTAGTTTTGTTTTGCTTAAGCTAATGCACCATGTGCTTCTAATCTGACAATTATTTGCATTTACAGTTTTGCATTGTCGCAGATTATAGGACATCGATTGTGTATTTATTGTAAAAGTCCTACCTATTTTTGTATTTATTTTGGTATGGATTATTATTTTATTTGAAATATTTATTGTAATAATCAATAATTATTTCCTCTACATGTGGCATTGTCTGTCATTCTTGTTAACATGAGGACCAAAGATATGTTGCTGTCATACAATATTTTCACTGTAAGCCTGGGAAGGATTTAATCTGAGACATGGCAAAAACACAAGATCTGTCTGGCATGTTGTTAGGGAAAAAAAGAATGTACTCCTGAGCTTAGCAAAAAAAAACAAAAAAAAAAACAACTTGGCAGGCAACAGTAGCTGATTGTCAGGTGGCGCTGAAACAGCTGTGGTTGCTGGTAATGCTTTTATTAAAGATGGCAAAGAGCAGACAAAAAAAAAAAACAGGCAGAAGGTTTGGTGATATCCAGGACAGAGACAAAATCACAAAAACAGGGAAACTAGCCACATCAAAAACCAGGAGCATAACAAATGTGTCAGTTGTGTCAGTTGTAGAACAGTAAGCTTTGGGATGCTTTGCAATAAGTCAAAATCGAAAGTTTCTGTTTATAGGGTGTGTGGATAATTGAAATCAGGTGTGCTGTATACGAATCCAGGTTCACCTGACGAGGTCAGTGTGTAATGTGGCTGGGTGGTGTTGTCCGTAGCGGCCGTATCTGTAGGCTATGGTGTGTTTTGGGCAATATTGTTTTTCCTGGTGATTGTGGCATTGACGTCACTCTGATGACTGAAGACTATATTCAAGAACATGCATCAAAGACATCAATAAGGAACATCATTAAGCAGATTAACATAAGGAAAGTTTTTCCATTTGGAAAAAGTGTTCAACCCCATCTGTGAAACATGGTGGTAGGAGCATATATGCTGTCACGGGAATTGTTTCACTTGTCCTTATGAGATCAGACAGCAACAGCAGGATGAATTTTGAAGCGTACAGTACATAAGTATCTCAAGTGTTGAGATCCAACCAAATGCCTCAAGTCTTAGTGGATGGATCTTTTGTCTTGTAGTCAAGCTGTAAGCTGATTCACACCGCAGAGGCAATTGTGAAGTTGAGTCAGAGCCAAAAATGGTTTGTTTCACTTGTTGGCAAGACAAGATTGATGGCAAAGCTCTGTGGAAAACCTAGGAACTAAAAGTGGTCGCTAGGGCAGTCCTGTCTGAACTTAAATAGAGGCAATTTCCAGAATCTTGTTATAGTTTGCAAGACAGTCAAATATCAAAGTGTTGTATTACATTATTTTGATTTTATTATGTATGATTCTTTGAAATAGGGAATTATATTATTTATAAAGTGAAGTCCATAAATATTTGGACAAGGACGCAATTTTCTTTTCTTTCACTTCTGTATACCGTTCCACTGGACTTGAAATCAATCAAAATATGATTGAAGTGTATACTTTCTATACATCTTCCAAGTGGTATTAAATATTGCATGGGCTTTTTTCTTCTATGATCCTCCATTTTCCCAGGCTCAGAAGCAATTGGACAACTAACTGATCAACAGTTCTCCTGACAAAGTAAAGAGATCAAATCTCTGGTGTTGATTCCGAGTGTTGAATGTGCATGTTGAATCTTTGAATCTTTCAATATTTGGTCCAAAAAAAGGTTGATTCGAGTGAAGGAGGAATATCAGAGCAATAGCTAAAACTTTGGGATTAGTCTTAAACAGAAGGAATGCAATTTGGACACAAAACAGCTCAGGGACACAAAAGGCCTGGAAGAACATGGAAGACAAGTCAAAACCACTTTGGAGGAGGTAGACGTGTCATTGTCAAAGTCTACAATCAAGGAGAAATCAAGAGACTCATAACACGAACGCAGTGTTAGGAATGTAAATACAGAGGGTTTACCTCAAGGAGTAGACCTTGCTCTACAAAAAAAATTAATAGTTTTATATATATATATATATATATATATATATATATATATATATATATATATTACAATGCCCCTGCCCAGTTCTGATACAAGATCACCTTAGACCAGAATGATTCGAAGAGAAAAGTATGGAGAAGGAAAGGGCTCATGATCAAATGACACATCATTATTAAACTGCCTTCATTATAACACTGCCTTCATTATGGTGAAGGCAGTGTTATGGCAGGAGCATGTGTGTTTGTTGATGGTTTTTATGGTGTTTATTGATGATGGAACTGCTGATATAAAATCTGAAGTTTGTAGATCTTTAATGTACTTTTTGCTCTGATTTAATCTATTGCTGCAGTACAGATGCATAACAACCCAAATAATACAGTGCGAAGATAGGGCATGTTCTTAAAGGGCCAAGTCAGTCACCTGACCTCAATTCAGTTTAGCATGCTTTTCACCTAATGAAGGTAAAAATGAAAACAAAAAACAATCCACAAATAAGACTGATTATTTTTAAGACTGTGTAAATGGAGAGAAGCTGTAAATAAATGGCTGTAATTCCTAAATGCAATAAGATTTTTTTGTTGTTGTTAAAACCTCATATTAAAGATTAACCTTTACAATTAACTCACTCTCACTCATCATCTATACCGCTTAATCCTATATTCAGGGCCACGGGGGGCCTGGAGCCTATCCCAGGAGACTTGGGGCACATGGCAGGGTACACCCAGGACAGGGTGCCAATCCATCGCAGGGCACAGACACACACGCTCACTCATTCACACACTATATTTCATTTCAAATCCATTCTGGTGGTGAACAGTAAAAATATATATATATATATATATAAAACTGAGTAATTGCTCAAATACTCCTATGTTGAAAGTGAGAGTGTGTATATTGTTCTTCTTTTGAATGTGTCTTTTCATTTCTTGCATTGTTTTAACAGGTGTATAAATTATTTATTGACAAAAAAATGAAAACAATAAGAAATGAATTCTATACCTATACTATTTACATACCACTGAACATACAGTATGAGACATTTACATTTACATTTGTATTCGAACTGCCCTCAAAGCCGTAAGAAAGATCAGGATCTAAATTATGGGATTATTAGAAATTTATAATTTCAAGGCCTCAGATTGTTGACACATTAATGCAGTTTTGTTGTATTTTTAAGGTCAGTATGCTAGAATGTAGATGAAATGGTACAAAAGTTGCTACTGTTTAATATACCCACCAGTTCAGCAAGTCTCTTAACTAAATGATTTCCGGGGTTGTTAAGATCTTCAGGTAAAATCATTAGAAGTAATAGAGTCATCCTAACGCAAACCCTGAGAAGAGAAACAGATCTGTTTTTCAGAAGCAAGTTATCTACAGTGATGCACTCAAACTCCTATACATGTGGTGGGAGTGCCTGAGTAACTTAAAATGTGGTTTTGTGTGCTGTCTTATTGCAGAACCAATCCCTAGATCGGCAGCTACTGATTGCTTCGTAAGAAATCCCACAAAATGCGCCTGGGGTTGTCAGTTCAAAGTCTGCTGAGCCACTTTGAACAGACACAGTGCTCAAAGACTCTCTCGGTCTTATTACCAGCCCAGCTGAGAACAGCTATTATATTTCCTTTTCAATTAAAGATATTTTTAGTGCCTGATTCAGCTGACAAATGTTCCTTCTTTTTCTCCGCTGTCCATGGGTTTTAATGACTAATGAGACAGAGCTCTCAGGTCTGTCTTGTTTGCTGGCCAGTCGCATTGCCTGCCTTGCATTAGTAGAGACATACTGTAGTGGTGCATTTTGTATTACTGCAAGACCACTGGTACATGGTGTGAATATTCTGATTCTACAGGTCAGCATGAAGGAATAATTCTGGCCAGCAAGACAAGAACTGCTCGAGAATCATTCTGAAAATGTCAAAGCACATTAACGGTATTGTTTCCAGAATATGTAGTGGTGACATGTTTTTGCATCCAAGCAGCAGGTCAGCAAGATCATATCCCAAGTGTGTATAATATATGAGATAGTTTCTCGCTGCTGAAACACAGAGTGTGTTTTTGCTGGGTAGGAGAACATAATAGTTATCATTTAACCTACTTCCAATGGGCCTTGGAGCTTTTTGTCCCTAATTGTACCCTGTCACCTGCAAGAGATAAAAATGGAGAGAGCGAGCAAGAGCGAGAGAGATGCAGAATATGAATCGTCACCAACAGTAGGCGAACAGCACTGCTGTTTTTGTAGTGAAGCAAACAATAGCAATAAAAGAGGCAGAACTCAAAATGGCGTTGAACAATTGTGCCAGACAAACTTGTTATTGGATTGTAATTCATTATTGTAATGCATGCATTGTCAGATTAGGAACGTATGAGACAAGTGTGCGTACTTGGCATATTCCAAGTTCTTTTCCAACATGTGTGATAACATTTGTTTTTGTTTTTAGCATTGCATTAAATATTACACTCTTATTCCTAAGCACTGACTTTGACTAAGCTGAATGTTTACCTGCTGTGCAGTCTGTCTTACTCACTGTGTATACAGCCATGTGTAAAATTAGTTTAATTCTGTTTGTTTTTGTATAAAAACGTTATAAAAATCATTTGATTATAGCAGGTCTTAGTGTGTGTTAGGCAAACAACTTTTTTTTTTCACCGTGCCACTAATTTATGAAACAAAAATGAAGCGAAAAGCCAGGGTGATGCTGTAACCTCTCGCAGCCGGAGGTCTAGAGAGAGCTGATTGGCCGATCTTTCTCAGGGGAGCGGGATGAGAGGTACTTAGTGCTGTCACATTAATCACGGCTCTACAGCCAATCAGGGGTGTCTGTGAGCTCACGCAAGCGGAAGGAGCAGATAGGGCTGTCCTCCGAGTGTATTACGCCGCCCCCAACGGTGTGTGAGCGAGAAGTTTGGAGGAAGCACGTGATAGTCTTTGGCCCTCCGGACTGAGTGGTAGTAGTAGCGTAATGTGGGAGCCCCCTAGTGACGGGGAGGAATTGGACACGACTAAATTAGGGAGAAAATCTGGTAAAAATCCATGATTCAATGGTAAAAAAAAACATGATTCAATAGCTTGTAGGCTTACCTTTTGCAGCAATAATTTGAACTAATCATTTCTTGTATGACTTTATCAGTTTATCACATCGTTGTGAAGGAATTTTGGCCCATTCTTCTTTACAACATTTCTTCAGTTCATTGAGGTTTTTGGGCATTTGCATATGCACAGCTTTGTCACCACATCATTTTAGTTGGGTTTAGGTCTGTACTAGGCCATTCCAAAATCTTGATTCTTCAGCCTTTAGAATACTCTGATTTAAGTACAGAGGAGTTCATGGTCGACTCAATGACGGCAAAGTGCCCAAGTCCTGTGGCTGCAAAACAAAACCATCACTCTCTACCATCGTGCTTGACAGTGGGTAGTTTCTGCTGAAATGCTGTTTGGTTTTTTCCCCAAACATAGTGCTGGACATTAAGGCCAAAGAACTTTACCTAGGTCTCATCTGTCAGTCATTGTTCAGATGCAGTGCTTCCATGTTTTTTAGACAAAAGACGCTGTCTCCTTTCAACCCTTCCAAACAAACTGTACTTCTTCTAATTGTGCTGTCATGGAAAAAAAAAAGCTCAGTGATGCCTGTAGGGTTTAAGATGTAGCTCTTGTTAAAAATATCTCTTTTTAAAAAATGTTAAAGGCAGAGTCTGACCTTTCCGTGCTGGGATGTCCACTCCTGAAAAGATGCATGCTTTCCATTTGCGGATAATCTTTTTCAATTGTGCATATTTTTCTATGGCTTCTCTAAGACCATTGCTTACGGCATTGTGTTAAGACACACCTGAGTGCTCCAGACCAGCAATCTGGAGAGACTTCATAGAGGTCTAAACACCTGCTGATGATCAATTAATCAAGGGCTGATGATTAGCAGCAGCTGGGTGTAACTTACCCTCTTAAATCCTGTGGAAGCAGTAAGGGGGTACGTATTATTGGCCACAAGTTTTTACTTTTTCTTTTTGGTATCATTTAAAAAAAATAAATTATGGCGTAGCGAAAAACGTTATACATTGTTATTCGTCTGAGGTTGAATTTGCCTGAAGGTCTCCTACAATCAGATGACCGTTATAATGTTTTTACCTAAACACAGAGAAATAAAAGAGATGGTACTAGCTTTCACACATGACCGGATTAGAAGAACTGAGATAATGAGACGATAATGAAAGCCTTTCTTATACATGAATGTAGTGTGTGGTTTTCTCATCTTTTGTCTACATACAAAAATGCTAGTAGAGCTATACTGCAAATCAGTGGAGTGGACAGAAACATGGGTTGGAGATATGTCAGGGTTTTTTTCCCCCCCAATTATTTATGATTGAATGGATCTGAAAAAAAGTGTTTTTGAAATGTTTTTTTTTTTTTTAAGACTGCAAGGGACACTTGGCTTTCTCTACTTCTCTAAAGTTTTATTGTAGAATAAAGTTTCAAATGTAGAAATATGTTATTAAAAATTCCATTGATCCCAAGTGATTCGAGAACAATGTGCTTGAATGGAAGGAAAAAATAATCCACACCAAACAGCAGGCCTTTTCATATTCCAGGGCTGGACACTGTACATCTTGTGGGGAGTAAATAAGAGGGAGGTAAGTGGGTTGGTTTTACATCTCGACATTTATTGTTGATGTTTGCCTGTCCTGCCTGAATGCACCGCTCCTCCGTGTGATGATCGGGGGAACTCTCATAACCAACTGCCAGTCATTATAACCATAATGGACATGATAGACATCTCAACATGGCGTCATCCAGACTCGCAGAAGCCTCAGAACTGCATTAGTGGTCAGTAGCCTGGACCATGCTAATCCATAATATAGTTGTTATTTTATCTTTATATATATGTTTATCTTTGTTGTGCTTATTTATAGGTCTATCAACTTGGCAAACTTAAGCTGACAACAGTTAAGTTGACTTTTAGTGCAACTTCACAGACTCTACAAATTTCTATATCTACAGTAATTTAAAAAAAATGCTTTTGGTATTTTGACACATTAGGAAAAACCATGAATTAAAAATGTGGAAAGAAAACACAGAAATACAGTATACAGATGTGTAAACGTCAAAAACAGATACCTGTGCTTTTTCCCCTATCCAGCTGTCCCTGCTTACATCGTTTAAAATGTCCCACAATCACAATTTTGGATATACGGTTTACATCACCTACAGTACAAGTACATACCGCATGGATGCTGGTAGAATGAAAAAGCAAGTAAACCAAGGACCTCGAGCGCGCAGGCCGATTAAACTGGCTGTTATAATGACACATGCAACTGATACAAGCTTTATTTTAGATTTCAAAATATATCACAGTTTTGCTGTTTTAAGCCTTTTTCATTATTATTTCACAGTTTATGAGGGTTACGTTTCTGCTGACAGCTTGTGTAAAAGATTTTTTAATGAAGTGCGCTTGCAATAAAGTGGTGTCAGAGGCAGAGCCAGAAATTCATTTGGCTGAAAGGAATCAGCATGTGATCTGCTCAATGAAACTGATGACAATCAAATTCAACTTTCAAATTCAGCTTACAAAACCAGATGTACCCTGCTTTTTTTCCTCCTGCCGTAAAACCTCCAGTATTTCAACGGCCATCACCTCAATATCCCTGAGCTCAGAGAGCGATGTTTCCATGGATACTGGAAGGGATGCAGAGGAACTATGTCAAATGTTTGGATGGATTTTTTTTTTTAGTAAAGTCAAGACACTGAGGGCATCGAGCATAGCTAGCAGCTAGCTTTTCAAACAGAAACAGGAAAACACTAATGAATCCTGTTTATCTGTTGTTCTGTTTTGCACCATGGCATTTGGCAGCCATTGTGATTAAACAAGGCAAGTGATTCATTCGTAACATTGTTGACCTTCTACGAGCCTCATTACGATCCGTAATGTATTAAAATATGTCCACAGCATGCCCAGAACATGTTACACCTATGACAATGACGTGTGGAGCAGGAAAGCTGCTTTTCTATTTTTGTTATGTCCTGAGGACAGTGAGGAAGCTTGAATCAGTGCCTGTTGCTCACCACTTCCCAGCATCACATTATTCCCTAAGGGTTGGAAGGCATGGCCTTGGCCCTGTTTGCTGTTTATTTTCCGCATGACCACATTGCACTGCATTGCACGGTATAGCCTTTTATTTGTTGGAAGTAGAAAGAACAAAAGAGGTCATATCATTTATTTATTTATTTATTTATTTTAGAATAATGAAAATGACACAGCCATAAAACGTGGCGACAAAATATTTCGGGTGACAGTGCACAGCGTTCTTATCCCATTTGTCCTACTGATTCTTTGAATTTTAGGCAACTATCCAAGTTGAAAGAGGACTACGCTCTGTCGTGAAATATCTGCGTGGGTGGTGTAGGGCTGTATAATTCAGGGCCCTTGCTGTTGTAATGCTTCGGGACACTGGTGAGCAAATGCAGTATGTCAGTGCAACAGCAGCAGTTGTGCAGCTGGAAAACAGATTCATTATCCCAGCATGGTGAGCAGAGGCAAATCTCCATGCTAAATCAAAGTGTCGAGGAAGCGCGACTGTGGAAAGCAGCAGGAGGAGGAAAAAGTGACAGTGTAAATCCCCCTCTAGCACTTAACACCCTCCCTCACTTTCTGCCTGCTGGAGTGTGAGTAGGGGATGTTTCAGCTTGTGCCTCTCTACACACTTGCATTTCTTAGAACTTATTCAAAGCAGAGGTATGGTGCTATATTGCTGTACAATTTTTATTGGATTCAGCATCTGCTTAGACAAACAGCTGGTGCCCTTAAGGTTGGCAAGGTATTGCGGTGTTGAGTGGCTAGTTTTTCTGGTATATGTCTTTACTTTGTGGTTTGTGATGCCTCTTGTAAAGGTAGAGGTACTGTACTGTACATTTCAACAAAACAAAGGCAGTCAGTGCTATACGCATTATGTATTAAAGTGTTGAACCTATATGTGTCATTTATGCGCAGAAGTTAAAGCACACATGGCTGTACAATAGAGCTTAGAACTTGATTAAATATGACTAAATATGAAGTTTAACCATCATAATTAAGTTTTACTGCTTGGAGGAGTAAAATACAGTAAAATTGTATTTTCACTTGCTCAAACACTCTCTATCACTTGTTCTGTTCTCACCAGGGTTGCCAGATCACACTGACAAAATCCCGCCTAGGCAGAGCTGAAAGCGCCCAAGCAGCCCAAATAATATCAGTAATAAATCTCATAATATGGCTCAATTATATACGCACATACAACAGGTTTTATTAAAATGAATACATAATATTTTATTATGCAATATTTTATTACCCACACAAAATGCTTTTTCCAGCACAAGGTAATAAATATTCAATACCTTTTTAAAAAAAAATGTATATATAAGAAATAAAGGTTAATTTAACTTTAAATTGTGAAAGTGCAATATGATATAAGGCATGATGTCGATCCGAACGGTGAGTTTTGTGTTCTGTTGCACCCATCTTGTAAAGGTGTATCTGTAAGCGTGCTGTAAATCTTTTTTTTTAATATGTGATGGCCAGACTACCGATTGTGCTGACTAAGATAATGATAATAAAAAAACCTTTACAAGACATACACAATGTAACTTTGACAAAATGCTAACAAGTTCCAGTGATTATCAGTGATAACGCCTCATCCCCAGAGTTAAACCTGTATTTATTTAATTCTTATCAATGCAACTAATATTTATACTTTTGTTAATATTGTCACTCATTATTATTATTGTTATTATTATTATTATTATTATTGTTGTTGTTGTATCTTATGTAGATTAGGTTGGTTAATTAGCTATGGCTAGCTAGGGCTGATCAAAGTGTGTGTGTGTGTGTGTGTGTGTGTGTGTGTGTGTGTGAGCCACTTTTTCCCCCATTAGCACAAAAGGTGTTTCAGCTAGCGCTTTCTCTGTGAAAAACAAATGTGCGAAAGCACACTAATTTGTCTGTTGTGAATCAGTATTATTACTAGCGTCCTTTGGATGGACTGTTTGACATTCAACAAGAAACATAAAATTTTTACTATGTGGAAAACTTCTTCACATGTTTGACTGATCTCTCCTGAAAAACAGCATTCATCGTACCTCAAATTTGCATACGGTCAAATCTAATGTTACAACAATTATACATAAATTCCATTGTCAGTTTTGTTGTTCAGCAGTTTCACCTTTGCCAGCTGGTCAGGGTGAGTGTGCATCTCGAAACTTTTTAGCAAAATTATGAAAGTCAGCAAGCATAAGTAGTAAAATAAGTAGCAGATAAATTTGATACTTTGAACTTTGGTCACTTGTGCTGACTCAGGAACCTCGGTTAAGTATATGAGGGATGTTCAAGTCAAACTGGGACTTTTGATTGTGCAGAATAACAGAACACTGTTATGAGAGTAAGAACAACATTTATTTCTCTACATAATCCTCTGCTACACTGATGTACTTATTCCAGCGTTTCACCGATGCTTGGATACCTTGAAGGTAGAACATTTTCTCAGAGCCATGTTAGGACCGCCTGCTTCACGTCTGAAACGCTGGCTTCCCAGGAATTCCTTTAATGGCCCAAATGGCTTGGAATGAGGTCAGGACTGTCAGGGGATGTGGCGAAATCTCCTAGTCAAGTTCCTATAATGTGCAGGTGGTGTTCCTGAATGACTGTATGTATAGATCCCACAAACAGATGTATCTTTTCTGCAATTTAGCAACAAGTTATCCATCGATTTTTAAGAATCGTGTTATCGTGCACTGGGCTTCAAGCCACCTCGGTCAGGATTCCGTCATTCATGAATGATTTATAACGCTTGCACAATTCATATGTTTTATTGCAGCTTAGAGTCTCATCACCACCATAACTTGTTCTTGAGGTCTTCTGTAAATGTCAATCGGTTTACATCTCCGTTCACAAGACATCGCATGACATGTCCTGGCTAGACTCGAACACTACTCATATAAGAAACGCATTTTAGCATAATGAATAGAAAATGCTCCGGTGTGGATTTTAAGCATCTCATTAGTCTTTCATTTAAAAGAAAAAACAGCATTTACACTCAAGAGACACCACCAATAACTGCCTTAGATGTGGGATTTGGGGCAGAGGATTGTTTATCACACCTTTCCTGAGGTCATTAAAACACACCAGACATGATTTTATTCAGTTAGGTAGTCTACTGTACATTTCAGACTGTGTTGATTATTACATTTCAATACGTGGTTAGTATTCAGGATGGAAACTTGACAACTAAATCTGACTTCAGCTAAATATAAATCTTTGAAGTAAATTAAACTTGTAACTCAGTTTCACTGGAATATATTTTTTTCCATATATTTATATATATCATACACACGTGGACAAAATTGTTGGTACCCTTCGGTCAATGAAAGAAAAACTCACAATGGTCACAGAAATAACTTTAATTTGACAAAATTAATAATAAATAAGAATTCTATGAATGTTAACCAATGAAAGTCAGACATTGCTTTTCAACTCATGGAACAGGCCTGGACAAAAATGATGGTAACATGCTTGTCTATAATTTTCTTTCGAATCTCCTGAGACAACTCTTTCCTTCGCTTCCTCTGGTCCATGTTGAGTGTGGTACATACCATGTCACCAAACAACACAGTGACTACCTGGAGCCCTATATATAGGCCCACTGACTGATTACAAGATTGTAGACACCTGTGATGCTAATTAGTGGACACACCTTGAATTAACATGTCCCTTTGGTCACATTATTTTCAGTATTTTCTAGGGGTACCATCATTTTTGTCCAGGCCTGTTCCATGAGTTTATTTTTTTAATAATTCTGTTGAAGCATGGTTGAAAAGCAATGTCTGACTTTCATTGGTTAACATTCATAGAATTTTTTAAAATTATTACTTTTGTCAGATTAAAGTTATTTATGTGACCATTGTGAGTTTTTCTTTCATTGACCGAAGGGTACCAACAATTTTGTCCACGTGTTTATATGGATTTTTATATAATATATTTCCATATATTTTCCATATATATTTTAATTCTTTCCTCAGACTTTAAAAACCTCCTGAATACTTTGCTTTAACTTGATCACTTGTCCAAATCGAGGGCTATTGTGTATAAATGAAATGGATGTGAATACTGTATGTGTATGTGCAGATTGATTGTGCTGTCTGGGTGAGAGATGTCTGTGTATGTGCTGCCTTGTTAATCACAGTAATACTGGCCAATCATGAGAGTTTGTGAACTCTGAAGAGGGCAGATGGCGCTTTCCTTGGAGAGTGTTACACTGCCCTGTGGTGCAGGAGTTTGTTGTCTGGCTGATGGATGAGACTCCATGCCATAATTAGGAAGAAAATACTTTTTTCGATTTATAGGTCAAGTTAATTCATCATTTGAGATGAATTAACTTGGCTAGTTTTGAAGTTTGATTATGTTTTATGAACAGATTGGTTTGTGTGCCATTCCATGAAATTCCATCAGCCATTGTGTGCCATTCAATTGAAATTTCTATTTGCTTTTATGCAACTTTTGTGAATAAGTAAGATTCTATATGTATGTATTGCACTTAAGGGTGTAGGTCAGAGTTAAATTCAAGCATTGGAATGCAATTGATGATGCAGTTGAAGCTACATTGATGATGAATCCATATACAAATATTACAATATCTCCAGCAGAGATGGTGGTACAACCTCATTCACTCACTCACTCATCATCTATACCTCTTAATCCTGTATACAGTGTCACGGGGGGCCTGCAGCCTATCCCAGGAGACTTTGGGCATGAGCTGGGGTACACCTTGGACGGGGTGCCACTCCATCACATGGCACACTCACAGTGGCCAATTTGGGAATGCCAGTTAGCTTAATATGCATGTTTTAGGACCTGGAGGAGACCCACCAAGTACGGGGAGAATATGCAAACTCTATGCACACAGAAGCAGGAATTGAACACGGACCGTGGAGGTGCAAGCTGACATTGCTAACCACTAATCCAACCTCAAACATCAATCTCAACTTACTTATTTCCTTCTCTGTGTGGTGTCCTTAATGATTTTTATTGTCAATAGTCTTCTGTGTAGTGTTTACTGACAGCTTGTTAATGTACATATTTGGGAAATACCATCACCAGTGTAACACCAGAATTTGAACAATTTGAAGTCATTAAAATAAAAAAAATCTGCGGCTTGGCCACTTTGGCAGCCTGACAAAAAATACATTGCAGTTTTAATGTAAAAGTGTAAAAGTCTAAATCACATATCTAAACACCTAGATATTAAAATAATCATGTATAGTTATTAAGTACATTAAGCTGTCTGCACAGTGGGGTAAAGGTTAGCACTGTCGCCTTGCACCTCCAGGGTCTGGGTTCGATTCCCGCTTAAGGTGCGTATGCGTGGAGTTAGCATGTTCTCCCTGTGCTTGGTGGGGTACCTCTTGGCAACAACAGTCACCATTGGCCTCTAATGGTCCCTAGTTGGACTAAAGAGGTTCATGTATGTATGTATGGTATCTTATGATGATATGTATTTGTTTACTGCCACAAGTGGACCATTTATACCTTTATTGATCTAATGCCTCAATGCTCTCTTTTTTTCTGTGACCTACAGCAATACTTCACTTTGCTAATCATTACCGACGGCGTGATCAGTGACATGGACGAAACACGCCACGCGATAGTTCAAGCCGCCAAGCTGCCCATGTCCATCATCATTATCGGAGTGGGCAACGCCGACTTCGCAGCAATGGAGTTTCTGGATGGAGACAGCAGCGTATTACGTTCCTACACTGGAGAAGAGGCGGTCAGAGACATAGTGCAGTTTGTCCCATTCAGGGACTTCCGCAATGTGAGTACTCGTCCTCTCTTCCTGGTGGAATTTCTTGCCATATTAGTTTCAACCACACTCTCCCACTTCTACTTCACAAGCTCGTCCATCGTCGGTACCGTTATGTAAGGACACATGTTTCGCGCACGGCTTTTATGCACACGGCTACATTATCGTTGCTGAGACAGGTTACGGGTCGCCGCGCCATGCTGTTACGCTGTCAATATTACAGTGTGTAATTTGACCTCAAGGTGCTCGCTTACTCATTTAATCAATACTGTGGGCGCTACGAGGCTGTGTGTGGTGGCTCCGTGTTCTGGATCAGCTCCAGAGTTTCGTGTGGGAGTGGGAGTGGGTGTTTTGCACACCATGTGACTTCCTCAACAGTGCGAGCGAGAGCACACAATGCTCCCTGCGGCATTCTTCGCTACAAATTGAAATTCATTTCAAGCACTGAGCGCATTCACCACTTCATTACCCAGTCAGTGCATCTGCCTCCGTGATAGGGTGATCACAGCTTCAGGAATCTAATGAGCAATCCACGTTTCTGGCATGGCATCAGCTGACTACATTGTATGTTTGTGTTTGCTTTTCCTCACAGGCTCCGAAGGAAACTTTAGCCAAATCAGTATTGGCCGAGCTGCCTCAACAGGTTACCCAGTATTTCAAACAGAGGAACCTGTCGCCTAGAAACACGATGCCAGAGTGAAAGTTTGAAGCGTGGAGTTCACACTGCATGTTGCAAAAATCTCCTTACTGTTTACACACTTACTGTCTCCTCGGCCATTTTGAAGGACAAAGCGCATGCCTTTCTATAAATGATTGTTTTTAATAAATAAATAAATGTTTTTATTTATTGGTTTTACATATGCCAAGTTCTAAAGCAAGATGCAATGTAACGTTGGTTGTTTATTTGTGTGTTAGACACTAACTCCTCTGATGCAGAGGTTCTTATCTCCAGTCCTCAGCAAAACAGGAACAGCTCATGACCCAGCAGGATGTGTTGAGGGAAAAAAAGGACAACCTTCAAACTCAAAAGGCACCGAGAACTAGAGAAGAGGAACCCCTGCTAAATATTCATAGAGGGGCCGAGAACCCTTGAATGTATATTTATGTGTTTTAAGAGATATATTTCGTAATTGTAATCTTTTCAGTAGTGCTTTGTAATCTGTCAGTTATATGGTACCATGGTCAAGGTGATGTTTTTTGCTTTTATACAGTTTGGTCAGTCTTTTTTTTTTTTTGTAAGTACTCAGGTCAATAAATTTCACTTGAGGTGTTGCTAGTAGTGTTTGTATTTTGTGTGGCTCCTCAAAAAAGTTTTTTAATCTGCAATCTAGTTTTAACGGGGTATGCAACGCAGACTTCTGCAATTAGTTAGGTTTCATTTGGTTAAGTGTTCTAGATTAAAGTGACAGTCATTTCAAACTCCAATCTAAACTCCATGAAAAAAAAAACACCACGATAAACTGCTTTTTTTCCCCTTTTGGCTTTAATGTGTTATCCAGCTTTTACACACATTCTTGTCCTTATAGGGACCAGTTCATAAAATATCCAGCATTTTTAGCATTGCATCATTTAGTTTAAAAAAAAAACAAAAAAAGAGACTGCCTTCTGAAAGACATTTTTCTTCCAACCAAACCTGTTCATAACAGTCTGCTTCGCTCACATGATGGTACTGAAGATATCTCATTAAGTGACATAAAACAGCCTTCTCTCCGATCCACAGACGTCAGTCGTCATCGTCCTGGTCAGCAGCACGGAAGAAGCCACGGAGGCGCGCAGGGTGTCATCGCCAGGTGTAGGTGCAGGGATTTAAACTGTATGGAATGTAATACGGGGGTGATGGAGGAGGAGTAACATTTCAATGCACAACACATCAGTGACCACAGCGCCAATTACTGTTAAAGCAAACTTTAATTAACATTAAGCCAGATAAGAAAAAAATATTATTAAAAGCAAATGTGCACATCCAAAATTGCATAATTCAACAAATGGAACACAGCAAAATTCTAAGCTTATAGTGTTATATAAGATGCAGCAACTGTGATCCATCCAGCTACGAGGGCAAAAACAGCGAGCCAGAGGTAATAAGAGGAAATAAAAATGGGTGACCGTGTGGCTCATCACTGTGTCTATCTGAAGAGTCTGTGACACTTTATAGGAGAGGTGGTTCCTTCCACGCTACCTTCACTGTCACTGCTTGACTCGGAGTCGCTGCTGCCCGAGTAGGCCCCGAGCCCTGGCAGGATGCCCACACACATGGCTGCAGAGGGTCGGTGAAGGACGCCCCCTCGCATCACTTCTCCTCTGGGCAACGGGTTCTGCTCCCCTGTTTCCTGTTCTGATACAGACATGTGAGATCATAAACACACTCCATGGAATGTTGTTCCTACTCGATACCTCGAAAATCTACTAGGACTAGTGACTTCAAATATTTAGTTAATGATGTTATTACTACACAGGGTGTCCCAATTGTCTCCAAATACAGTGGAACCTAAAATTGCAAGTAACTTCCCCATGCGAGCGTTTTGCAATGAGCGAATTTTGTAATCAATTTTAACTCATGAGCTTTTTATTAAACGAGCAAGGTCTTGCTATACGAATACTGTAATATGCATATGCCGAGCGTCATGGGATTACAAGTGAGCCAATGGTTCTTCCCTCTCGAGCCGTGGGATTGTGGGTAAACATCTTCTATGCTCAGTGCACAAGCATCACTCATATAGACAACATCCGTGAACATGTACTGTTAACTTAATATTGTGACCATGTGTGTGTGCTCATGCGTAAGCATCTTTTTGTGTCCAAGTGTATTGAGTTTCCTTTAGTAACTATACTGCAACAAAGGTAAAGTGCAGATGAATTTGTTTTATTTTTACTTTATATTTTATATTCATTATTTTTATATGAATATTTTTGGGCTGTGGAATGAATCTTCAGTTTCCATTATTTCTTCTGGGAAATTCACTTTGATATAGAAGTGATTTGATATACAAGCACGTTTCCGGAACGCATTATGCTTGCAATCCAAGGTTTAACTGTATATATAAAAGGGAAATTAACATGGCCAATAATTTGACCCATCTGAAACAGAGGATGTGTTGTCTGACATGGTTGTTTAAGAAATAAACTACTCACTGCATCAGTTAGGGTTAAATAACTTGTTGCCAGCTGAACCACACTAATCACTGCAACTGAGCCAAGGGTTTTTCTCTCTCTTGCGCTGCAGAATTGTGGGTAATCATCATGCATGTCTCTCAATGGTATAATCAACATCCGTGCACGCGTGTACTGTTAAATATAACACTGTGACCACGTGTGTGCGCGCGCGTAAAACAGCTTTTATTTTGTGTTTGTATGTGTGTACGCATAAAAGTTGTCCTTTCACACGCACGTGTACTGTTTATTATGTGTAAAGTAAAAGCAAGTCTTATTTGAGAGGTTAAAGATCCATTTTCTCTCTCCCTGCCCTTTGTGTGCGCACGTCATTGGACAGTGTGCTCCATCCCCCCTCCTCTCGCCTTCACACAAACACACACTCTTAACGGAAACACTGCTCGTGATTCTTTTCAAAGGTAAAGTGCAGGTTAATTTGTTTTATTTTTACTATGCAGCAGTGATTCCGTTAATGTGCGCTCACTCGAGTGTCGTTAGCGATGTTCCTTGTTAATTTTCCCGAAAAAACAATGTTTCCGTTAATGTGTGTGTGAGAAACTCAAATAAGAGATGAGGAAGATTTATTGTGTCAGGATTTTTGTTTGTTTGTTTACGTTTTTCAAAGGTAAAGTGCAGGTCAATTTGGTTTATTTTTACTTTATATATTGTAGAAATTATTTTTATGTATTTATTTCTTTGGGCTGTGGAATGAATAATTTGAGTTTCCATTACTTCTTATGGGGAAAGTCGTTTTGATTTACGTGATTTGAAATATGAGCCCACTTCCGGAACAAATTATGCTCGTAATCCAAGGTTCCACTGTATTATTTTATAATACTTCTTGCTAAAAAAGTGTTAATTTCCTCTATGCAGGGAGTATTTCTGGAAAGTCCATAGTAAAACATTTTAAAATGTTCTTGGACAAAACAGCAATAAAAGAAGAAAGAAAAATCTTGAGTAAATAAAATTATATAAAGCAGTATTATCATCACTAGACAGACAGGCAGATAAAGACACACCCACACACAAAGCATGGCTAATTTTTAAAAAGTTGCCTTTGGATATAAATATCAAAATATTTAAATAATTACTGGATTGATTAATGTTTCGTCTAGCAACCATTGTTTCAACCCTAACTGATGCAGCGAGTAGCTTCTCATTTCTTAAAGATCCATGTCAGAACGCTTGATAATAACAACAACCTCTCAGTGTGGCGCTTATCAACACAAACACAGCTGCCGAGTCCCATAGATTTGCAAACCTACTATTTGTCATGAAAAAGATGTTACTGCTTCTGAAGGCCTGCATCAAGCAAAGAAAACAACTAAGGAAACTGCTAAAATTGGGTTAAGAACTGTAAAACACATTATTAAAAAACAGTGCTGAACTATCAGCTTCACAAAAGAAATGTGGAACAAAATCATGAATGACCGAAGATCACATAAATGCTTAGTGAAGTTGCTGTTTAAAAAAATAAATTAATTAAAAAAAAAGTAGTAATCAGAACTATGTTTAACAGTCAAGCAGGGTTCTAATAATGTGTTAGAGGGGTTTTAACTCAATTCCAGCCATTTTAACATTTTATTTGCTTGAAACAGGACAATAATTTGACTTTTCTGGAACTTTTTTGCACGTGCGCACAGAAAATTGCGCCCCAAAACGTGCAGTCGTCTGCCCACCTGTCTGACTGCCATTGCTAGTCGTTTCTGCTGCTGCCGTCGTCTCCTCCACCTTCTGCTTCTTACTGCTCTCTGAGGACTGAGAGGAACTGCAGACACAAAACACCAGTGAAAGAGCTGCTTAATCTCCGTTATAGTCTCCCACTCGGCTCTGTGACACTTTAGCAAATAGAATGTCAGAATATAAAGTAGTCAGTGTGAGTAATGCAAAAATGCAAAAATTAGGGCCTAAGAAAGGTGAAGTGGCTTTTATGGACAAAAGATGCAACTTTCTGCTTTGTTCCAAAATGTAAAAACGATAGCAAATTTATAAATAAAAATTTCCCTGATAAGTTCTTATGACAAAAAAGGTGCTCCCAAGTTTATCGGGAATGGTGATACTTATCTTCTCTGCTCCCAGTTCCCATAAACCCCTCTTTCTCACCTGCGGCGTTTGACTGCACCAGCCAGTAGGTGCGCCTGAGACAGATGGCTGGTCTTCTGCTCTGGGGGTTTGGGTGCAGTTTTTTTCTCAGTCTCCTTCTTTTGACTGTCACTGGACACCATTTTCTTCAAAGCACTGTGAGACTGGGGAGTTAAGGAGACCTACAGGTACATCCTGGACCAGTTATTCATTGAGAGGATAGCACATGTATACCTATTCTTTGAGCTAATACAGTAAACCTAGCACTATGGCTATGATAACTATAAAATAAATTAAAAAGCAAAGAATGAAGCGCTTGATACATTCTTATAAACTAAGCCGTCATGGGATGTTTTAACACTCACAGGTTTTCCAGTAATATCCAGAATCAAGAATAATTTTTTTCTTTCCTATTTAAAAAATAGGAAAAATGCTTCTTAGCTAGGTGGACAAGACGTACTCTTACAATATTGGAATCAGAGAAGCTTCGCTTCCTAACCCTAGACAAGGAAGGGCCTTCAGCCCATTAGCATGTCTGAGCATTATTACTGACAATGTGCAACGATGCATTTGGACTTGCTTGATAATAACAACCCCTCAATGTGTGGCTTATCAACAAAAACACAGCTGTTGAGTCCAATAGCTTTGCAAACCTACTATTTAATGTCAAATGAATAGAAATAGCTGTTTTTTTTGTTTTTTTTCCCAGCTTTAGGAATGGGAGGTTTATCAGGATGACAAACAAATATGTATTGCGTCTTAAACACTGTACTACATATTTAGATGCATTATGTAGTTTTGGATGCGTTTCTGCATCACAAGGTGGATGATGAGAATGCAGCGCGACCTGCATAATATATTTTGGTTTAAACTGTATTTGAAACCCCCTGCTCTCTTTTTTTGGTCAACACGACTGCTAATATCTGACAACGTAACACATATTCAATCTAAATGCCACTCCACTCCACAGACACACAATTGGAAAAAACCTGATGAAGTAGACCACTCCTTTCTTAAACTATCACAGCAATCAAATCCACCTCCCCACTGACTGACTCTTCAAAAAATGTCCTAAAAAACGCGACTAAGAAAAACTGCTACCCTTGGAGGGCGAGGCAGTTAAATTAGGCCATATTGTTGTATTACACTGAGGAACAGAAGTTCACAGCTCTCCGCTGTGCAATTACACGTCATCAGTGCCGCAAGGCTGCCGAATGGCTCTGTTGCCACGACAACGCGTCCTCCAACCTGCGCTGCACATACCGATCTGTCTGGCAGCATGATGAACAAGAATGAACAATCGTACCTCCTTGTTCTTTTTTTTATTTTTATAAATGTCCATAATGTAAAATTTTCTAGATCCAGTACACAGAGGTTTGAATGCATCAGCGTGTGCAAGTTAACATTCTGTCCGAGAGACGTTGCCTCAGCACAGGAATGCACTGCTGGTAAATACTAGCCAGAGCTGTGGGGTCAAGTCCAACTCAGAATTAAGAGATAAGAGAACTTTCCAACGAAACAAGGAACATTTCTCAACATATCTGGCACTATTTAATAGCAGTAGCATAAAAATAAGCAAGGATTAGCCTCCAGTAGTGCTCGTGTTACTAAGCACACCATTTTATTTAATTAGGAAATTTAATGCTTTCTATTTGAACTCGGTTAGATTTCTCAAGACGGATTCACACAGACGAATATAAACAGCCTACAAAGCAATATTAAGACTAAAACTGCTGGGACCTAATTAAAACACGTCTTTCCTTAACAATTATTAACTCGTGTTCCAACTTTGTTCTTATTTCTCTTCAAACCAACTTTTTTTTTTTAACTGTGTGCTTTAAAAGAAAGTGCACTAACGAGGTGCTGGAGGTCTTCCTATGACCCGACAGCTGCGGTGTTTTGACAGTTTGACTGTTTGAAGTAGAAAGCAATCAGACTCAAAACTCGGGGCAGTTCTTTAAAAAGTTGTGTGTTATGCGTGCCTATGGAAAGGAAAAAGGATATCCGATACTCCTGAAGCTCCTGTTTCTCCTCATCTCTCCTTTGCTTCTCAACAAGGCACTGTTGCCGTGACACTTCGTCCAGAAAGTGAGCCTCGTCCTCATCCAAGCCTTTAACCATGTTCTCTGTGAAGAGAAACCAGCACAGTTGGGTCTCGGGAGACTCACAGATATACTCTTACACCGTTAAACTGACAGTTGTTTTCCGCTCGCATGGCCGATTTAAAACAGGCATCAGACACCTTCTGCGGTTATTGCGTGGATCAAGCAATCTGCCCTTAAATTAACTCAGCGTTGAGAGCAAGGGAAGGAGCCGCCGGTCGCCAGGGAGACTGAGGACGGGTCCGTCTCCAGGGATACAGAGAAGTAACAGAGCTGCCGAGTGCGTGCCCATCTCCTGTCAGTGCCCGCAAGAATGACTCAGACATTTTCATAAACATACATACACACAAGCGTCAACCCTAAATGGGCATGGACAAGAACCCACAGCGGCGACTGAGGCACAGATCACAGTGAGAGAGGACTAATGTCTTACTGAATTTGAATTGCTCCTCATACTCCTCCTGCTTCTTGTCCTTCTGTTCTTGTAGCCTCTCAAACAAGGATCGAGGGTCATACACCTCCTCAGGAGCCTCTTCAGAAATGTAACATAAAACACACACACAAAATCAAACACACACACAAAGATGCATTTGAGGAAAAATTGATGCCACCGAGTGACATTGTAAAGCTTAGCAGTCTAGTGAGTCAAATTGTTAATTTTATTTGAAGTTGACTTGATCTGAAAGGGATTTTAATGTAAGCTGAAAATAAATAAATAAATAAATAAATGTATTGTAAAGGACTCAAACATCAGCATCTATTACAACATGGATTTCTTTTTGCCTTCTTCATCTCAACCTCTACCTGACAGCTGAGTTTGCACAATTTTTGGAGCATAATCGCACACACCCTCATAATTTTTAATTATTTTGATGCAGTTTTAACCTGAAGCTGTATCTTGTAAACTGGATAGCAATTTGCAAACTTGAATATGGAAAACAGCACAATCCTTCGACAGTTCTTTTATGCAAGAACAAACCTGTGACTCAGCTGGTGGACTCGAGTATTTGGGTCATATATGAAAACCACCCCAAACAGACCAATTGTTTTGTTCACCACATTACTGCAAGTACATTAACGTCAGCCCACAAAAACCGCACTATGGTTTGAAGCAAAAGCGCATTAACTTGACTAACCTTCGGGATCATCAGGCTTGCGAACTTTCTCCCATTCCTCCTGTCGTTTTTTTCTCTTCTCCTCTAACTCTGACTCGGAAACAAACTTTCGGCTCAGGTCCACACCTTCTGCCATGGTGGTGCTTTAAAAATAGAAAAATCCTTTATATTAGTAAAAATTAAAAATCCAAAATTATACACGACCTCTGTGAGTATGTCCGTCCAGTCGGAATGATCCAGTTTAGAAAGCATACCTCAACGTGATCAGCTTTATTAAGTGGAAAACTGGATCTAGTTCATGAAGTCATTGATAACTGATTCTGTGCGTTAGAGCTGAAAAAAAAAGACAAGAAGATGCTGATTAACATGCTTGATTAACACTCCCACTCACTCACTCATTCTCTATCCCCTACAAAGTTGCAGGAGTACACACAGGAGCAATACTGGGAATTTGGGAACACCAATTAACCTGACCTGCATATCCTTGGACTGAGGTAGGACACTGGAGTACACGGAGGAAACCATACACACACACAGACCCCTGGCCGGAATCAAACCCTCGACCCTGGAGCCAAAGTGCTAACCGCTATGCCATCATTACAGCCCCGTTGGTTAACGTTATTAAAAACTTGATCAAGAGCCTGGTTTGTCCGTATTGAAAGTGACGCTACGGTTCATCATGGTTAGAAATAGTAGCCTCTGCACACACTGTCCACACACATAAAACAGCCCATTACCTCATGCTGTTTAATCGTACAAAGACAAACTATACTACAGGTAAAGTGGACGTCTTTCAATCTTTTGTATTGTTTTGTTTTCTTTATATTTCAGTTGTCTGAGTTTGCAGAAAACCGGCTTGCGTTGGAATGGAAAAAACTGAAGGTAAACAGTTCCCTCTTGTGGCCGATTACAGTACTTGACCATTTCAGATAACTCATGAGGAACAATAATCATATTAGAGGTAAGTACTGTACATAAATAGAACATTATAGTGGAAGTGCAAATTTTGTGAGAGATTTTTCTGTGGGAGGAAACCAGAGTACTGAGAGAAAACCCCACCAAGCAGGAGAAACACTACATTGTTAGGAAATTAACTGATTACAAATGATTAACAGGATGCTGTTCAGGCAGTGCACAGTATTTTAAGTGGTCAAGTCAAGTCAAGTAGGCATTTATTGTCATTTCAACCATATACAGTTCAGTACACAGTGAAACGAAACAACAAAAAACGTGGTGTCATTTTTGAATGAGGACAAAGAAGAAAGCAGTATTTTTGTTGTGGTTTTATTGTTTGTGTAAACTGTTTTTGCTTCATTCTTTTGTCTTACTAGCACTATGCCATGTGTTCATCTATTGGTTAAGAAAAAAGAGCAAAAATCTAAACCCTTTTCCACACACACAGATCGGAGACGAGACTCGAAACGTGCGTGGATCTGAGAGGCGACAGTGCTAACCACAAAGCCATAATGATTTTGCTTTATGGTCAGGATATTAAGTACAACCCGAATTCCAAAAAAAGTTGGGACGTATTTTGAATAAAATGAAAACTAAAAGACTTACAAATTATATGAGCCAATATTGTATTCAGAATAGCACATAGACAACGGGGCTGGAAAAGCAAGAAATTTTGAAAAGATTCAACTGGGACAACATCTAGCGTCAAGTCTGTAACATGATTACCTATAAAAAGACAAGTCTTAGAAAGGCAGAGACTCTCTGAAGTAAAGATGGGCAGAGGTTTAAAAGGTGCGCAAAAAGATTGTGGAATACTTTAAAAACAATGTTCCTCAACATCAAATTGCAAAGGCTTTGCAAATCTCATCATCTACAGTGCATAACATCATCAAAAGATTCAGAGAAATTGGAGAAATCTCTGTGGCGTAAGGGACAAGGCCGAAGACCTTTGTTGGATGCCTGTGGTCTTTGAGCCCTCAGACGACACTGCATCACTCATTGGCATGGTTGTGTCTTTGACATTACTAAATGGGCCCAGGAATACTTCCAGAGCCCATTGTTGGTAAACGCAATCCGCCGTGCTAACTAAAGCTCTATCATGCGAAAAGAAAGCCATATGTGAACATGGTCCAGACGTGCCATTATGTCCTGTGGGCCAAGGCTCTTTTAAAATGGACTGCTTCAAAGTGGAAAAGTGTTCTATGGTCAGACAAGTCCAAATTTGACATTCTTGTTGGAAATCACGGACGTCGTATCCTCCGGGTTAAAGAGTAGGGAGACCTTCCGGCATGTTATCAGCATTCAGTTCAAAAGTCAGCCTCTCTGATGGTATGAGGATGCATAAGTGATTGCGCAGCTTGCATGTTGTGGAAGGCACGATGAATGCTGAAAGGTATAAAGGTTTTACACGACATCTATTTCAGGGAAGGCCTTGTCCTGCTTTCAGCAGGACAAGGCAAGACCACATACTGCAGCTATTGCAACAGCATGGCTTCATAGTAAAAGAGCCTGGGCGCTGAATGCTCCTGCCTGCAGTCCAGATCTTTCATCAATAGAGAACATTTGGCACATCATTAAAAAATATGTCAAAATATGTCAAAGATGACCACGTACTCTTCAGATGAAAGATGAAAACCTATATCAGCCAAAAATGTGAATAAATTCCAACACCAAAACTCCAGAAACTCATATCATCAATGCCCAGATGTCTTCAAACTGTTTGGAAGAAGAAAAAAAAGGAGATGCTACACCATGGTAAACATGCATAAACCTGTAGCAGAGGTCAAATGTGAAATGAGCATTTTGTGTATAAAATTGTAAAATGTCTTATTTTCAACATTTATGTTCTCTATGTTCTATTATAAATAAAATATTGGCTTATGTGATTTGAACGTCTTTTTAGTTTTCTAGTTTTTTTATGTAAAAAAAAAAAAAAATGTTTCAACTTTTCCAGAATTCGGGTTGTAACACAGGAAATAAGATTCCCCCCCAGACTCATTCTATAAATACTAAATGTATCGTCACCACAAACAAATCACATCAATCATACATTATTTATTTATTTGTTTAGGTAAAAACATTTCGTCATCCTTTTATTAGTCATCTCACAGGGAGACGACTAATAAAAATATCAGGAAATGCGAAAGTATTAGATATGCTGTCTTACCCCACTCTTACTGATCAATCAGGTTTGTTGACAGGGGAATGACTGGTTGCTTTACTTCTCTGGAAGCCCTCAAGTCTGTGTTTCCTTCCATCTCTCCCTTTTAGTATTGCTATCATACTTAGTCCTGTCAGAGTCTGCACAGGGTTATATCTTATATTTTTGAATTGCTGTAGTAAGAACAACATTTCCTCATCCTTTTATTAGTCAATCCACAGCTAGACGACCAATCAAACTATCAGGAAAGTCAACGTCAAACTATCAAAGTAAATCAACACTTCTTGTCCAATCAGAACAATTCAATTAGATTTAAAATAATACTGCAAACTGTCCTACAAAGCGTTAAATGGTCTCATGCCACAGTACCCAAGTGATAGTGATACTGATAGTGTTTCTGCCACACCTACTTCAATCGAAGAATGCAGCCTGCTTGTTAGTACCACTACATTTGTTAGCTGAGCAATTTTTTTTATAGATTTGTCTTAGGTAAACGTGCAGATCTTGAGGGCTCGTGGATGTAGAGTATTACGGTGATCTGGTATATTTGGATGCTATCCTCCCCACTCTCATTGATCATTCAGGTTTGTTGACTGAATGCTTTACTTCTCAGGAAGCCTTTCTCTCTGTGTTTCCTTCTGTCCCTCCCTTTTAGTTATGCTATCATAATTAGTTAGTCCTGCCAGAGTCTCTGCTTGCACCCTGCACTAAAAATATATTCACAATATATAACTGTGACCCTGCATAACTGTTATCTCTCTCTTTCCTTGTCTTTCCGTCGAGATCAAGACCTCCTCTCCCATCTGCACCTGTCTGCCTCATCTTGATGCTTCACTTCCCTGTGTGGTCTGCTTGGAATATGTGTGTGGACTGGGGTCGGTATCACTTGACCATAAAAAAGGTTTAAAAAAGACTCAGCTGATGCAGACAGGTGTTCTCTGAGGACTTGTGACTGTGTAGCTCAGGTCTGAATTAACAGTTTTTTACCACTAATAACAAATAACATTAACTTAAACACCCACTCCTGTTTTATTGAACATCCATCCTCCCAACACTCAGTCAGACTTGATCTGCAGTCATACTATCTGATAGCACCCAAATGAGGATTGAGTCTGGTTCCTCTCAAAGTTTCTTCCTGCTGCCATCTCAGCTTTTCTTTGCCTTCAGAAATGACAATCTGATAATTATGATTTTCTCACACATTTCATACTAATTTCCCTCATTTTCTTTTGATTCTGTAAAGCTGTTTTGCGACAATGACCACTGTTAAAAGCGCTATAAAAATAAAATTAATGATTTGAATTTAAGTGCTCTAAAATAAATCTACATCTACAGTACTGTGCAAAAGTCTCAAGCCACCCTTAGTTTCTTCATATTTTGCTTCCAATTTTCCTTTTTTTCATTGTGTCATTTTTTGTCCAGTGTATGTTTTTGTTTTGTTTATGTATTTGTGTATGTTACGCCAGACAATTAATAATTCAAGCATAAAACCTTGATAATAAAAGCACAGGTGCAGATGATGACAGATGATTAGACCGGTGATAAATATACTGGTGATGCTCAATGCTTGAAATACATGAGAGGGGAAATGAGGTTGCAGCTGAGGTTGTTTCATAAACAACACATTTTTAAATTGTATCTTTTGGCACTTCATCATTTGAAACATTTGCTTCAATTTCTTTAATTCAGGCTACTTAATTTTTCAATTTAGCATGATAAAATTATAAAGATTTTTCACAATACTGTACATTAAACACACATTTTTAAGCTCACTGAGGTACAGATCACAGAAAATGCCAAGGGATCAAATGGGCCTCAATGTCAATCTATTATTCAGTAACTGAATTCATGGGTTAACGTTATACTTGTTGGATGCGAGATCATTTAGTATGACTCACTAACCGTTTGTACAATAAACTCATTGATAAAATCCCAATTGCCCAAAGGCATCAGCATGAAGTCAACATCACGTCAACAGCAAGTTAACTGAAATTACGCTGTGGAAATGAATCCTCTGTTAGCAAGTGCGGAGAAGTGAAGGCCACAAAGACTGAATACAAATGCACAGCCAACCTTCAGTGTAAGAAAAACATGAACTACATCATATTGTGATGCCTTTCGATAAGGAAAAGCAGCTGAAATAAATCTAATACAATTTTATTCCGGGTTTATAACGTGCAGGCACGCGAGCTAACGCTGCTCGGCTAACAGCTACTGACTGTATGAACTCGCAAATACAAAAATACATATAAGGTAAATAAAATCCTGAACTGAATGAAATGAACACTAGCTAATTATTTCATAAGCTGTTATGTATGTTTTTATAAATAACCTCGTAATATTTCCACTACGAGAGCAACAGAGACAAAAAGTAGATATTTACCAGCCGCTCTTGTGCCACTGTAAATGTGTCCGTGTTGCACCACGGCTCAACAAATGCAGTTCCTATGTGTGGTTAAGGTGAAGTCATGGGACGTAGTTTTAGCTTTAGTTTTAGAGTTTTAATGATTTATCCTGTATATAGGGTCGCAGGGGGCCTGGAGCCTATTCCAGGAAACTTAGGGCACGAAGCAGGATACATTCATCACAGGGCATACATACACACACACACACACACACACACACTCATCGTCTATACTGCTTTATCCTATATTTAGGGTACACCTTGGACACCCTGGGTGCCAATCCATCTCAGGGCACACACACACATACACTCTCTCACACACTACTGGCAATTTGGGAACTACAATTAGCCTAATCTGCAGGTCTTTGGAGGAAACCCACCAACCATGGGGAGAACATGCAAACTCCATGCACACTGTGATGGGAATCGAACCTGGACCCTGGAGGTGCAAGGAGGCAGTGCTAACCACGAAGTCACAATGCTGCCTTTAATTATTTGTCCTATAGTAAAACAACAGAGCAATTAATATGTCTGCTTTTATGGATTTGTGACAAAATGCATCCAGCATTAAAATATATTAAGAAGCATCAGTAGGCGACTGTATACTATGGAACTCCAAAGTGTTCAAAATTAAATAAATAAATAGGACATGCTGAAATAAATAACTCTATGAATAAATAAGACACAGATATGTAATATGAGAATGATATTGTGAAATAATGGAACACATTTAGAAAAAAAAGCTTATTATTGTGAAAAATATTGCTCTGTGCTATATAAATTTACTTATTATTATGAAATAATATTTCACGGTCAGTATTTTTCCCAATAACGGAGATTATTGCAGAGGCATTTTATTTAATTCCAGCTGTTTTTATTCCAAAATGTCATTTTTTCAAAGTCAGTATTTATTTCAAAATCCCGTTTTTCCCGATGGCCTACTTATTTCATAATGCGACTTTTCAGCAGAATGAGTCGTTCTGTCAATCAGTGCCAGTGGGTTGGACCTGCGCGCCTATTGGCTGATCCTTTAACATCGATTAGTTTCCCTGGATACCTGCTCCGCGGACCGCCGCTACAGCTAGCAACAACGTGCTAGGCAGAGGCGGACTGGCCATGTGGAGCACCGGGCGTTTTCCCGGTGGGCCGCTGGCTAACGCGGGCCGGTCCAGTCATTACGTTAATGTATTGTAAGAATGACGGAAACCATAATATTGCATCTCTCTTTTACGCAGATAGATGAGTGCATTAATCGTACGGTCGCCGCCGACAAAGAGCGTGTGTTTTGTAACGGACACTACTATGTTGTATTATGTATGTACAGTATGTTGCCCTTTAAGAGTTGCTGCGGAGGTGCGCGCGTGAGGAGGAGAGAACGGAGTAGGAGCTGAGGTGTGCTGTCCCCCCCCCGAAACGCTCTATTGTTTGACCCTTTTCTGTACTTTTACTTTGTTTTGTATTATAGTTTTGTGACGCTGAAAAAGGCTGATAAAGGTTTTGTGCTGGACGCTATTGTTGGCTCTGAGCTCTTTTTTCCCGGCTATCCGGCGCAAAGCGGCCCAGTTTGTGTGAACGTGAATGTATTGTAATCCTATTCCATTACCTGTTCTGAAACACGCCCCCTTTAACTTTTAATTTACAGAGAGAGAGATATGGATCCTTTCTCGATACAGCAAAGAATGAATAATTGCCATGGATGAAAATGAAAAAAGAAAAGGTGGAGCTGAAAGTTTACTCGACAAGAAGAAAAAGCTTTAAAAGCAGATGCTGTGAAATTCTTCAGATTAGCAGATTATGCCTTTTGCAGTTCCGCAGGCTCTGACAGCTCTAACATTATGGTCAGGGACAGTGAGTCTGGATCCAGCAGCCTCAGGGTCAGTGATGATGTTGAGCAGCACCTCTCCCCTTCTATACCCCAGCCAAGTGAAAAGGATGGGAATCAACTGAACAGGTAAACTGGAATAAAATCAGAGGCAGCATTAGCTCAGGCTAGTAAACTAATTACTCATTTTAATTATTATTATAGTCAATATCAATTAAAAATAAGGCTGAGAAAATATTGTTTTTAATTAATATTGACTACAATAATAATTAAAATGAGTTATTGGGAAAAATAATGACCATGAAATATTATTTCATAATAATAAGTAAATTTATATAGCAGAGAGCAATATTTTTCACAATAATATACTTTTTTTCCTAAATGTGTTCCATTAGTTCACAATATCATTCTCATATTACATATCTGTGTCTTATTTATTCATAGAGTTATTTATTTCAGCATGTCCTATTTATTTATTTAATTTTGAACACTTTGCAAGTTCCATAGTATACCAGTGTTCAGAACGTTCTAGATTATTTAACAGATAAAGAAACTCTGTTATTGACTCTCACAGACTAGTAGATAATTGCACTATGTGTATATATGTGTGTGTGTGTGTATACAGTGGAAATTCAGAACGTAAGGTTTAAGTTTGCTAATATGTGCTTTAGCTCCTGCAATCATGAAATTGTTAATCTTTACAGTTTATGACATCTAAATCACTTGTCTATCACGTGCAATCTGATGAATTACTTCTGCAAGAGCATGCAAAATTATGTGTCAACTATTTTCATGTTTAGACCCCATTTTGACTCACATTTTGAAATCACTTTTTTAAACTAAATTTCAAAGATAGCACACATCTTGAGCAAATGGTACAATGTCTAGGGAGCGCTCTGGGAGCACTCATGTGATCATGGTCTTTGATGACGATCCTGTGCCGTTACTGCAAAGGGAATCATTTGCACTTGTTAAGTGACCGCAAGGATGTAATCCAAGCTGTTCAGTAGCTTTCAAGTCACACTAAGGCCATATTTCTGTGGTATATGGTGGCAGAGAACGGGCGAACAAAAATGTCTAGTTTAGGTGATTTTTTGGGGGGGGAATTAAACAAATTCTTTGGAAATCCAGACTGTGGGAACCTGGCTGGTCTCTGTGTGCTCTCTTGGCCTTTAGGTCCTTACTGTCTCACCTCACCCTTATTAAACAAATGCTTATTGACCAGGATTTAGTGGTGGCTACTTCTACTACTAGTGCAAGTATGAGGTTGTTAAAATGTACAGTATAGCCAGACAAATCTGAAAAATATACATATACAATGAGTATGCAGTGTGTACTATATCAGCTCTTTATTTTACGCATTCTGGCATAGGTCACTTGTTTCCAGCTTTGAATACCATCTTAAACTGTGGTAGAATGCTCTCTCTACAATATTATTGTGTTTCAGTGAGTTAATGTTCATTAATCATTGATCTCTATTGTTCCCACTGATCAAACATGGAGCTACATTCTTTGTCCCGCCAGCACATTGCGCCCTTCATTTTAAAGGGGACCGGTCATCCACAATACACTTTTTAGTCATTTTTAGAAATTCAGAAGGGTCTTCATTCTGCATGAACACAAAAAAAAAAAATGAGAGGAAAAAGAAAAATTCTGCTGTTTGTCCAGGGCATAAACAAGCCGATAAAATTTTCCCACCACTGTGAACACATATAACTAGAGAACAACACCTGGCTAAATGTTCAGCTCTGCATAGCTCCACTCAACTCTGCCCAGTTATGCCCAGCTACGCCTATGCATAAAGTTAGGCTACACATAGCAGCTAACTGCTAATGACTGACCTAACCTTTTTAGCACTTAAGACGTGCTCAGTCAGCAGTTAGTGACTAACCCGAATTCTTAAGTTTTAAGATAAATGAACAGAAAAACAATTATTGTTTGTTGTCTCCGCTGCTCTTCAGCTCACTTATCGTCTGAGTCCTAACTGGGAAAGATGAACAAACACACACGCACATGCCCTGTGTCGTGTACAGTGCCTTGCAAAAGTATACATATGCCTTGAACTTTTCCACATTTTGTCATGTTACACCCACAAACGTAAATGTATTTTATTGGGATTTTATGTGATAGACCAACATAATGTGGCACATAATTGTGAAGTGGAAGGAAAATGATAAATTGATGTTTTAAATTTTTTTTTTTACTCTGATACCTCTACCTAAAATCCAGTGGAAACAATTGTCTTCAGAAGTCACCTAATTAACAAATAGAGTCTACCTGTGTGTAATTTAATCTTACTATAAATACAGCTGTTCTGTGAAGAGAACATCAGTAAACAAACAGCACCACGAAGGCCGAATATGTGAAATTGTGAAGAAGTTCAAAGCAGGGTTTGGTTATAAAAATATATATATATTACAAGCTTTGAACATTTCACGGAGCACTGTTCGGTCCATCATCTGAAAATAAAAAGAGTATGGCACAACTGCAAACCTACCAAGACATGGCCATCCACCTAAACTGACAGGCTGGGCAAGGAGAGCATTGATCAGAGAAGCAGCTAAAAGGCCCATGGTGACAATATGTCCACAGGACAACTATTACTTGGGCACTTTAAAAAATCTGGCCTTTATGGAAGAGTGGCAAGAAGAAAGCCATTGTTGAAAGAAAGCCATTAGAAATCCTGTTTGCAGTTTGTGACAAGCCATGTGGGGGACACAGCAAACATGTGGAAGAAGGTGCTCTTCCTTGAGGCCTAAATACTACTAACACTGCACATCACCTGGAATACACTGTTCCCACATGTGATGCTTTTCTCCAGCAGGGACAGGGAAGCTGGTCAGAGTTGATGGGAAGGTGGTTGAAGCCAAATACTGTAGATTGCAATCTTAGAAGAGGCAGACAGACGATAGGAAATGCATTTTCATTTTCCAGTTAAACAAAAAAATTTCCTGCAGACACAAGCTGTTTGGATGTACTGTATATTCGTCTCGATACAGGCTATAGGAAGTGTTACCACATAAGGAGACAGGAAGTGTAACAAGGGCATAGAGGAAAACTTTTCATCATATTATAAAACCTAAAATACCCTTTTCGCTATAAATTATAAAATATCTTTGTAAAAAAAAAAGTGTTATAAAAGTGTATGCATACATACTGTATATGTTGTCAATATTTATAAATACAACATCAAAAGACATTATGGAATTATTAAATACCACTTTTGTGTATTAAATACCACTACAATCCTTACCACTTTCTTTAGAGGGACTATCGAGAGCATCTTGAACAGCTGCATCACTGTCTGGTTTGGGAATTGTGCCATCTCAGACTGCAAGACCCTACAGCGATACAATACACATTATATTACTTATTTGCACAAAACACTTTTCTATTTTCGCTGCTATTTACAAGGAATGTTTCTCCTCCCACTGTTTCTCCACTTATTACATCATCACCTTGAAGGTTTGTGTGTCATGTTGTCGTGTTGTCACTTTGTCGCTCTTGTTTGCACATTTGCACATGCACATTATGTTCTCTTTTGTATAGGACTTAATTAATTTAAAATTTTAATCTGTCTTGTCTCAGCAAGTCAGCTAATTACGTTTCTTAGTTAGCTAGTTAGTTTTGTTAATTTATTTTGTTAATGTTGTACTGTATGTAGCACCTTGGTCCTGGAGGAATGTTGTTTCGTTTCACTGTGTACTGAACTGTATATGGAGTTGACTTGAAATAGCAAAAATAAATAAATAAATAGAAATGTGTATTTATTTCCCCTCACTGTATAGCCAATACATAAACTAGCATGTTTTTAGGAGGAGGGAGAGAACTGATTTGGGAAAACAAACAAAACAAACAAAACATACAAATTTTGTATGGATTATGTCCATACAAAATCAAATAAAAAAATATAATTAATAGAAGCTATCAACTAAACCTGCATAACACTATTAACAATGGATTGACAAATGTTTCACATAATTATAGCAGTGTAAACTTAGCCAATAGCAGGGGAAGTGTAGTGCGTCATCACGTCATAAATATAACGTCTGCTTCTTTTATTAGAGGTTATTCTAATAATTTAACAGAAAGTGTAGTAATCATATGTGTGCCGTTGTTGGGAGGGGCCGTGGATCACAGCTGTATCCACACACACACACACACACAGCTGTAATACTCGGCTGCAGCTGGGCGGAGTGCCAAAGCGTTGGCTGAAATATGTGATGATGTCACACATTGTGGTAAATCTTAGTGTTGCCAGGTTTACAATTTCATAGAGAACCCATGCTAATGAAGCTTCATAATGGCATGTATATTACCTGGACCCAGGACAGACCATTTTAAAAGAAACCCAAAAGAAGCACACACACACACACACACACACACACACACACACACACACACACACACACACACACACACACACACTTCCAATGGAATATATACAGATGCAGTATAATAAAACTGTAACTCATTATAGAATTATATTCGACATTGTTTTAAAAATGTGCTGAAATACTTTGAGCAAAATATTATAGGAATCCACTAGAATTCATGTAATTAAATAATTGCCTAAAATAATAAATTGCTTCAAATCACAAAGTGAGAGAAACAATGCTTTCTCTGAGTCTGTTTTTTTTTTAATTAGGAACATGCTATCAAGTTAATATTAGTGATCCTGAGTTTATGATACATTTAATTTCACATGACAGCAAACTGTATAGTTTATGTTATAAAATTACCCAACTATATATAGCTTATAATCAATACTGCAATAAGCTCATTTAAACCACTTAGTTAATGTTTTTGACATGGCATCATATACTGAACTTGAACATATTGCCCAAGTCTTTTGCTGCCTTCAAGTCCTAGTAAAAATATGGTAACTGAGAGATGGATGCACCTGAAGAACAACACAACATTGGAAATCCATTCTGGAACTTTTACTACAAAGCCTGATGTTCCAATTTGGTGTGTCAGTAATAAAATGTTAATATGGAGCAATGTGATATGTAATATCTATATCTATATATTATTATTTGCCATAGATGAATTTGATATCTATAGCAAAGAATGATAGATACTTTTTTATGTTAACTGTTCAGATTTTTATTTCATTTTATTCCAGTAAGTCTAACAAACATCTTCTCATTATTCAGATTGAGATTACTGAGAAAGAAGTTGTTGACTTGAACACAAACCTTGTCATAATAACTACCTCAGAACTTTTGCACATACATTTCTGAGCACATACAATAACCAATATTTAGTGTCAAGTCCTTCATTCTTCAAAACCTGCTCAATTCATGCATCAATCCATGTCTGTGAGATTGCTTGATGGCTACCTGAAGTAGTAAAGGAGACCTTAACTGCTACCTTCATCCAAAAGTTTTCTGTTAGCTTTATGTCTGGCTCCAGAAGCTGAATACCAATGTCACACAGATTCAGTTAATTAGTACAACTTCAGTCAGATAGGCTAGAGGTATTTTCTGAAATCACCTGTTTTGGTTACAGGGAGAAGTATAATTACATGGCATATGATGTCTTAAGGGAGGCACTGTGGCGTAGTGATTAGCAGGGTCAAGGATTCGATTCCCGCCTCGAGTCTGTGTGCGTGGAGTTTGCATGTTGAACTTTGTGGGTTCCCTCTGGGTATTCTGGTTTCTTTCCACATACCAGAAATGTGCACATTAGGCTAAGCAGCACTCCCAAATCTACCATTGTGTGTGTGTGTGTGTTTGGGTGCGCCCCTGTCCAGGGTGTACCCTGCCTTGTGCCCTAAGTCTCATGGGATAGGCTCCAAGTCCCTACAAATTCTGTTGGCATGATAAGCGGTATAGAAGATAAATGTATATCTTCAGTATAAATGAACGAATGATACTCTTTTGGTATGAATATAACCTTACTATTTGAGAATGTAAAACGTTATATAAAACATCGCAGCACACTTTCAAAGGAGTATTTCTGCTTTATTATATTTCTGCTTCAAAATGCGACGTGATTCTGGTACACCTGGCAACCCTGTGTGCTCCCGTATGCGCGCGCCTGAATGTGCCTCCCTCCTCACAGTGATGACAGAAACAGAAACACGAATGATGGTTCCTAGTAAGGAGAGCTCGGTTGGCTAGCTGCAGTCTTACGTATGGGCGTGTTTCCATGTGGAGAGATATTGTATAATGGTTATGTTCGTTAATCGACCGCTTCTGAGTACACATCGGTTTCCTGTGTAATAGAAGCTACGGTATCTTTTTTTTTTATTTTATATATATAGGTTGTCTCTTCCTGAGTGCCGTGCTTAAGGATAGCCAGCTAGCATTAGCAGCACTGATACACTTCCTGTATGAGTCGGGTATAGGCCCAGGCGCCGAGCGAGCGCCTCTGCTTGCTTCTTGTTATCCGGTAAGTGACGTGTTTAGTTCCGATAGCACTTCTGGTTTATTTTTACTGATAACGTGCTTCTGGCTAGAAGGTTCTGTAGTTATTTTAGCTCTGTAGATATTTGTTACAGATTACCAGCCTTGTGGGTGACTTGAACATAAAGTTATATGTTTGAAGGAGGTGGCTAAGTAGCTAGTCGGCTAGCTCTGGTACGTTATACAATGCGATAAGAGTTAGCTCTCAGGCTAATGGGCTTTTTTACTGTTATTCATGGAGTGTTTCGGCAGGGAACTTAACTCACATAGGCGAGCATAACCTAACAAAGTTAACTTGGATGTTTTATCAGTTGTCCAGCTTTTTTTTGTTAGTTTTATTTGTTGTGATATTCAGACAGGACTTTTGAAAGGCTCTTTTTTGTGGGTTAATTTTTTTTATTGACTGGTATAGTATGTTTTTAATTTTCTGCAGTTTCTTAACACAAGAGGTCCACTCTAAGAAGCTCACAATCTCTTTACTGTACGTCATAATCATTACACAGGATGGTTGAAGTGACTAACATTTGTCTAATGTTCACGTGACTGCCATGCTGAACCTGTTAATATATACAGGGGGGTGTGGGGGGGGGGTCGTCTTTCTAGCTTTAACTGTACAGCAACAAATTAAATGGGTTGATGTGTTATGGCTGTGTTACAGTTTGATAACCTAATCTAAAGGTTTCACTGATTTCTTGGTCTTTTGTTAAACTATCCAGGACATTCTTGTTCATAAAACAACTAATCCCTTAATTGTTTCTTTTTCGTAAAAAGATGCTTCTAAGTATTATGCTATCATTAAGTCAGAGTTTGTCGTTATACGAGGATTAGGCGGAATTTATACACACACTGGCTGTAGAATATATTTAATTTACTATTTGATAACACAAGTACATAATTTTCTGGACATGGTCTCCTTGTTTTTTAATCCACTTTGTCCATCTGTCAACAAGCTCTAATAGTCCCTCATTAAAAAGCCACAGATGCATCGCTGTCTTCACTTCTTCATCAGAAGTATATCTTCGTCATCATGGCCCCGTGGTGTCATAAGCCGTTAACGTAGACGACTGTCCGGCTCCTTCTTGTGTGACCTTCCTTGAACTTCTCAATTCTTTATTCATACACAATACTTTGTGACAATGCACTTTCTCTATACTGTGTGGGGCATCCATTTCTGCTCGCACCGCAGATACGAATGGACCGATGTAACCCGTTCAGACCTGCACAGTAGCAACTGGGGAGACAGTAGCCTTGAGCGGATGTACGACAAACATTTTAATATAACCTGAGATTATATAATTTTTGACTCGGAGAGAGTAGATGTGAGGAAAGGCAGTGTGCCAGGTGAAAAGACCCTAACCAGCATAACAGTATGCAGCACTGATTAGCCAAAATAAACACTTGTTTCCATTAGTTATGGTCAGCGGTGTCATGTTATACAGTATGTGTGTGCTTGTTGTAAAAGTGCTAGAATTGGGAGCAGAGGTAACAGTTTAATGCATTTGCAATGCTACTGGACTGCAGTGTAAAGGACGTTCAGTGCAGGTACGTCCCCTACTCTCAGACCTGGATGCTGCTGTTGTGTGATATATAAATAGAATAAACGGGTTGTGAACATTAGTCGAGTCACAGGCAGACAAGAAAGGGACAAGAACTACTGGGAATTTGAATCTGTCATTTTGAAAAGGCAACAGAAACTATTTGGTCATTCTGTAACAAACCTACTTAATCCTGTATTTGGGTGTATCTTTAATGTCTGCTTTTATACTAATAGAAGACACAATCCTTATAAACAGGAAATATTTATGGTTCTTACTGTGATTTAATCTGGATTGCTATGTTGTGGGACAAGTTGATCTAGTTTTCAGCTTTTTCAGTTGCTATTTTTTTTCCCTCTCCACAGGAGTGAAGTGCTCCCTGCTGTAGGATGCTTGTTGAATTCAGCTCTAACCTTACTCGGCTGCTGACAGTCTTCAGTAGCACGATGATAGACGTCCCCATGCAGCCCGTCCCGAGGCGCCTCCCCAAGTGATATGATAGTAGCCACCTGGATTGCATTCTGTGCCAGCAGGAGCCTTGCACGGGTTCTGCAATTGACTGTCGAACAACTGCGATCTGTCCAGTTGTGGCGGAGCCTCGTGGGGCGCGGAGCCATGGGAAACAGCTGCGTGTGCAGAGAGGACAGCGACGTAGACGAGGGAGTGACACCTCGAAGGCAGCACAGAGGGGGCGAGAACTTCGACCCCCTCGAGACTAGGGGCAGCCGGCCCAGGGACCCAGTCCGGCCGCCCAGGAGAGGCCGCGGCCCTCACGAGCCACGCAGGAAAAAGCAGAACGTCGATGGTTTGGTGCTGGATACGCTGGCGGTTATTAGGACTCTCGTTGACAAGTGAGCAATTTTCAGTTTTACTACAGGAAGTAAAAATGCATGGAGAAGTGCTCACAAATGCTGTGAAACCTGGAATATGGTCATATTTATGAGCTGTGCTGTCTCAGAAGTTGCAAATAAGGTTTATGTGGGTGGGATGATAAAATGGTCTGATGCAAAATCTATTTCAGAATCTGTTTTATCCCATTTTACTAATGCAATCTAAAATATGTGTATGTTATTTTAGCCTTTATCATCCACCTTCTCATGCATGTTAAACAAGACTTTTGTTGCATATTTTCCTGCTTGACAAAACATTATGCACTCATTGTCAAGAACGAGGCCTTGTATATTAGAGCCTCCTGCAGGATTGCCAAGAGCAGTTCAGCTCACGGAGTGCATGGAAACCAGCAGCGTGCTCTCAATGTTATCTTTAATGAGGAAGGCATGTATTTATTCATTTATTTGCTCCGACTTGCTTTTCATTTTAATTTCTTGCCAAAGACTAGACAGTGAGTCAACACGAGCTGCCCTTAATGTTCGCTTTAATGCATTGGTAGGGTGTCAGAACTTTTTTATATTTTCTCACCTTTTCATTTGGGCAGCCTACACAGATATCCACATGCCTACGCTGGTGTGGTTACTCATTTACTTTAGTTAAATGGTTGTAATTGGATGTTTTAATTTAGGCAGATATCAGTAGGATGCTGTGTTTGTGCTATTAGCAATTTGTCTTTGCTGTACCCAAGTGTAATGCTTGCTCGATTCCAGTTACGAACACTAATACTTTTCTGTCTTTTAAGATCTCAGTATGAAAGCGTTGTTTTGCTCAGGATGTAAATAGCGAGAAATGGACAGCAAGCCGGGATATTTACTTGCTGTGAATCAGCAACCTCAGCTCTCACATCCTATCATCATTACTCTGGCACAGAGCATAGCCTGTATGCCTAAGAGCCCTGGGGAATTCAGCCTTCTCACTTGCTCGCTTTTCCTCCCCATCAGCTGCTCTTTTAGCTCGTTTTCTAGCTAAGATGCTGGCACTAAAGCATGCTCTTTACTTTCACAGTCCTCCTCTGATTTATGGGATGAATAACATCCCAACCAATATTACCGTCTGCTGAACAGTAAAGCCCCCTTCTCTTCTTGGAGTCTTGTGTGGTGGTGCTGGTGTCCCAGAGGGCTTTCCCTGGGGGAGCACCGCTGTCACCACAGAAATTTACCATTCCAGGAGCAATCAGGGAGATGAATGGGGACATCGTGCAGCCAGAGCAACCAGAGCAGAGGCACATTATCTCTTCGTCACCAGCCATCCATCATTATGCTTCACATGTGACCGTTCTATCATTAGGGTTTCATGTTTGTTTACATCTAGGAACTAATGGGTTGATTATTTTATATACATTTACAAGGGATGACAGTTGAGCGAATTACTTGAGCAGAGGGATGTGTATTTTGTTTATTGGGTATTATTTTCACTTTTGTTTGTGGTTTCATGTTTCTGTCTTTCTTTACTGTTACAGTGATCAGGAGCCTCCGTACTCCATGATAACATTGCATGAGATGGCTGAAACTGGTGAGTAAGGAAGCTAGAGCAGCAGGACCTGCCCACCTTAAGACATATTCAGGGGTTTATTTGGTGCGATATAGTCATTTCTGAACTATACACAGTCTGTCATGTTCAATCATTTATTAGATAATTATATAGCTATAAAAACGTTCTTTTCAGCTTTCCCCTTTGCTACCAAAATTATGGTAAAGCTAGGACAATTTGACACTTAGCTGCACTCAAAAATCCCTTAAGTTGCTGTTTTTAGACCAAAGTATGCACTATGCTTTGTCTTTCTTACTTATGTTTTTATTGGTCATTTATGAACCAATTTTCATAATTCCTCATTTTAGTGTTTGTTTATAGCCATTCGTTAATGATTTGTGTTCCTTCTCCCTATCTGTTAGGCTCACTATTTATCTGGGTTACAGGAAGTCATTTGATCTAAGAATGGAGTACAATTTGGAAAGGTCCTGAAGGCTCTTGAACACCGTGTCCTTCTTTTCTGCCAGTCCCCCTTGTGTTCGGTTGTCAGGGTTTCTGTGTCTGTTGACTTTATTAATACATGCATCTGTTGCATTGGCTGACGTGATTCGGCTCTGGTGACGTAAGATGTCTGGTCAGATTGGTAGAGGAGCCCACTGCAGCTTGAGCAGCACACTTTAGTCTTGACTTTGATATGGTAGTGATGGTTTTAGATGCAAAATGCTTCATCCCTCAAAAGTGTGTTGTTGATGCTCCCACTGGAGTAGCCTTCAGATAATACATATTTTAATACATCCGACTCCCTCCTTCATTTTTCTCAAAATGCTCTGTTTCAGTGTCTCTGTAAATGAGCTAATGTAAATTAAAGCAATGACCGAGGGGAGAGTAACTTCTTATGAGGTCGCAGTACGGGTAAATTCTTGGCTTGTTTAAGGCCTAGTCAATGCACAAATGACAAAAAGCCCCCTCCTACCATAAGGTAAATTTCTAGGGATATGTAAGAAGGCACATTGATAAAAGCAGAAAGATAGTCAGTGCGACCGGCACGCAAGCGGACAGGTAGCGCGACAGACGGACAGGTAGCGCGACAGACGGACAGGTAGCGCGACAGACGGACAGGTAGCGCGACAGACGGACAGGTAGCGCGACAGACGGACAGGTAGCGCGACAGACGGACAGGTAGCGCGACAGACGGACAGGTAGCGCGACAGACGGACAGGTAGCGCGACAGACGGACAGGTAGCGCGACAGACGGACAGAGTTAGACTAGATGGATAGATAAGGGACCAGTAATGTCAATCCACTCCTACCTAGAATCATTTGGCATGGGAATACAACAATGCTGTTTCTCCTAAGCTCAAAATGCTCTAACTGGAATGTTAAAAGATAAATTTGTCAACGTTTGTCTGCTTCTTCTGTGGGCAGTTGAACGTGGTGACTGTCTAAATCATTTCACTTTTAGAACAGAACATGTTGCTATGTTAATTAGTATAGATATAGAAGTGGAAGTGATTCCGGATTTAGCACAGTTGAATCAGTTTGATGATTCATATTCTTATTTTTAGAAATAATGACAAATCATTGAACCATTATGAAGGACTACAATGTTAATTTCCCAGGCATGTCTTAAACAAAAGAAGATCCCTGGGTGAATCATGAATTAAATCAAATTCTCTTTGTTCCCTTGCAGATGACGGCTGGCTTGAGGTGGTGCAGTCTCTGATCCGAGTGATTCCTCTGGATGACCCCTTGGGTCCGGCTGTGATAACCCTGCTCTTGGACGAATGTCCTTTGCCCACCAAAGTGAGCATGAAGGCTTTTTTACACATCCATTAACACAACAATAGTCAGTAGGCGGTAGATAAAAACACACAAGTGAGTCATGACATTTATTGTACTACACGTGTTCATAAGTATAAACAGTAATTTAACATTAAACGCCTCTAACAGTGCCACAGTGTGTAGCATTAAGCTGATTTATATAAGATGCTGACACTCTCAAGCTCTCAGTATTTCTCACCATTATCTCACTATTATTATATGCAGTGCTTTTTTATTGCCATGTTTTCCACTGCACATTTAAAAGCAAGAAACAGAAACCCGTGGGACTTGGATATTTTTAGATGTTTATAGATACTGTTAATTTTCCACAAACTTGAGGGAAGAGTCACATTAAATCATCATTTTCTTCGGAAGGAAAACAGTGTTATAAGATGACAATCACAGACGTTTCTTCCACCTGACCAGAATAGAAGTATTTGTTAGGTTATGTTGTATTGATTCAGCACTTTATATTATTAAGATTTTTTTTTTGATCATGTTGTATTGTATGCACAACCAGTCAGCAATGAAGAGTGGTCCTACTCTATTCACTGAGTACGGTTAAATCCAGCTGGTCTGAATGAGCAAACACATGATGACTTTATTAAGCGAGGTCTTTGGTCCTGGACTGGTGGTTGTTAAAAAAAGAAACTATTTCAATACTTGAAAATTGAGAAAGCCTCTTAAATATAACATTTTGTTCGAGCACTGTGGTTTTACCCTGCTGTGACCTTGCCTTTGTACCTTTTGTACAGGACGCTCTGCAGAAGCTGTCGGACATGCTGAGTCTGAGTGGCGCTGTGGCTCACCAGGATGCTCTCATTCCCGCCAAGCACCGCAACACCACTGCAGTGCTGGGCTGCTTAGCTGAGAAACTCGCCGGTAAATGGTCATATACATCAAAACGCATGTAACAAAGTCCAAGCACACAAGTGCATCCAAAATGTTTGGATGGTGTTGTTAAGGAGCTTGTGTATATGATGCTATTAGTGACATCGCCTTGTAGATGTTGCCATATGGCTGGTCCAGGGAAGGAGAACGCTGATCATCGGGCTTAAAATTTACTTTGCCAGAGACTTGCTGTGTGGTGAAGTGCAAAATTCTGTGGGATGGAAAAAGTGAATCATGACAAAATTGGAAGTACTGTACTTGAAATAATTGGTCAGGTTTCCACAACCTTTTCATCATATAGAGTATTTTGAGACCCGATAATTATATTTAACCACAACAGTTTTGAAATGATATTTTTGCTATTTTGGAATTGAGCAGGCTGACAAGTGCTCATAGATGTTCGTAAGGAGTCAGTCTGCCGGTTAACATATGTAAAACATTTGCCAGCTAAGTGTGCTTTGATCTTATGTTGGATAGATGCTTGCAGTAATGAAAGAGCCATAAATCTTATCAATTCAGTTTGTAATCAAATGCCAGGTTTCAAAATATCTTAAATACTCTTTGCTGCAGTCAGAATTAAATCATTCCCCTTTGTTTTTTCCCCTTTTCAGTTTTAGTATTAGCCAGGTCTCACATGCTGTAACCAAATATAGATTTCGGTTATTGAACCATGTTGTTTTCAGAACTATAAATAGTTTCCAACTTTGTTTTTTTCCCCCAGACTGCCAACGACAGTAGAAACTGAATTTGAAAGTCACTACTGGTTGACTGGTATCTCATTTATAAGAGTAATCCACCCACTCCTACGTGTCCATACAGGACAGGCTGTGCACATTCATGTACTGTTACTCATTGATGTTGAGAGTGTCATTTTAAAACTACAGAAAAAGAGGTGTTAAAATTCCATGCTGGTTATGAACATGCACACTGTACTCTCATTTAGAGATCCAGGACAGTGTGCTGACAGATCTGCTGAATCCTCAAAATATACAGACATGCACTCAGTGGATTCGGCCTGGGATATATGCCCTTGTCTTGCTGTCCAGTTGTTCAAAGTCATGAAAAGTCTTTCATTTTTGTTTCACTGTGTTTCACTTTGTTATATTTTGATATAAATCCCAGGTGTTTGAGATGTTACTTTTATCTTGTAGGTCCTGCTAGCATTGCACTTCTCAGTCCAGGAACACTGGAGTATTTACTGGAGAGCCTGGTGAGGGGCACTTTTTGATGCTACACATCCTTTCCAAAGCTTGTCACTATGGATCACATAACACTCAGTCTGGGGCAGTTATGTGTGAAATGTTATTTATTTATTTATTGATTTTTTTTGTTTGTTTTTGTTTACTGTATTCATTTTATATGTTTAGAGTTCTGAGGCCCACCCTACAGTCATGCTGTTCGCTCTCATTGCTCTGGAGAAATTCTCCCAGACCAGTGAGTATTTTTTTCCCTCCTTTTTCTCTTTTACCACATTTGAGATTTTATTTGTAAAGAATTGACATGAGTAATTTTTTTTCCCCTTGTGTTTTTAGGTGAGAACAAACTGACTGTGTCAGAGTCATGTATCAGCGATCGGCTAGCGGTCCTGGAGTCATGGGCAGATCACTCAGACTACCTTAAACGCCAAGTCGGCTTCTGCGCACAGTGGAGCCTGGACAACCTTTGTAAGTGCTCCGGCTTTCAGTCAGAGACCTTGTCTGTTAAACCTACTCTAGATGCACAACATTATGTTGTTTTTCCACTTAATTTTTTATTGTGGACATAATGAACATATGGAGCAGATGCAAGTGACGGGAACCTTTAAATTGAGGGTACTACATTAACAGGACCAATCAAGGTTTTAATTGATAAACAAAATGTATTAACTTTAGTTAGTTAAATTAATTAGCTAAAGATTATGCAGCATGCAAAATTATGGAGCATGTGACATGCAAAGTGAAATGATTTATATTTTGGATTATTCAGAAAAGCCACCTTGTGCTTTGATGGCAGTTTGCACACTCTTGGCATTCTCTCAGCTAGCTTCTTGAGGTCATCACCTCAAATGATTTTCAAACAGTCTTGAAGGAGTTCCCATATACTGTATATTGAGTGCTTGTTGACTGCCAATAGCATGCAAAGCTGTCATCAAAATAAATCGTTGCTATTTTAAGAGTCTGATATATAAAACGTTTTGTTACTTTTATTTACTACATAATTCCTTATGAGCTGTTAATAGTTTTGATACCTTCAGTGTTTTTATTTGGTATATTGGTATTGAATGAATCAAAGGAACTGTGTTTTTCTTAGGCTTGACCTAAGAAAAATGCCTAAGTTTGTATTTACAACATAATTCACATAATTCTGTGCATCTTCTTTGTAATCCAGTAACAAACTTATGGTGAAACCCTTTTCTTCAATTGGATGTTTTATTTTGTTTATGTATCAGTCTTTAGCAAATTTTTAAGCATTTGATTGCGGAGCATTTACAGAATCAAAATGCTATTATTTGCTTTATTGCGGTCCTCCAGGTTGCACGGTCTTGAGTCAGTGTTGAAAAATAACTTTAAAATCCACTGTATACATGAACATGCTAAAAATAAGGATTCAAAATAAAAAGATGAAAGAAAAAAAACTTATTATAGTTAATTTTTTAAAATTACAGATTACTGTTAAAGTTGCAGTGTAGCCTTGTACAGTATTTTCCCCTTGCTTTATTGACATTTGTTGGGCAAACAGAAAGCATAAAAGAATCCGACATAATGGACGCAAAATGATTGAGAATTTTATTTATTCAGGGTGTGCAGTGTAAAATGTACACCTGTGAAAGAGCCACAGTCTAAGTTTATCTAATCAAATATTTTCATCGGTTTTAACAGTTATAAAAGAGGGTCGGCATTTCACTTACGAGAAGGTCAACCTGAACAACATCAATGCCATGCTTAACAGCAACGATGTCAGTGAATATCTCAAGATCTCTCCCAGTGGACTGGAGGTGAGCATTAAGCAATGGAATGAATTTATTAATTCACTTCCTGAATTTTACAAATTTTCCTGACCATACACTTCAGGCACGGTGTGATGCATCTTCATTCGAGAGTGTGCGCTGTACATTCTGCGTGGATTCTGGTGTTTGGTACTATGAGGTCACGGTCATCACTTCGGGTGTCATGCAGATCGGCTGGGCCACCAAGGATAGCAAATTCCTCAACCATGTTCGTATCTTTCCTAATTCACATAACCAGATCCTAATAAAATATGTTTGCAGGAATCTATTTAATAATTTTAAGCAGGAACGATAAGTTAATCTGAACCAGTTTATTCTTGTAGTAAATGTATTATCATCATCATCATCAATAATATTTCCGTCAAAAGATATAACTGCTGCTGATATTTTACACACATTATACCATGCGTTACAGGAGGGCTATGGGATTGGAGATGACGAGTACTCGTGTGCATATGACGGCTGCAGGCAGCTGATTTGGTACAATGCACGCAGTAAACCTCACTCCCACCCCTGCTGGAAAGAAGGTCAGTAGATCTTCACTGGCTTATCCATTAGTTTCTTGGGAAGTATACATGAAACAATCATATCTCGCACATTCTCTGGAGGAACTGTAAGATTTAACAGTCAAGTAGTTCAGAATGTATTCCCTTATTGTTAGAGCTTTACTAAATTGTCCTTTCGATTGTTAATGCTGGTGAGAAAAGTACTGAATAAGTCCATTATAAGAGTGTCCAACACTTTAATATCCTTCGGTGGAGGAGATGATAATAAAAGGTATTTTTGTTCTGCAGGTGATGCCATAGGATTCTTATTGGACCTCAGCAAGAAACAGATGATTTTCTATCTGAATGGACACCAACTTCCTCCTGAAAGGCAGGTCTTCGCCTCTGCCACGTAAGTAAACTTGTCTGTTCGATCTTTAAAATGAATAAATAAATAAATAAATAAAATCACAGAATGCACTCTGAATTAATGAAGCAGTGTGCAGTCAGTTGTTTAATAATAAATAAATGTTTTTGTGTTTTCCTTTGTGTGTTTCCTCATTTTCAGGTCTGGCTTTTTTGCAGCAGCCAGTTTTATGTCGTATCAACAGTGTGAGTTCAACTTTGGGGCTAAGCCGTTCCGCCACCCGCCGTCTGTAAAGTTCAGCACCTTTAATGAATTTGCTTCACTTGCATCTGATGAGAAGATTATCCTGCCCAGGTACATTTAGCTGTCTGATGCAGTTTTCATTTCCACGCTGTTATTTGAAAGTAGGCCACAACCACAGACATCTCATATTTCGACCTCCAAAAACGATCGGCTTTCTCTTCTTGTTAACCCAGACACAGGCGCCTAGCCCTTTTGAGGCAGGTGAGCATCAGAGACAACTGCTGCACCCTTTGCTGTGACCAAATGGCAGATACAGAGCTGAGACCATGTGCACACAGGTACAGAGCAGACCACTGTGGTGATTTAGCTTTTGGGTTAAGGGTTTGTTTGAAGACTGTATTATACACCCATCACTGGCCACATTAATAGAAATTGTATGTATGCGTATATACAAATCATATATTGTATACAATTTGTCTACCCCATCTAGCAATACAGAATATGGTTTGTCGGCAGCAAACTCTCCAGTCCAAATACACACAGATAAATTTATAGTAAAAAATATTTCAGCAGCTCTACTCCAAACATGAACCAGCATAGAATCTTTACCAGATCCTCTGATGCTCTCCTTAAATCATGTCAGTTTATGTCATTTATTTAGCTGAGTGGAGCTTTAATAGAGTTTTGATGCAAGTACCCTCTCTTGGATGATTACTAAACAGACAATGCAACTCATTTAGTAATGAGGTCAATGATGAGAAACAAAGTCAGTATTTCCCCTATACTAGTACAGGCTTTTTCCAATAGACTGTTACAGCCAGACATTTGGCCATGTGGTTACACGGTAATACCAAAAAACGCCACAAGGTGGGACTTCAGTAACGAGTGGTGCAGGGTATAACTGCTATATTTTACAGTTCATGTATAACTAATGAGTGTAGTGTCATGGAGAACCATCTTGTATGGTTGATGGTTAATACTCTTAGAATAAAACTAGTGTGGGAATTACCCCAACTAGACATGCTTTTGACTCCTTTAAACTAACTTGCTATCTTAGAGCTAATGCTAAATACAGACTTAGTTCTACGTAGTAAAGGCTCGTCGTAGTAAAGTTGGATCAGTATTTTCTTGATGATATAAGTTTCTTACCTCAGTATGAAACAATATAACAGGAAAATGTTCCGAAATCCACATTTTATATAGGTTATTTGAAACAATAATACCACTGTGTGTTTTAAAAGAGGACAGAGACAAGTACAGAAATCCTTGTTTTTATTTGAATACATGCAGTCTCGTATTAAAGAAGTGTAACGTTAGCGATGTGTAGTCCGTCAGCAGGTCAGGTGTCCTAAAAATAAATCTTTTTTTTCTTTCTTTTAATTAAATTACATTTTTTTTTATTTTGAATGATTTTTTTGTGTGTGTGTGTTTTGTGTGTGTGTGTGTGTGTCTGTTTGTCTCCATAGTGGGATTTGCATGGAGTGTGCCTTACAGCTGGATATGTGCCCGCTGTGTCGTCAGGACATTCAGACGCGAGTCAGACTCATTTCGCACGTCTCCTGACGTCAACTCGCAAAGCCAAGACACGGACACTCCCCCTAGCTTCCATCCCATCTGAGTTCTGTTCAAGAGATCCAGGCTGACAAGTAGAACCACAAGGCTGTTTGAGGATGGGATGCCGCAGCTCAAAATGTTGTGAGGAAGGAGATCTTGAAGGTTTTCTCTTCAGGAGAGAAAGAAGGAAAAAAAGGAAAGAAGAAGGAAATAGGAAGGAACATGTGGACTCTAAGATGGTTACCCCCAGTGAGAGAGGAAACCTGTGGAGGTTGAAAGGTTTCTTAGAAAGTCAAAGCATCATTTGTAGGAAAATGACAATTAATGCATGTCTAGCTGTACATGCATTGTGTACACAAGATTCTGCCTAAGACTCGCTCCCCAAAGGCACCAATCAAAGGTGCCTGCATATCTCTGTGTTTCAGATGTGTTCTATGTATCTGTGACTCATATGTTTTAAACTCGATCGCACAGACAGCAGCTCCGTAACCTCTTTTTTCCTGCAGATAATGCAACTCTCAAAGACACAGAGCGAGCTTGATATCTTCTATCTATCTGATATCATTTGCTCGTACTTGAAAGGATCAAGTCCTTTGCATTATAACTAGAATGGAAACCTGAATTAATAGATTATGCAGATTTTGTCGTATACAATAAAAATATTGTTTAGTATTAAAAAATGAAACACTTCCAAAAAAAAAAAAAATGCAGAGGTTAACCTTGGACATGCAGCGACTTAAATTCAGGGTGCAGTGCTGTTCAGCAGCATTCGATGCAGTCATTTTACATGTTTACTTTTGTCATGTAAGGAAGACGCACGTTTCTCCTGTCAATGATATGGAGCATAAAATGTTAAGTCTCTGAACCAGTTAATGAGACTGAAATCACAAGAGCTCCCAAAGATTGTAAAAGACTGAATGCAGAATTATTCGTTTTTTTTTTTTTTTAACTGTGATGTTTGTAATAAACGTCTGATTTACGTGTTGCATAATTGTTTGCTGTAAATTATCCAGGGGTTTCATTACACTTCTCTACATTTGAGATGGTATTTTTAATCAACTTGAAATATTAATTTCCAATAGTTTTTGGTGATGTGTAATCCTAGAATAGACTTGAGTTAATTAATCTCTCATTAGCATAAACCGTTTACCGAAAGTGAGTGGCGGTGTGGGTTGAAACCCTGTCATAGGAAAGTAGTTTTTTTTTTTTTTTGGAATAGTGATGTGTTTTAATTTTGGCTGTGATAGAGTTGTAATTCAAGCCAGGATGTATTCCCATCTTACACCCAGAGTTCCCAGAATACAGTCCTGATCCCTTGACCCCGAACATGATCAAGTGGATGGAGGAAATCTCAATGTGAAATCTGAATTGGGAAGAGAGCTGTGGTTGGAGCTGGTTCAATCTTTAACTCGGCTCTCCAGCAGATGGCGGTATACGCTTCCACAAACACTTGCAGCAAATCCTACCGAGGAAGAATTGCCTAATAGCTGGGAAAACAACCTAGCGATTGGTTCATTCATTTTTTGCAAATTCCTTCTCATTTTTCTTTTTCCTGCTAAAGTCCAGAAGGTGTAAATATTTTTTTTTGCTAATACTAGCAGAAGTGTAATCCATTCACACCAGGTATGCTGCTTAAAATAGCATCTCGGTGTTAGCTTACAAGCTATGTTTACCTTCGGCTAGCCGTAGATAATATAATTCCTTAGAAATTTGCTCATTGAAGCAGATTTTTAGCTAAATATAAACATTTGACTAGTTCTAGAGAGATAGTTAGTTCACTGTAGCTAGTTGTAACTGATGCTGTTCCGCCCATTTTAATAATAATAGCTAAAGAGCATCTTGTAACTCCACTCCTCGCAGGCTGTATAGGGGTTAGAAGTGACTGCTACAGTTACCGTAATGTGGTTTGTGATTATATAACCGTGTATAATTCCTGACATGTTCCCGGTGTAGCGTTAAACCGGGAGCCGGTTACTGATGTCGTCGTGGTCGCGGAGAAGCCGGCGGAGGCAGTCTCATCTCTCCCGCGGGTATTTAACACCTCAACAACACACACAAACACACACCTCACTGCCTCAACAACACACACACAAACACACACCTCACCTGGACGAAATGAACTGCAGCGACCTGCTCAGCGCACAACACACAGGATCTGTACTACTCTGTATCTCTAGAGTTTAAAATATTAGGTGTTTTATTTTAAACGGTGTGCTGATATTTTAAAAAAGATATTCAGGATCAAGTCCTTTGCATCATCACTAGAATGGAAACCTGAATGAATTGAGATTCTGACACATATACAGAGGTGAACTGCTTACATGACTGTGTGTGACTTAGATATAAAATAAAACATTCATTAAAAATTAAGTTAAATAAAAAGATTCCACTACAAAGAAAATATCGCACTAGATAATACAATTAAACTAAAGATAATTAATTAAATAATAATTTTTTAAAAATTAGGCTAGAAATAAAAAGGCTGGACAAAATAAAGTCGAAATAGTTTGAGATAATATGAGGGAAATAAAAAATAATAATTCTGCACTCTGGCTGTAGAGTTTAATTAACTTTAACTTAGGATTTAATTAACTCTTAGAAGAGACAAATACAGTGGAACCTCAGGCCCTCCCTGACGAATTTTCGGGAGCCGTTTAAAACTTGTTTGCGCCAGTGGAAAGCCAAGTGAAATTAGTTTACTAATTTTATTTTATTTATTTATTTATTTTCTCTCAGTGAAAGCTGTTTCAGAAGAGTCAACGCATGATACCAATTTTACCGATTTTTAAATTAAATTTATTTATTTATTTGGTTTTGTATATATTGTTCATAAATTTGGGGGCTGGAGCAGATCATTTGCATTACAATATTTAATATGGGAAAATTCAGATCGCGATATGAATTTTTTTCGCCTCACGAACTCACCTCAAGAATGATTAAAATTCGCATGCTAGGGTTTTGCTGTACATACGTTTTTCGCCATATCTTTGCTTTTCAAACCACTTTGTCCATCTGTTAACAAGCTTTCATATTTCCTCATTTAAAAAAAATTGACTGAGCTGCAAGCTACAAGTGCATCATCGATGTCTTCACTTCTTCATCAGAAGTGAATCTTCGTTCTTGTAGGGCTGCCTCAGGGGACCAAATAAGTGAACGTGTGATAGAGCAAGATCAGGAATATAGGGAGGATGCTTTAACGCCTCAATACAAAAAAAATAACTCCATTGCGGTGTCGACAGTGTGGGACAGAGGTGTGTGGATTTGTGCTTTCATGCAAGATCTTGGATAGCAGTCCTCTGCGTTTATTCCAAAGTTCAATAAGCATTTCGCTGTAATGAGCACTGTTGATTGTTGAACCTTTTTCCTTATAATGTTCAAGTACTGTTTCAATTCAATTATCCTGCGGATGGTTGACTTTTGAACTTTTATTTTGTCGACGATTGAGGAAGTTTCCGTTCCATACTCTACCGTTTACTCTTGGGCTTGTAGTGATAAATCTATGTCTCATCATCAGTAATGATTCTCTTTAAGAAACTTTTACCTTAGAGTATCGGTGCAAATTTTGTTTACAGATATCTAAACGCTTCTGTTGATGCTCTTCCGTGAGTTGTTTTGGCACCAGCTACACCCTCAGTCCACAAAAAAAAAAAAACAGTAAACTGCACGCTGCTCTTCTTTCCTGCAAATCTCCAGTGGGGCATTAATTTTTGCTTGCACTGCAGTTACAAATGAACTGATGTAACCCGTTCATATCTGACTGGGGTAGACAGTAGCCTTAAACAGTGAGCTCTGGCAAGACAGTGCAGCCAACATATATATAAGTTTACATTTTATGTTGTAAAATATTGCAGTTCCTCTATGATCCTACAGGTGGTGTGTAATACAGTGTCCTGTATTTTAGGAGAAAGTTATTTAAGTTTGTTTAGAAATGTAACAAGTTAAAAAAGTAATATCAAATTATTATTAGCATATTTTTTAAATGGTCATCCTTACAGAATAGCTATTAAAATCAAATCAGCACATGGGTATCGTAATAATTCTCTATCGGCATGTCCCTGGTGATTCCCAACTCTAATAAATAATATGCCCTGACTACAGGGCTACTTGTTTTTAGTTTAGATTATAACTCATTACTATAAGGTAAGTAAAGTCAAACCTGATTTGTGCTTCTGTGTAAAGTTAATGTAGAGTCTATGCTGGTATGCTTGGCAAGTGACCTACAGCATGCTGAGCTTTTTTATTTGTGTGCAGGTGCATAAATGAAAGATGATGTCCAACACAAAAAATGGAAGTGTAGACGAAAATGGAAATGTGTTACTACTAGGTGGACAAATCGCAGTTGTTGTGGTCTGTGTCGCTGCAACGTGTAGGTACTTGACGAAGAAGCATTAATCAGGGTCTGTCTCTATTTTGTCAGGTGACGAATACTCGTAGAACTCGGTACTAAATATACCATGACTGATAATAACGTTACACCACTGTTTCAGATCTCTAAAAACAACAAAGGCCTGGTTATGATTCACAGACCCCAATTTGAAAAGCACTGCTATTTAAATCCTGTAAGACTCAGAACCAGATACACAACTTACTCATAACAGTGAAAAACCTATAAGTTGTACAACACTACATGCCAAGCAGGCAATGATTTAGTTTTCAGACCACAGCAACTGACATAAAGGTTGTGTACATGTGAATTGTGTTTACAAAAACAAATTCAACAATCAAGAATGCTATTTGATGATAAAGCTATTTTTTATAGAACTTAGGCATTTCTTTAGGTTAATGTTGATGGAATATTTTTTAAAGAAATCTTTGTTAGAGACATGTTACAAATAATGAACATATAACAAATATGAAAAAAAAATTCTTAATTCTTTGAAAAAAAAAGAAAATTTGAGAACTAATTAATAATAAGGTTTCAATCCACAGGTTATACATTTGTTTACACACTATTACTCTGACATTAAGATATATTTTCTTTAATTTAGTGGGGCTAAACCTTTTCGACCCTTCCGAAGTCAGCCATATCCCGGTCGAGAGGAAAGAAACGACTTGTGCCATGAAACAGAAAGGTACAAGCATATGAAACTCATGTCTGGTGCAGTTCCTGAAAATGACAAATTGTACCTCAAAGTAAGGTTTCCTTTAAAGCCCATAATTTTAACTTATTTCATGTTAATCATTGTTTTCAGTTTTGAAAATGTGGAACAGAGTAATGATTACACCGACCCTACAGACTATAAACAATACGAACCTTCACCTCATGAGCCAAATGGTAAGCTGTACCAGCCGTGTTAAGCCATGTCTTTAGTAATTACTGTCTTATTAAAGGTTCTTTAAGTATTTCCCGTGTCAGTAGTCTGTAGAACATGTACTGTAGAACCTGCGAAAACATTTCTAAAATGTAGCTTTCATTTGCATTGTGTGGAGTTATCAAGCTGTTTATTGTTAACAATTTGCATATTTTCCTTCAATCAGTTACCTCACTGAGGGATGGAGACAAGCGCGGTGCCCTGTACCAGAGATTTTATCAACATTTCCATGGAGATGGAGCCAAGCAGCCTGCAGACTGTGTAGTTCTTGCTTTAAACAACCAAAAGTTGTAAGTACTTGATATTTATTAATGTATTAGCATTTGATTGTAACACTTTTTTTTTTGGAAACCTCCTGGTGACTTCATCACTGAATTGAGGTTTTGTTTGCTTTTACGACATTATATCACATTATAAACTGAGCATGTGGGTCGGGAAAATAAAATATATAGAATTCTGATATATACTGAAAAAAGTAATGTACATCTATGATGTATAATTTTTATAATTAGCTGATAAATTTGACAGGTAAACTGATGGATGAATGTATAGATGTTTCCAAAAGAAACACTCTCGTTTGGTGGCACATTAAAATATATTTCAATATTCAATTTTACATTTTAAATATGCATATTTAAAATAAGTCTGAAATTGCATTAAAAAAGCATTAAAGATCAATAAGGAGTTTACTTTACACAATTTCACTATCAGTTCATGTATATGAAACAAAATAATGTTTTTATGATTTGATTTAGAGCTTCAGTGTAATGGTGACCTCATATATGTCATTGTGCCTTTTTTATTCACTACTTCTCTGTCTCTTTAACACTGAATTGTAACTCTACTTCTGTGCATACATCTAACAAATAAGAAAATAAGGACCAAATAAATATTAAGCCAACTCTTTAAATTAAATGAAGAAATGATTATATTTAGGATTTAAACCCTGAATCTGAGTGCTTAGGTAGTATGTATTTCATGTTCATACTATATTCAGCTTGCTAAAACGTCCAGTAGTTCTCCTAGAGGACAGAAAGATTTGTAGTGCTCCGAAATACACTATTACCAATGATCAATTCAGCTTTACATTTGAAAAATATAATTTTTAAATGTTCTCTGCCCCTACATTCAAATGTTATTATTTTTAATCTGCATGACTAACCTGTAGTCTTTCATAATAATACACTCCGGGCACCGCCATGCTGCATTCTCCTAAGCACATTTTTCCATTCTCCTCTGCCCGGAGGTCCATAACAAGCTCTCTTCTTCTTCTTTCAAAGGGATTACGCGAAATCTTTAGGCCACTGTTTGCAGGAGCGTGGCCTCTTGGTGGAAATGCTTTACCTGCGTGCAGAGTCAAGCTTGACCCGAGCCCTGAAAGATGTCCGCTCTGATGGTTCCCCCTTATGTATTCTCGTCGAACAGACTAATGTAGCGCTCTCCTCATGCACAGTAATCATATTCTCAGAGTCCCTCAAAAGTAAGTTCCCTTCGAAACAGCTGCAAAATCACTAGTCTAAACTAACATAAGAAAATACATTGGTGTCATGGTAGGCACCCCTACCAGCCGGTATGTTCTTGGTCAGATGCAGTTAAAAAAAAAAATTAAAAAAAAGTGTATATCACAAACACTCACCATTCACTATCAGGATCACCTGTACACCTGCTCATTTATGCAACTGCACTGCCTGCTAGAAAAAGGCTGCTATTACACCATTATTTCTTTGGAAAGCCTTTAGCTTTGTATGCAGTGAGCATTCACCATGGTTATGTTTCAGCAGTCTTATGTAACATCACAACATTTATTTCTATCCAAGTTTGCATTAAATTTTTCCTGAGATCTTGTAATGATGATGAACTCCAGCACATCTAAATACAGTACATTCAGTGGGGTTATGTTTGAACCGATGAGTCTTGGTATTGAATATACCCGTGCCATAAGGAAAGAATTATCAATTGATGTTATAACCTGGTCATTTACTACCTTCAGGTTGTCAGCTAACTTTCAGATAACGTTGCTGAGCCTAGACCTGACCAACTGAAGCAACCCCAGCTAGATCGTAACACCAGCTAGAGAGACTTGTAGAGTGGCCACTATGCATGACGGGTACTTTTCTGTTCACTACGGTTGGACACATGAGTTTCCAGCAACTTGAGCTGGCCCGTCCTCGCATTTCTGTCCACAGAACTTATACTTTACTGTTTTACATTCTTTGAAATTTATTATTATTTTTTTTTTACATGATTCCAGCCATTTCTGATATTCTCAATACTGCCGTCAACAATCATGCATCAGTTAAAGTTATGGAGAACACATTTTTCCCTTCCATGTTTGATGTGAACATTAACTTAAGTTCCTGACCTGTAGCTCTATTTCTTCATGCATTATATTGCTGCCACATAATTGGCTGTTAATAATGTTAATGTTAATAAACTATATTAATGAGCAGGTGTACAGGATTCCTCTTTAATATCGCCACAACACAATCCATTTCCAAATGAAATCAAGCATGGTGCATGTTTTAAAACTAAACTTAACTAGAAGATGCAGAATAGACAAAAAAAAAAAAAAAAGTTTGTGTGTTTTCTGTCTAAACCTTTTCCAAGATACAATAAGAACTAAATGCTAACCTAATTCATGGTATTTTTAACTGTAAAAAGGATGATTCATTGTTATAAAAATGCACAGTGTAACAAAAAGTGTTTGCATACTTCTTATAGGATTTCTTTGGAAGCAGTGGCTTGTTCTATTTGTTTGGTTGTTAAAAGTTCAGGTTACCACTTTTAGATTTCACACTTTTACTTCTTTTGTCTTTGATCAAGTGGAACTTTTAAAACAAAAAGCAGAGTTTAAAATGTTTTAAATGTAAATTTTATGAAAAAACATTTTTATAGCAATTTGATGCCCGGTACAATGCAGAAGTTTAGAGATAACGATATTGATTAAAAAATCCCCATTTTGCAAATTTAATGTTGTTATATTTTATGCCATCTTTGTGGAACAATCTGAAATACTTATTATTAAATATAAAATTATTAAATTACCCCTCAAATATTCCTTACATTAAAATTGCTGCTAATATACTGAAATAATAAGAAAAAAAAAGTACATAATCAAATATCAAAAATGAGGAGCATCATCAATAGTTAAAACCTAATGAGATAACCTTGCCTGAAATGAATCTGTTGGCTAAAGACAGTGTCTGCTGATGGCACTGAGCTGCTGCTTTCATTCTGCGTAAACTGCAGTAACTGACTGTGCACCTGCACCACACCATATATGCAGGCTTTCCCCTCCGATGACTGAGTTTCCATTTCACTCTCACAGTTCACCGCAACATGCCCAGAGAGCAGGCTTTGGACCTGGTGATGGCGGAGTACGGGCGTGCGAGTGGTGCCCGGCGAAAGTGTGACCCTGTGGAGGCGGCAGCAAGGGCTTCCGAGCTCTCAGATGACTACCTGGAGCGGGCCAAGCTAGAGCGCCATGCTGTGCCCTCTGCCACGCGCCACCTGCTCCTCCTCATGGCTGAGGGCCTACACCTGTACCCAGAGGAGCTGGGCTCTATCGCGGCGTATGTACACAACCGCCAGGACCATCTGCAAGGTGAGGACGCATGGCGAGCTCCTGCTGAACACAGCGACAAAGTGTACGCTAGAGTTGAGTTGAGAAATAATGGCTCCTGAGTTGTTGTTGTTGTTGTTTGTGTATACTGTATGTTCTCTTTGGTGCTTTTGTTTTGCTTTTGAAAGTTTTTGGTAAACCTAACCGTCATTGGAGGATCCTGTTTCTTTTCCAGTCCATGGGTGCTGCTGTTGACAAATTCTGGCAGGTTTTAGACAAAATTAATGGCACAGATTAAATGCAGTTTAATCCCTTATTGCTACGGAGTGTGTGATCTACACTCGTGTAAAATATAGTACCACGTCTTTTAATTCTGTGTTTTTAAAAACCATCTGATCATAACAGGCATCTGTGTTGGGCAAACACAACCTCAGATGAATAACTTTTCTCACCATGTCATCATTTATTTAATAAAGCCAAAAACAAACAAACAAACAAAAAAAAAAACATGTCGGCAATACTAAGTTACCACCATGATTCAACAGCCTGGAGATCCACCTTTATTAGCAATAACTTCATGTATTACTTTATCAGTTTTTCAAATCATGGTGGAAGTTGTGTTTCTTCTTCTTTAAAACATAAACATGTTTTAGTTCATTGAGGTTTTTAGGCATTCGCATCTGCACATCATTTCAGTTGAGTTGAGGTCTGGACTTTGACTAGGCCATTCCAGAATCTTGGTTCTTTTATTTTTCAGCCATTCTGATGTAGATTTACCGGCGTACTTTGGATCATTGTACTGTTTCAGGACCTAATTTCATCCAAGTTTTAGCTATCGGACAGATGGCCTCACGTTTGCCTCTATTTGAGAAGTTCATGGCCGACTCAATGACCACAAGGTGCCCAAGTCCTGTGGCTGCAAAACATGCACAAATCATCACCCCTCTCCCGCCATGCTTGACAGTGGGTATGAGGAGTTTCTGATGAAAGGCTGTTTTTTTTTTTTTTTTTTTTGGCCAAACATGTTGCTGGACATTAAGACCAAACAACTCCACTTTGGTCTCATCCGTCCATAGGACATTGTTACAGAAGTCCAGTGGTTTGTTTAGATGCAGTTTTGTGAACCTCATGTTTATTTGTGAGAATGCTCCCATGTTCCTTTTAGACAGAACAGGCTTTCTCCTGGCAAACAAACTGTACTTGTTTAATCTTTTAATTGTCCACTCCTGGCAGCTGTTTGAAATGCTTTCCACTTGTGAATGTTCCACTCGAAATTGTACGGAAATTATTTTATAACACTTTCCAGATTGATGTGCAGCAACAGTTATTTCTCTGAGACAACTGCGAAGACAACTTTCTTTCCCTCCTGGCATTGTGTTAGCACAAACCTGAATGCTCCAGACCAGCAAACTGGAGAGACTTCTGCTTTTATAGAGGTCTGCATACCTGCTGATGATCAATCATGATCAAAGATGATTATCAGCACCTGTCTGCAACCTACTTTCTTAAATCCTGTGGAAACAGTGAGGGAGTACTTAGTATTGGCGAGGTTTTAATTTTTGGTTTCATTTTTTCGTTAAATAAAAAAAAAAGTAAGAATCATATTTTAGTTTAGGAAATCATTATTTCAGTGTTGGCAGTTTAACATGTATAACAACCTGTTTGCAAAAAAATGATTGAGTTAGATATCAGTGTTTTGTTTTTGTTCTTTTCTTTCAGCAGCGTCTCCTGAAGTTGATGGTCAAGCAGCTTCCGAGACAACAAACAGTCAGCCTGCAGGTCTGGGGAATCCTCCACCCCTTCTCTCTACACCTTTAGCCCCCGCACCTTCTTCCAGTGAGCACCCAACACCTTCCACTGGCATAGCCAAGCCTGCCCATGGGGTTCCCGTGAGCACACCAGGTTATTTATTTATTTACTTACTTGTAAACAAATAAATTCTATTTATCTAACGTGTATAAATGCACATTTAATGTGCTGAAAATACCCAGGGAACTAAGGAAATCTTCCATATACACTACTAATATGGGTGTGATGGTCCAAACATTTGACCATCACACCCATATTAGGCTTTCCTCACATTGTTGTCACTAAAGATGGAAGCATACGATTGTATAGGACGTCGTTGTATGCAGCAGCATTACAATTCACATTCAATGGAACTAAGCGGCCCAAAAAAGTTCCAGTATGACAGTGTCACTTTGTATAATGCAGGGTCAATGGTTTGCCATAGAGCTGTGAGAAATGAACTTAAGCACCTTAGAAATGAACTGGACACAAACTGCAGGTGAGGACTTCACCCCCCAACATTTGTGCCTGAATTATGGTCAGGTGTCCACAAACTTTTGGCCAGACATGTAGTATAGATTCCAACATAATGTGGAATAAAATGCCGATTTTGAGTCTCAGAAAAATCTCATCCCTAATGGAAACTTTCTACTTTGTTTGTCTTTCTAATTGATTTAAAGAGCCCTGAAGCAATTACAAGCATACTGTATTTCTGGTCATGACAAATCAAATGAATATGCAGTTCATCTGTTATTGTTACTAGTATCTTTCCCATAGAGATCAATTTGTCTGGTAAGCTAACTGTTATACAAATCTAGAAATGTTGAGCAATACAAAGGAAGCAGAAGGAACAGTTCACAAGCTCCTGACTCATGTTTTGATATCTTGACTCTTTATGGTTTTTGGAAACTCTTTTCATTTCCCCTCTAGACTCGTATCCCAAAACCAAGCCTCCTCCTCTTCTCTCACTGAATATTCTTCAAGGATCTCCTCAGGGTCCTTCACCACCACCTCGCGGTCCTTCTGGGACTCAAGCTCCCTCTACCTCTCGTGGCCATCCACAAACGCGCGGTCCGTCTGCCCCTGAGACCCGTCCACTACTTTATGGTCCTCCGCCTCTCCATGGTCCCCCTGCTCCTAACAGCCCCCCCTCACCCCACGGTACTCCTCATTGTTCCTCTGTCTCTCAAAATCCACAATTATTAAGGGCCTCCACGGCACCAAGGCGACCACCGCCTTCACATGGCGCACATGGACCAAGGACACATGGTCCTCATAATGGACCCCATGGCTTCAATGTACGTGCACCACCACCACCTCATGGTCCACCAATGCAGAACGGCCCAAGTGGGCTCAGAGCACCCCCACCCTTACTCAGGAACCTCCGCATGAGAAATCCAGCAGGTCTGCCTTAAGATCAGGTTTTAAAAAATTCAAAATTTAAAGCATTGTGTTTGTGATTTATCAAAACTTCCCTTCTGCTGGAATATTTGATAATAAGAAGAGAATAAATAATCAGTTAGATAGTACAAGATAGTACAGACCCCTCCCTCTATGATGACTCAGGATGTCCGAGGAAATAAAGTTAGTGCAGCCACATCGGAAGAAATCAACATGTTTTTGTTGTTACCTTGACTGTCTTAAGACTCATGTTGTCTTATGTATATTTTTGTTTTCAATCTTGTGGATTTTATGCAGTACTGTTAGCTAATTTGTATTGTTATTTTGTTTCTGGCACAATCCTTTCATGTTTCATTAAAAAGTTTCACATCCTTGCATTTGTTTTTTCTCACATATATTCTGATAAGAGTCAACAATTGGCTGGTCCATCTGTCAACATCCTTTCGTATTCCACGAATGCACCGCTGTCTTCACTTATGAATCTTCATCCTCATAGGGCTGCTTTCAGGGGACTAAACAGGTGAAGGTCCAATGTAGCAAGATCAGGATTATAGGCAGGATGCTGTAACATCTTTAAAATATTTTTCTAGTGTCGACAGTTTGGGCAGAAGTGTGCAGACGTGCATTGTCATGCAAGATTACGACACCCTTGACTAGCAGTTCTGTGCATTTAATCTGATGTTTAGGCTTCGGCTCTTCAATAAGCATATGACTGTAATAAGCACTGTTGATTGTTGGACCTTTTTCCTGATGATGTTCGAATATTAGCACTTTGAGAATCAGAGAAAAATGTAAGCATCAATTTTCCTGCTGTTGAACTTTTTCTTGGTCTGTGATTGAGGATGTTTGCTCTTGGATTGTTTACTCTCGGGCTCGTAGTGATGAATCCATGTCTCATCACCAGTAATGGATTCTCTTGAACTTCCTTGAACTTCTCTGTCCTTACATTTCACACTTATTTGCAACAAAACGCCTTCTCTATACTGCGGACAAAGTCTTTGATAACAGCACCAGGTACACCCTCACGCCACAAAAAAAATTAATCACTGCATGCTGATCTAAGCATCCATTTTTGCTTACACTGCAATTACAAACGAATTGATGTAGCACGTTCACACCTGCACACCACTGACTGGGAAGACAGTAGCCTGAATGGAAAGTGTTGATAAGATGAAAAGTTACCAGAATGTGGATATTTTTTGACTCGCCCTTGTAATTAATTCTCCTTACACACTGGTGTCATTACCGCACATGATTGACACTCCACGTGGTCTTAGTGTGTTCCCTGTAAATTCCCATCTTCACTTTTCTCTCTAATGGATCTCCAACAAACAGCAAATTCATTGACACACACTGTCTTCTTAATCCCAATCTCTCCTATTCATCCTGTCATAACTCATCCCAACTCCTCTACATATCTCTTACCCTTTTCTCAGCAAAACTCTCTGCCTTATTTAGTCCAATCTCTCACTGCTTCCCAGCTCCGTTTCTTCCTGCAAAGATTTAGCACAATTGCAAGTGGTATACACAATTGCAATTCCACAATAGAAAGTGGTCACACAACGCTCCTGAGATCTACCTGATGAGCCCGATACTTCTACAGCGACTGAAAAAGAATTAGATTTTTAATTTTAGCAAATTTGTCGAACTTAAATGATTCAGATAAACATATTTAATATTACACCAAGATAACCCTGAGTAAATACAAAATGCATATTTAAAATGATTTGTTATTAAGGAAAAAAAGCTAGATCATAAATGAACTGTGATTTTTAGAAAGCTGAATTAAATTTCACTTGCCACACCCAGGCCTGATTATTGCCAGACCTGTTGAATCAAGAAATCACTTAAAGAGAACCTGTACGACAAAGTTGTTGCTGGTCTTTCGTCTGCTCCCATCAAGGGGTCGCCACTGTAGACCATCCGATCCACACACAATTAGCCCGATGCCCTTCCTGACTCAACCCTCCTTTTTATCCAGGCTTGGGACTAGCACTGAATCCAGTTGTTGGGGTTGGGGGGCATTGGGTGGGAACTGAACCCGGGCCTTCCGCATGGCTGGCAAGAAACCTACCACTGAGCAACCAGTTAAACACGCTAAATAAGCTAAAGACATTAAAGGACAGATGAGTCGTTTCTAAGGCTTTGGGATGCCAGTGAACCGCAGTGACCGCCATTATCCACAAATGGAGAAATCAGCAAATACTTTTTCACAGCACTGTTAATTTTAAGGCGGCACGGTGGTGTAGTGGTTAGCACTGTCGCCTTGCATATCCAGGGTCCGGGTTTGGTTCCCATCTCTGTGTGCATGGAGTTTGCATGTTCTCCCCGTGCTTGGTGGGTTTCCTCCCACAGTCCAAAGACAGTTAGGTTAGGTTAATTGGCGTTCCCAAATTGCCCGTAGTGTGTGTGTGCCCTGTGATGGATTGGCACCCCGTCCAGGGGGTACCCTGCCTTGTGCCCTAAGTCTCTTGGGATAGGCTCCAGGCTCCCTAAGACCCTGAATACAGGATTAAGTGGTATAGATGAGTGAGTGTTAATTTTATAGTCAGACCTCAAACAATTACAGCTGAACGACCTATCTGGGTAACAAGTGTCAGATAGATGACATCATTCAAATATCCAGGAGGTGAAAGCAATGTGAAGTGTTTCAGTCTTGAAAAGCATGTATACTATTGTATATATTATTGTATTGTATATTGTTCCTACAAGTCTACCTGATCCTCCAATAACTACCTGGACTCCATATTAACATCAATTAACATCTGTTAACAACTGTTATACTGGACTGCCTGCCACCTAACACACAGTATGAATGCCAGGTTTCTTCCTACTGCCATCTCAGGGAGGTTTTCCTTGCCACTGTCGCCTTCGGCTTGCTCATCAGGGACTATCTGACCATTTTGATTCATACACATTGACATTTCATACAAACTTAAATAATTCTTTTGATTGTGTAAAGCTGCTTTGCGACGATGACAATTAAAAGTGCTATATAAATAAAATTGAATTGAATTATATTCTACAGTGTTTCAAGGTTTAGGCGTTACACTTATAGAAGGAGCTTTTTATCAGGCCCAGCTTCACTCCCTTTACTTTTGGTTTTGCAGTGACTATTTTATTTCGTCCTTGTAGTCATGTCCTAGAGTTTTTCATCGATTCTGTCGCTTCAGTCAGTTTAATCTTTAGGACTGCTCTTGGTCCTCTTGCACAGCGCTATTTGCACAGCGCTATTTAAATAACTCTTAATCCCTTGGAAAAGTCCCCTCACCCTTACTTCTGAACATCACCTAACACAAATTTGTGATGACCCAGATGATATGAGCTAACACATAGGGCGTTCACATAAATCAAGTTTTTTTTTTTTTTTTAAAGCCTCTTGGGACTCAAACGCCCTCGTATGAGGACATGGCATCTTCTCCCAGCTACACTGTCTCTATATCCTTGTACGATGATCATGTTAGGACTAGTGTATAATTCCTTTACCAGGTGTCTTCCTCTAAGAAGACGTTACATTCATGGTCATCGGGTGCTAATAAAGAGAACCGGTGTGGAGAAATTGCAGTGTATACAACATACAATGGAAAAGTCTGGATCTCACAAGGTTCTCAATTCAGGAGCTGGATCTCAGCCTCTCGAGTCAGGCAAAACCTTGCAACTTTGGATGTTACAGTATATTCATCATCCTTGCTGTACTTTATTGATTTCAACAAGGATGTACCACTTTGTGACCCTAATGCGTTTGCAACTACAATCAAATTTCAGTTTTAACCCTTACTTACTTTAACCTAACATATATTTAACTAGGGTTTATAAAACAAAATAGTCTGGATTTCTTCATTTAGCTCAGGGTGTAGTCGTAGCCACTTTTTGCTTGTTTTGTGATTGTAGTACTTACGTTACTGACAAGAATGACATCACAGTGCATTAAACCACCCAACGTCAATTCCAAAGGAAACATCTAATCAAACTTTTTATTTTTGCAATGATAACATTGTGACTTTAAATATAATAAAAGCCCATGATATGAATGTGAAAGCTTTATTCAGTTTATGTTATGTGGAAGAGTGGATGAATGAACATACTGTATATTGGATAAATAAGTGTATAAATGAACCAGAGTGAACACCTTCAGATTTGTAACTAGCAGATGATTGTATTTGAGGTCACAGCAGTGAAACGTTTGCCTTCTGATGATGTCGGTGCAACCGGCTAACACTAAGCTGGGAATGTGTTCGCCCCAGTCGTGTCCTCTGACCATGTCTCTGAAGGTGAACTCATTTTCTTTCTGGACACCTCAGTTCTCTCTCTCTTTACCCTGATGCATTCTGGGAGAGGAATTAGACTATGTTTACTTGTGTGTACTCAGCGGTCTGACCAAGGTAGGAGGCAGAGAATGAATGATAAGGTGCAAACCCTTAAACCTGATTCACATGCATCTCAGCCTGCACATCAAGGACACTGGCAGTGACCTCATTTATTAAGGCTTCTCGATCTCCATCCACCGGCATCAGCACTGCTCAGAATATACACCATTCCATGACTGTCCTCAAACACTTACTTCAGATCAGCATTAAATAAATAATGTCTTACACACTTTGTATAAATTCGAAACGTTTGCATGTCGTGCCTCAGATGCATCCGACTCAAACTATAGATTATTGCTTTTATGCCTTTATACCACTGGAGGGAGCCAAGAGGTCCTTAGTCATGCATCTACTTTACTCTGCCTACAAAGAGCAGCTTTAAGCAGCTCTTGAATTAAATAACACTTCTAAACCAAAATTGCACCCATATAAAAAGGTCTAATCAATCACCCGTGAAATACATAACAGGGGGCCGTGACTCATTGCCAAGCACCTCTCAGAATATTGCAGCTTTCCTGTTATTGCTCTCATTATTCTTTGTTATAAATCAAGTCGCAATTATGTATGACTCACACTTAAATCTTAGTAAAGTTCTGAAAGGATTTTTTTCTTAAAGTATACCGAATAAAAAACAAGCAAATGAAAAAAAATAAACCCTCATCAAATGTAAAATGTAACTTAAGAGATCTTTATTAAACCAAACAGCTAACAAAAATGATTTAAGGCAGACTAGCAGCAAGCATTAGCTGCAAGATAGACAGTACGAGTACATATAAGGCTGATCGCTCTGTAAAAAACATTATAAAGCCATAAAGAGAAGGAACACACACACACACACAAACAACTAGTGCAAATGTAATAATAATAATAATAACAATAATAATAAATGAGTGTATAGATGTACTATGGCTGATTTTTTACTCTTACCATTTTCCTGCTGGCCAAATATAACAGACAGGATCAGGTGAAGGTAAGAGATTGTTTTTTTTTTTCCTTTCCAATTTATCTTACTAAATATCATTGATTAAACAGAGTGTAAAGTTCATTTGGTTTAAAATAGTTTTTTTCTCAAATATAAATCATGTTTATCTATTTAATCTTATCTTCAAATCAAAAAAATAAATAAATAAATAAATACTCCATTAACTCCATCGCATCTGTAGCCTTAAAAAAAAAAAAAAAAGAAAGAAAGAAAAAAAAAAAAGCATCAGATTCCTTAAACGTTTCACACGCAACCTTTGGGAAAGATCTGTTGGACTTTTTGAAAGTATTGCTTCTTGGACAATGAAGAACGTCATTGTTAAAATGCAACAGTTTTGCTTTAAGCAATCACATGTTTTACACGTTTCCTCACAGGATTAAAGTGTGTTAAAGAGGTGTACATGATCCCAATCCAGGGAAACGTCTTTGAGTTCCTCCCTGCTGTAAGTGCATAATGCTACATACTGTACGCAGTGGATAGAGATTAAGTGCAAACACCGGGAGTGTTTTGAAGTACAGTAGGATTAGTCAGCATTAGCTTGGTACTAACCAACAAGAAGCTTGCGCTCGCTCCGCTTCTTGGCTTCAGGAACCGTTAGGATTATGCATGCAGAATGAGGGATAATCGGAACGGCTCTGCCGCTGCTCTGGTTGGGTCTCAGCGGTGCCGCTGGGAATTCGTGGACCGAAACCAAGTGCAAGTTTGCGAGATTCACTATTTATTGTTTATTTTTTTCATAAATAAGAATCGGATTGGTACAGCAAGTACGCCCTCGCTCGGAGGTCTTAAGTGCTCATGTGTTGCAATCTGGTCTGTGGTATTATGTTAGGACATGGAGAATATTCACCAGAGCACAGACACACCAACTCACCTCCTTCTATTTAAGCTCGCAGACAAACATGGACGACGTGTAACGGCTAAAGAATAGCAGAACACTGATCAAGCTGGACAAATGGACGATTTACAAAAAAACAAACAAACAAACAAACAAAATAAAAACAACAGATTTTTGACAGACCCAAAAATCAAGCATCAAGCAAACAGGATAAAAAATAGATCTAGTTCCTGGCCCCTGGAGAGCCCAACCTCCAGGGGATAGACAGTTCAGATACGAGAAAAGCCACTACGACAAGCAGACAGAGGAAGAATTAATACAAAATTATTCACTATTAATAAATCAACTATTAATCATCATTAGGGTTTATAGTGCTGTGCTGTTAGTCGCATGCCTTTAACTCCGCTGTCTCTTCCTGCTCTGTGTGAGGGAGCGGATGAAAAACGTCAGACTGCAGGGACAAAAGGAGACAGAGACGACTTGAGACAGGTGAAAACCTCAGCAGCGGAAATTCTCTGTGCTATAGTGAAGGAGAGAATGAGGGGATTAAGGGTGGATCAGCGGTAAGGCCCATATTCTGATTTCTCTCTGTCCGAGAGTCTCCCCACATGTCGGAGGAGAAGAGGAGCGAGGGATGACGATGCTGCAGTCCCGTTATAGTCTCACTCTGTCCTTTTGGCCCAGGCCATGTCATCAGAGCGCGGTTTCTGTCCAGTTAACTTCTCGATCAACCACTCCATCTTCCTCCAGAAGCCTATTCGGTCCAGAGGGTAGTTAAGCCAGCCTGAGGCAAACAGAGAGATTCATCCAGAAATGAGACATTTTTGTGAACCCGAAAAGAAGCATACCGTTAAGATTATTTTTTATGTAAATCTGATAAACAAATACAGGTTTCTAAGAGCAAGAGCTAACTGGGTATTCAGATGGTCAGAATCGAATCCAAGAGGACTAAACAATAAAAAAAGGTTATGTGACGATGCAGCGTGGTGCTTGTGTAGCTCTGCACAACAGGTTTATGAATGATGTGTTCATTCACTCATCCTCTGTCATGTGCTTTCTTCTGGCCAGAAGAAATGATTTGTTTATGTTTATGGAAAAAGAACCCACTGAATTCATGCAAACAACTATGAGAATGTTCACAAAGAAAAATAGTAACTGCAAGAGAATGCAGGTTTGGTCAGAATTCTTTCAGGAGAGTGGAGGAGTGGAATTAGAAAAAAGTTCTACAGTATCATGAAGCCTATGGTTTGCTTCCTGGCAGCTGAGGTTGTAGGGCATGCACTCTTCGTGTCAAATCCAAAACTCCGGTAAAAACACATCAGGAAGGGCAACTGGTGTAAAAACTTAAATATTTAGAAAATATGCATAACAAGAAACTCCTACTGTGGGGAAATAAACCAAATAAATCTGAAACATAAATTACACAATAATACATAATAGCTGTAATCATAACACAATAGTAAGTGTGATATTGCTTTTATTAAAAAATTACAATATATAGTTTAAACTTTACTAATCTTTGTACATATCTGTTAACATTGATGAATATCTAACTTGTATTCAAGAACAAATATATTCTATAAATTACACTGCCAAGCCGAAAAAACAAAAACAAACAAACCCTTAGCTTTGATTATAGCACACATTGTGATGGCCAGTTCATGTGTGAAAATGATTCCTCGTGTTCCCAGAACCACTTTTGTGCAACAAAAATCCTGGGATATGCATGTGCCATCAGGGAAGAAAAAGAAACTATTGATACGGCAACCTGGTCATTCAGTACATTCAGGTCATCAGTTGACTTTCTAATTGTCAAATAAGGTTGCTGAGCCTAGACCTCACCAACTGAATCAACCTCAGATCATACCAGATAATAGCACGTCCAGATTTGCATGCATTATGCATGACAGGTGTATCGCTTTATGCATTTCCCTTATGACTCCGACACGCCCATCGCTACAGTATAGGGTCAGTCTGAACTCATCAGACCACATGATGACCTTTTTCCACTGCTCCAAATTCTGATCTTTATATACAACTTATTTAACGCTATTGAAAATGAATCGTAAAATACAACAGCAGCAAATATTTGTGTTAGCTTTGTGGTAAAAACAGTTCCTACTCAAAACATTTAATACACTAATATGATATTTATCATCAATTAAATAGATCATGTTCTTTTACAAAGAAAAAAAAAATTATTTAATGAATGAAAGTTGCCGTTAGTTTCGGCAACTTTCATAATATTTTTTTAAAATAAAGCATTTTCTTCTGATAAATCTCCAGTGTTTTCTTATGGACACAACACAACATATCATTGTGCATGTGGAAATTCTCTTACTTTCACTATTAAACATAGCTCTGATTTCTACTGGACATAGTGTTTAAAAGTGATCTCCTTTCATGAAATTTTTCTGACCACATTTCCTCCAGTAAATTGAATGGTTTAGCACGGTCCTTAATGGTTGTAATAATGTGTGGGACAGTTCTTTAACCAATTTAATATCATTCTAATTTAAAATCTCCTTCACTGTTTTCAGTACTTGAAAGAACTGTATGTTGTGAGGTGATCTCTCCATGAACCAGACTTGATCATCCAGCACATCTTACAAATGC
>CM059210.1:16809505-16862005 GCA_030347435.1 Clarias fuscus
ATAGCACTGAACCATCAACTATGTGCAAGAAAATCATCTACAACCGTGATCGAAGGTCACTTAAATGCTTGGGGAGGTTGCATTTAACAAGAACAAAATTACAGTAGAAATCAGAGCTGTGTTTGATAGTGAAAGTGAAATTAAGAGCGTCACCCCATCTCCCCCCCAGCCCACACACACACGCACACACACACACAGTGATGTGAACTCACAGGATTAGAACAGCTGAGTGGCCATACGAAAACCACTTGTTAATCAGAAAAAAGGCTTCAGGTTGCTAGGGAGCAGATAGATTGGCGCAATGGAAAGGTTCATGTGGTCTGATTTTCAGACTGACGGGCGCATCAGGGTAAGAAGGCAATCATCCATAGTGCTCACTGTACAAGCCTCTAAAAGCTGTATTATGATCTGGGGTTGCTTCAGTTGATTAGCTCTAGATTCAGCAACATTTTGTGGCAATAAAATAAACTCAGCTGATGACTTGAGCAGGTTGAACAGATTATCACATCAATGGAGTTTTCTCTTCCCTGATGGCACAGGCATTTACATCACTTAAAAACTAGAATTTGTCAATCTGTGTACTTAGTTGGATTGGGCTTGATAGATCAGTGCTTTACTGTATCGTATTAAATGTACGCTACATGGCCAACGTATGTGGAAACCTGGCCATCACCCCTATACATAACCTTCCACAAACAGTCGACACAAGGCTGAGAGCACGCAAATGTCTTTCTAAGATTTAAAAATCACTGGAAAAGGCCAAAACTTTAAAATGTGCAAATGCAGGCGGTTAAGCAGTTGAGTTTCCTGCACAGAGCCCTGACTGCAACCTCAATGAACACCATTGGGATGACCTGAAATGCAGACTGTACCCCAGGCCTCCTCACCTCACATCTGTGCCCGACTTCACTATTGTAGCTGAATGATCATGAATCCCCAAAGCTTTGCTTCAAAATCTTATGGAAAGACTTTCCAGGAAAATGAAAGTTGTTATAACAGAGAGATGATCTGGGATGTTCAGCAAACACATACGAGTGTGGCCAGTCAGGTGTAGACATACTTTTGGCCATATGGTGTATCAAGACCGGTATCATACAGTATCATCTGAAAAGGGGACAGCAGGCTACACCTGTTGTGGGACTTGACTTCACAACCTCTAGAACATTACCCATCTAAACGCTACAGTGTGTAGAAAAAAGGGATGGGAATCACCAGGCACCAGAGGATACGATATTATAACGAGGTGTCGATTCGATTTGTATTGAGATTTTGTAAGCATCATCATTTTATAAATATTCAGACTCTATATGAATTTTTTTTTCAAATACTTTGCTATAACTTTAAACACGTGTAAGACATAATTTGCTCCTACCACATGCCAATTTGTGAAGAAATTTAGAGCATGCCACCTGTAGGATTACAGAGGAACTGCAACATTTTATCACCTCAAATTTTTTTTACCGATTTGAGTCAGTGTGGTGAGGCATGCCACAGAAAAGAACTGTAATGCACACCTGAATCGATTATACATACCTGAATCGATTTATCAAAACTCATAAAATCACTAACTTTTTACATAATAAACACCTGCATAGAGAAAACATTCTCAAGATTACATTTCAACACATAGAATATGAGCAGAGGATGTAAAATGTATAAAACTTTACAGTGTGTGTGTGCGCGTTAGTGTGTACCTGTAGTAATGCAGTAGTAGGTCTCATGAGGGGACACATGATGGATACGATGGTGCTTACGAGGCAGCACTAGGTGGCAGTCCTGCAGCAGAGTGACCCATCGCGGCAGGCCGAAGTAGGAGTGCGACCACTTATGGATCTGATTGGTCATCGTCACAAAGACGGCAAGCGCAAACATAAAACAGTCCCAGGGGTAGGACTTGGCAAGGGCATCTGTGACAGGAAGATCCACACAGGGCAGAGATTCAATTATATGCATAAGAATAAAAACGCAATGTGCTTTATCCCCCTTATTTCAAACTGACCTTCACTTGAGGCGACTGAGCTAACACGCCATCCCAACTCTACCGCTACACAGCACTTAGACATGCTACTGTTATAAAGTTACACTGAGGATCACACTAACCACTTCATGTACTAGGTAAAGAGCTAGTAGTTCACACCGATTTGCTGAATCTGAATTCTAACAAATGTGTTACCTACAGTACGGTCTGTTTGGTTTCACACTGTGCTGGAGAAAACTGTTTGGAAAATGATGGTCTGACCACGCACTCACACTAGGAGCAAAATGAGCTGGTGCGCCAGTGATATGACAAGTTCTATAGCCATTAAATATAAATATCGCCTAGTTCCATTTCACCCACCCTGTATTAACTAGTTTAAAAAGCATTTTTCATTACTATATAATATTAGACTGCCATGATATCCAGGGATGTTTTTTTTATGATTGTATTATCAGGCTTGGTATTATTAAATGATATTAAATGACACCGTCTGGAAGCCCCACCCCCTCGCACGTCTCATGACTCTTTTGACTCGTAGAGCGCCCTTGCATTCTGTCACTTTAATTTCATTTATTTGAAATAAAGTCCCTGAATGTACATCTGAATTAGCTAACATCCGACAAGTAGAATTAGTTTCGGTTCCTTTTTACATGTTTTGGATGAGTACATCCAATGCTAATCTTGTTCATTTACAACCAGAAAGAAATGAACACTTCATGAACATAGTTGTTCGTTGCATGTATGACTATGATATTTTACCATGATTTCTATTTTTACCAAATTATTTCCAAGACCATCATGAATCACCTAATGGTGTTGCAGCAGTACAAGAAATTAATTTTTACAATTATTTTGCTAACTGAATAAAGTAATTAGTAAAAGTGCATTTTTTTCAGCGCTCAAATGAAAATACCATGCATTTTTACTCTTTTTTTTTATATGTTGTTGTTTGCACACTTGACTAAACAAACTCCTTTTAAACCCAGTTCGCTTTGACTAATATGCAAACGACTACATTTGAACGCGTATGTCTGTGTGGCTTCGCACCCGGTGTGTAGGACAGGAACTTGTAGGCCATGTGGGCAAGAGGCAGGATGGTGATCATGCAGTTATCTCCATTGGTCTCAATGAAGTCGTGCCGCGTGATGGCTGTGGGGTCGATGTGGTGCTCCCGGAATGGACGGATAAACGCCTGCGCGCGTGATGCCACATAGAGACAGGGAGATAAAAGAAAGACACAGGGAAGGGCAGGATATGAAAAAAAAATTACCTTTCTGTAATATAGACAATACACACATCGTACACATCATAGTGACTGGCTAAATAAATTGGTGTTCACGCGAAGTTTCGACTGATGCGCGTCCTTGGGAGTCTGGTTTAAACTGCGCCGTGCCATATTACAGCAAAATCAAACGGGGTATAGTTCAAGCACAAGTTGGGAGTTTTCCGAATAAAAGCAGAAAATACAAAGAATGTCAGCCTTAACAAACAGCTCTGAAGCATGAGGGCTCCTGCATGTCAGAGGAGAAAGGAGGGTGTAGGAGGGTTGATGCTGACCGATAGAGCCTAATGAAAGCGGGGGTGGGAGGCAGGAGTTCACAAGTTCTGGAGCTGTGAGATAACTGGGCATAAAGCAGCACTTCCCCACCGCTGCCATTCTGCAGCATGAAAAAGCTGGCGCTCAGCAGCTCGTGTCACTCATGGCCTGGGCCGCACGGGGCACGACAAATGAAAGACGGCACAGGAAAGAAGTGCATGTGCAAGAGAGAGGGGGAAGGAAGAAGAAAAAGAAAAAAACAACACAAAAGAATGAAAGTAATTTATTTAGCTAGAAAAAAGAAAGAAGCGTTTGGAGCTGCAGTGGTATGGCGCTTCAGAGGAGACAAACAGGGGAGGAAACGTCATTATCATGTGGCCCGAACTCAATCATGGCTGTATCTGAGGCCGCATGGCTGAACTCTGCTGGAGTGCAGGGATAGGGGGAAATATCTGCTGATATTTCGACAATTATATTCCCTCTCCTTCTGCTCATCCTCAGCCCGTGTGCGAGATTAAACGTGTGATAAGCTCCAGACGCATGTGTGTGTGTGTGTGTGTGTGTGTGTGTGGACTCTCCAGCACACCATGGCCACCTGGCGCTTCACTGCCGCTAATCCCGCACCGTTTAACACCCTGCCTTGCCTTGGCCGCCTTCTGCCTAATCATGACTTCCATCACTGGATTGCCCTGGCAACGCAGTGGCTGATGGGAGACTGCCCCCCCCCTCTACTTTTAACCTGACACCCACCGGAACAAGCCGCTTCATTTTGTCCGCCTCTCGCGCTCTCTTCCTCGTCACTCTTAAGAGCCTATTTAATCATGCTCATTAGCAACTCTCTCAAGTCGGTGCTTTTTGGCTTGAACGCACGAACAGAAAGCTGTATAGAGCCGTCCGCTGAGTGTCGCCTTTAATGTGCCCGTTAAAGGGTCTTAGTTTGCTGCGCGCTGAAGGGGCCGTAAATTCCCCTGCTCTTTTTGAAGTCTGCTCACTCCCAGGTGGCAGGTCCTAATTATCCTTGACAGTGGACGAATCCACGGTGGCTGCGACGCCATAAGAAAGCCATTCTGCTTTCCTCACTTTAGCTGCGGCTTGGCGGATCAAGCCGTTTAACAGCACAGACGGACGCTGATGAAAGAGCAGAGAGTGCGGCCTCGCCGGCCCAGGACGCAGGGGTGCTGCTGGACGCGATGTTCAGATGGCCTGCTCTCCAGGACACAAAGATGGCCCGTCCCAGACAGTGCGTACATGTGACCATGTTACAGACACGCAGTGTCTACACAAACACGACATTAATCTTTCCGTAATTTGTGGAAAGTCCAACAATCCAAGTGCTTACATCCAATCATGTTCTACATCTACTTCTCTTGTCTTTTTTTATGACAATTTCTCAAATGTAAACAATTTTAAATAATGAAAACTCCAATTCATGCAGAAGTTTGCTGGAGCATGGGGAACAGGACGACTGCATATTAAATACTATAATCATTGCATTAAAGGTTAAAACTTGAATTTTAACAAAAGACATGAATTTACTGTAAACCTCGATGGCATTCTATGAAGTATGTCATGCATTACATATATTACACAGCTCTATTCCGTTACACCCTATGTAGTGAGCATACTGCATAGAGTTAAAAGAAGAATTACAAATAGTGAATTTTGCACGAATTTCATTTACAGTTTGCGCAAACTTTATTTAAATAAAGAAATGTAAAGCAGACCTAAATATACTGTAAGCACGAGGAAGAAAAAAACAAATTCCCAAACTGTCTAACCTTATGTATGTTTATTAATGTACCTGAGCCTTTGTAACGCACACAATTATCTAAAGTAATAAGCAACACTGGGGATTCTGGGAGCTGCACTAGATGCACTACAGGGAATAAGCATGTCTGTCACCACTCCCCAGCACCATCAACCACACACTGACCTCTGTCATCAGAAACACAAAGCATGCCCAAATTCATCACTCCTACCTGTCCGGGATAAAAAAACAGGAGCAAGATGCTTTTTAATTGGACAGGAAGAATGTGACCTTTTCTCTAATTGGGCGAGGGAACGGCGACTGTGGTCTGCATTAATTTGACTCTCCTGGGTATTTCTGCCCCCATGTTGGGTACAGTGTGCCTGTGTGCGAGAGTGGTGGAGGTTGTAACTCAGAGCTCGGAGAAACGGGAACGGAGGACATCCCCTTGGGAGGACGTGGCATTTTTCTTTATCCGGGCATCAGCCGGGTAAAGCACAACAGACCAATGAAGCAAGGGCTGATATGAAAATTAAACAGGGTCATTTGTTTAAATCAAACACACTAATATGCTAAGAGCCCATATTGTATGTGTACTGAGTGAGCACTTCCGTGACAGACTGCAATGCAATCTGGGAAATCTGCTCATAATTGTGATAGAAGCTCCATTGAGTTGCAATATGCTACAAAAAAAAAAGAAGAAGAAGAAATCCAACTTTGCTGAACTGTTTTTAAATATTAATGTCTGCCATTTTCAATTTCAAAAATCACAATTAACATTAACAGAAGCGAAGAAATCAATAGCTTTGGATAAACAGTTTTTTTTATAAATATAGTTGGTAAGTTTAACCATCATCAAAAAAGCAACTCCATAACGACTTGTTGACAAAAACAAACTTTTGCATGTCCTTAACATTTAAGCCAGCATACAGTACAACTCTTGTTTACTACACACTGCCATCTTGAGGTTAAACATACTGAAAAAATTAAAGACTTGAATATTAGATTGAAGACCTAATGTGAGAGCAGAAAGTCAATTATGACGGATGAAGCATTGACCAAGATACTTAAATCTTTTCTTTTTTATGCAGGTCACAAATATCATTTGTTACATTAGAAGATAATTGCAAACGTCTTTGGTTTATTTTAATCTGTATTAAAGCACAGAGCTTGTTAACTAACCCTGTTATTACATTACATTAAGCTATCAGTTTTTAGCACAGTAACCTTCCAGGCAACCAAAACATGGGACTAAGCAGCACTTTGGAGCTTTTTATTTCCCCAGTGGGCTACTGTAGCTACTGAAAGTAGGATTTGGCCACACTTAACATGCACACTATATGATAGGAGTGTAATGATGCATAGTGATGCAAAACTGTGCTATTAACATTGTGAAACCAGTTTTTCATTATACATCAAGCACACTCGCACTCTGAACACCAGATAGCATGCTGCTCACATAATCGCATTCTTCACAAACCACCTGCACTTGTGTGAATCAACCAACATGCCTTTTAGGTTACATGGTTACATAACCATCTAAGCATTAAAACCAGAGCCAACAAATGACCGAGAAGTCTAGAAGTTGGGCATTTTAGCCGAGTCTGGAGCTCTATTAATGGTAGAAATGCCACTAAAGTGCTTGCAGCTGAATGGGCAGAAATCCCCACAGCATCGCTCCAAAATCTGGTGGAAAGTCTTCTCAGCCTAGTGGAGGTTATTACGACAGCAAACGGGGTATGAACTCTGTGTTAATATACCTAGTTTTGGAATGGGTGTGATGGTCAGCTGGCCCATTTCTGTATTTTTCACCATAAAGTGAAATTTATTTAAATTCCAAATTTAGATAAGGAACAATATAGATAAAGGAGAAGGTAAATATTTGTCGTAGCTGAAATACAAATCAAATGAATAGACACACTGAGCACACCTGAGCAGACACTGGTATATGCCATATTGAAATTTGTAAGCTACATATTATTCTATCAATAATTTAAAAAAGAAAAAGAAAAACTAGAAAACAATCCAAATTAGCAGAAATTAAAGCAATGTAAAGAAGTGAGGTTTCTGCACTTATTTTATTTATAAATCATTTAATGCTGAGGAGTGAAAAAGATTTGGCCTCTTATTTCTCTTGCATAAGCTCACCTTCCCGATGATGGGGATGTCCACAGAGCCCCAGGTATCAGCTCCCCAATGCACCACTCCAGAGGCAAAGTCTGCCGTGACGATACCAGTCACTAGGGAACAAGACATGGAAAACAGATAGCAGTTATCATATGACCTCAATCCTTCTGGACTGAACAGTGTGTTCTAATGTCAAGGTCAAAACTAAAGGGGCAGTAATATGTAGAAATCTAGCGATGCAGCAAAACAACTAAACCAGAACTGCACCAAACCAAAGCCCAAAGCCAAGTGTCACTTCGAACAAACGAATAAACAAGCAAACAAATTAATTCATTTAGTCATTTGCATATCTGTGTAATTAAATTTAATTGAAAAACTAAAAAAAAATAATAAAAAAAACATTGAAAAACAATTATTGTCTTAGCAGGAAACTTCAAATCTATCAGCTACCTAATTAAACAGTAAAGCTTTCAAACAGGAAAATAACATTTATAATGACAAGATTTTCAGTTAAAATAATCAAATGGCACCATGTAGGTTTATTAAAACTGGACTTCATAATAGCAATAATACAGCTGTGCACAGAGTTTCTGGGGAGACTTTTGTCTTTCACCCCAAACACACAGTCAGCTCACACACAATCTGTACTCTGAACTTACACCAGTTGTAGCGGAATTACTTCATGTACACATATTTATTGTTTTACATCAGTGCACGTGTTTACAAATCACTGTTTGTACAGTAATTTGTTCATGACGAATATTAATAGCTAAAATGTGTTGTTAAAATCACAGGTTCTGACTGAAAACAACGGCCCAAGTTTACAGCTGACTCATCTTAACCATAAAGTATATGGTCATCAAAGATCAAGGTAAGAAACAAAAATCATAATCATGACCAGAGGTTTTACACTCCACAGAGAATAGTGCAAGAAACAATCAAACAAACAAACATATCCAGTGAGAGGCAGTCCTGCAGGTGAAAATGCTTCTTCAACTGCCAAGTTTACGTCAGCCCAATGATAGATTTCTGTACTATTCTGTGTTTCTGATGGTCTGAACATTTCTCGAAGCTCTTGATGTGCATCTGCATGATTTTATGAGCTGTACTCCTGCCACACCCTTGGCTGATGGATAATTGCATAAATGAACAGGTGTACAGATGCACCCAATAAAGTGGTAAACTTCTGCTATGACGCATTATTAGGTTGGACTGGGAATTGTCAAATTATTTATGTGAGAGAAAATGTTGCAAAATCCGACTTGAGGAACTGGGTCCAACAAAAAAGAAACTAGGTGGTTTTGTTACATTATGAAGAAATTCTGCTAATAAAATAAAACCCTAATCAATGGCTTAATTTAGTATTTATATTGCAGCTTGATAATAGTCTGGTACTGTATACGCCACGATATTAAAATCTCTCTAGCCCAGAACATCCATTTACTTCTTTTATTGATTTAGGCTGCAGTTTTACATTCAGAATGATGTTCATTTGATTTTGACATTGAGATAAAAAAAAATTAAAAAAAACGTTGTAATGGTTGAGTGGAATAATTTCTTTAATGCATCAAAATCATTTAGACCTGTTAATGTTTGTATTTTTGTGTCAAAGCAGTAAAAAATGTTTAACACTTACACTGGAATACATACAGTACAGTTCTACCAGTTGTGAGAAAGGTTTTTTATAAATTAATCAATTCTTTAAAAAAAAAAAAAAAAAAGGCTATTTAAGACTTTGTTCTCCAAAATTTCTTTTTATTTTATGATGATTAAAGCATGTTAGTTCTTACCAAACACTGTAATTAGACGAGATGTTTTCCATGAGTGGTGATATAGAGTATAATAGAAGCTACTGTATATATATAACAGTTAATATAATAGTTTTAACTGCTTCACATGTGCTCTAATAACCGTTAACCCCTGAACAAGGACACCACCTTACACTATGTGGGATTTAACCCTGAAATTGGAATAAGTGGGCACCTAGAGAGAGACAACATTTACAAGACTGTAGACGACCTCCACGCTGTATTCTCCTCCCCTTTTCGTTACGCAATACTGGTAAGATTTTTAAAACTACTTTGCACCCTTGTTAATTACACTAACCCTTGGTCACCAGCTCTGCCTGACATGGTCAGTTCGTTCCCTCAGTCTTAAAACACTGTTTTGGCGAAACAAAATAACTGGTTAAATAAAGAAACAAATCTGATGATAACACATGACGCTTGTAGAACTGGTGTATAAAAGCATTACCCTCGAGGCTGCGCCCTATAACCGCCTCACAGCCATACTGACTTTTAGTGCATCAGCACTCCTTTTGGTGTGCTATTGCTTAATTATTTTCTAATTAAGTTATAAAAGGTACAGGTATAAAATAAATAAATCATATGATGGCAGTGCAAGACTATTAAGACTATTATTAAGTCACATACAAGATAAAATATATTATGTGTTAGGAATGTTAGTTAAGTAGCATGTACATGCAACATGCAATAATAACAGTGGGTAACAAGCAGCTGTTTCATTATGGATATAATTAATTATAATGAAGGTTTTGAAAATGTGTTTAATCTGAATTTGTATATGAATTATGTTCAGTTCATTAACATGCATGATAATTATGATAAAAAGCAGCTTCCAACAGCTTCTAGCATTATGTAAAACTAAATGCATGTAAATAGAAACATGTTGAAAAGATGCAACACATTAGGAACAATCCAACGAGTCCGCTCTTTAATCTCTTGATTAAGGTCTTTCACATGTTTAGACTCTATTATTACACAGAGTAATAATCGGCAGCTTACCAATGCCAAAAATGATTCTGTAGATGGACACTGTGGAGAAGTTGATGAGGAGGAAAAGGAAGTTCACAGCGAAGAGAGAGAGGCACAAGATGACACAGATCCACTCCTGTAACCGTTTTCCTATAAACAGCACACACACACACACACACACACACACACACACACACACACACACACACACACACACACACACACAAGAATCTTTACTCTGGACAAAGTCAAGAGCGATCAAAAGGACATATAGATAATTAGTTTTAAAAAAGAAGAAGAAAAAAAGTTATTATATTATTATATTTCAGATGCTCAATATTTGTAACTGTATTAATAACATCACAAATAAGCAGCAGGAGCAGCTTCAATGTGACAGAAGTTTAAGTCTAGTTCATTTTAGTTCCAGCTGGCAAAAGCTTGAGGAACAGCTGACTGTAGTTGGCCACATCGGAACAAGTTATAACTTGAAGCTGATTTATCACAATATTTCTCAGCAGAAATATATGGATGTCAAGCACTAGAGCCTTTTAAGGAACCCAGTAAGAACCCAGCACTGAATCTTTTTCTCTACCTTATAGCGGAAGAATCCTTTCACTAGTACTGTAATGAAAAATGCATTTGAAACATTTGGCAGGAGGTAATGTCAATTCAACATTCAAGAGAAAATACAAAAGGTTTTCCAGTCATCAAAAACAAGAAAACCAGCTAATATTATATATATATATTTAAAAAAACACCAAAAGATAAATGGATAAAAAGATGGAACTGCCTCCCTGGGATCAACTGATGATGGGAAAAGCAGCAGGATGAATACTAAAGTTTATAACACTATACTATCTGTTCAGATTCAGTCAAATGCTTCAAAACCCATTTGACCGAGCATGACTAGGAGCATATTTCTAAATTAACCGAATCGATTGGGTTAATCAGGTTGATTGCCTGGACCCGACTCCAAAACAGTATCCATTTTGCTTGCAGAAGGCAAACCTGCTCCAAGAACAAGCCTGAACTGAAGACCCCTGCAGTACAAATCTGCCAGAGAGTCACCAGGGAAGAGCCCTAGTGCATAGTGATGTCTATGCACTGCAACCATATATTAAAATAACCTATGTATGTTCCTTTGTCCAATATTTTTTGACACCTTAAAAAGAGCGGACACAAATAAGAAGTGAAAGTGTACACTTTATTAAACTTATTGTTAAATTTCACTAAAACTTCAATACATTGTCATGGACAGATATAATAAAGAATTTTGGTAGTGTGCAAATATTTATGGAAATGACTATATGGTCATACTTAAACTACAGGCAATTTAAAAATATCGCTATGCCTACAGCACATAAATGTATCTTTAGTCTGCGAGAGGAAACCAGAGGACCTGAAGGAAAGCCGCAGAACATACAGTACAACCTCCACATACAGAGACTGTAGGCACGATTTGAACCCCAGTCCTGGGGATGAGAGGTGATGGTGCTAACCAGTAAAACAACTGTGCTGCCCTTGACTGTATATAAACGAATATGCAAAGAACATACAAATACATTTTTCCTTTCATTTTGAGGGCAGGCTGGTGCGTTTTTTCTGAAACTCAGATTTGTAGACCAAGGTATTATATCATTGCTGTTTCATCTCTGGCGTTATTGTTCTGGATTGTTCCAGAACTCATTAGTTCCTTAAAACTGTTCAAAAGCCTCGACAGAACTGTACAACTGAGAGAGCGCAAGAGAGAGAGAGAGAGAGAGAATGAAGTGCTACTACATTATTCACTCTGTCGCCCAGACATCAACCCAACCTCATCATCCTGCACACCATCTCCATTTTCATTAGTTTGCATATTCAGTCATTAATGACAGAAAACTTTTCTTCTCCCACCGATCTTTCTTTTGTCTTCCCTCCTTCTTCTAAAGTGGCACAGTGCAGTCAGCTCTTCTGAAAATTTAATGCCATCAGAGACTCCGCCTTTAGAGGATGCAGAGCGTGAGCAGGCTGAGGAGAGGACAGTGATGACTGTTATTTATAGGATTTCTGCAAACTGGCTACCAATGAGCAGACCAGGCTACGACCATGACACACTCAACATATCTGTACACACACAACTGACTGCACAACATCCATGATCACCTTACAACAAAGGTTCCTATAAGCCTCTAGAACCTAATCTTGAAGCAGGTGTCCCTCACTGCGTGCAGTTATTACAAGTCTTCCCTGTGACACCTGTTTCAGATGAACACCTGACACCGGAGTAAACACTCATCTCAACTGACGCCGACTGAGCTGATGGTGCTGCTGCACGTCCTCCTGATGCTAAAAAGTAAAACAAACCTGGTTCAGTACTGAGCTGGGGGGGGAAAAAAAAAAAAAAAAAAACAAGCGAGGGAGAGCAAAGCTGATATTGGCATCGGCACAAATCTCAGTCCATGTTTCACTCTGTACACAACCACACCCTGCTTGGTTATCGCCGTCATGTGAAGAACCAAAAAAAAAACAAAGTACAAAAACTTACATTTTCATACATCAGCATTCTACCAAAAAAAAAAAGAAAGAAAAAAGAAGTTTAATTTACAGAAAAAATTTTTACGCTAGAAAAGAAAGCAGCATATTATATAAGCAGCCACTTTTTAGACATAAAAACCAAAATGGAAGCTGTTGGATTTTGCATGAAAAAAAATCATCAGAAGAACTGTGCTTGGTTCTGCAGGATGCTGAGGAAAACTTATCTAATTTCCTTATAAAACTGCACTAATTCTACCCGAAACTAAAGAGTCCCCAGGGCGTTGTCAATCCGAACACGGACTTTAGCCCTATTCGCATGGGGACCTCTAGTCATTTGTAATAATTGCTGAGGTTGTCCGAGATGTTAATCCTGGAAATCGGCCACGTCTATAATTTGTAGAATAAAAATTCCCCAGAAAATTACCAACCATATTTATTATACAAATTTATTATTATATACTAATATAATATTAGTCCCATGAGAATCTCTAGATCACACGAGGTCCCCAGATAATACTTACATGCGATTAGAACATTTATTTCAATAATTATGATTTTCTGGGCTTTATGTTTTTTTTTTTAAAGACATACTTGCACTACAGTATTTATTTCATGTGTCTAAGACTTTCACACAGTGCTGCACATTACAAATCAGACTATAAAAATTAGTGAATCAAATCAAATCGAAAATCACAATGCTAAAAAATTCAAACTGAATCACATCGACAGTCTAACGACGATTGACAGCTCTACTGAACACCACCAGGATGAACTGGTACGACAACTTGTGTTCCAAGTTTCCTCACTTGACATCTCTACCTAAATGAGCATTAATCTCCACAGCCACGCTCCAACATCCAGAAGATGAGATTAAACCAGCGAAGGTAAACTAATTCTTTAATAGGATGTTAAGCAAGTACATTTAAGTGAAACAGTTCGGTGTCCACATACTTATGAACAGTGAATTAACGGTGTTTAAATCGTGTTTCTGGGTAGAGAGGTTTTACCACTTCGATTTTATATATAACGGACATGTAGAACTTCATCTGAAGGCAATTGTGTATTAAACAAAAAGGGTCATTTAAAAAAAGAAATGTTCACAAGTGCCTCACCTCTGCATCGTTATTATTATAAAACACCCTGCAGACCGTCCAAGCACAAAAATCACATCTGTTCAGATTGGCCACTTGCTACTTGTGGGGAACTACTACAAGGACCAACACTATCCATGACGCCTTCCTCCGGAGCTCTGCAGATTATTCAGAGACAGGAAACTACAAGGAGAGAGCCATTTAGCCGTGCTCACACTTGCCATCCGTCTCCTGCATCCACGCGCGCACTAACACATGAACGTGTGCAGCAGTGGGGCCACTGTCAGGTGATCAGCATCAGTCGTTGGATTCTCTTGCTCCCCGGCGAGGGCAGAAACTAGGCCAGGCCTCAGCAGAGCCGGCATCGCCGCCGTGGCCCTGGCCGCGGGAGCTGAGCCTCACGCTCATTAATACACTCCTGACAACGATGTGCTCGCCAGCAAACCCCTGCGACGATCGCTCACACCCATGGCCCCCTTCGCTGCTCGCTGGCGTGGGGAATTAACCTGGGAGAGGCAGGAGGAGGAGGAGGAGGGTGCTAATAGGCTGGAATTAATCAACAATGCCTGATTCGACACAGAGGGGTGGCTCGAGTGCCAAACAACACCCTGTAAATGCTAATGGCGTTCCTGCTCACTCTCTCACCCACTTAACATCTGCAGCCTTCTACAGCAGATTGAAACATGGAAGCAGGCTTTCCATCAACTGTACATACTAAAAAAAAACTCCCTTATGTCTGTTCTGTTAAAGGAGCCAACATCTTACATATAGTGAGACTGTTCCAGCTGTGTCCATGGTGTATTGCATCATCACCGGACCTAAATCTAAGGATGAGGGCTTCCAAGTGGTTCAAAAGTAAAGCATTAACCCCTTTAAGAATACATCATGCAACTAAGCATACTAAACATACAGTACTAGTGAAAACAGCTTGCACATGACTAATAGTGACCAGGTACTATGCCTGTACACAGAGTACTGCAGTGTGAAATGTTAAGATGGCATGAGCAACATATAGGAGTTTGAGCTAGGTCTCTATACTGAGCTTGGTCTCTTAACTGTTTTCGGTTGTTGAAGTCGTGAGATTCTGTTGATTAATTCTCTTTCAAACATGTTATGCACTTCTATAAATACATTACAGATGTTGCCCTTCCTGCGTGTGTTCACACCCTCATAGAGCACTTCCTGAAAAATAACATCACCTCACCGAGCCCTAGAAGCGACATACGTACAGAGCATCATGTAGATTTAGGAGCTATGAACCCGAAAAATATTAGATCTCATTATTTTTAGGTTGAATGGTGACACACGATAGATATCACACAATTTTCTATGAAATGTTCAGATGCAAATCAAAGCCACATGTGAGAGATCATAAGCCTGTTTATTAAAACTGTGACTGTGAGTGAAAGCTAAACAAAATTGCGAAGTCAGGGTTTCCTGTTTGAAACAAGGAAATGTACAAATCAGTAAAAAATAAAAGAAAGAAAGAAAAAAAAATAGGTCCATATGAAAGAATGCTGCTTCGGTTGTTCTCAACATCAATAAAAAATTATTAAAATAGAGTGAATTACATTTAATTAAATAATAGTGTAAACAGAACTAAAGCAATAAAAGGTCTATTTCCTCTGATGAAGTAGGTAAGTTTTCTAATGTAGAGCTTCCATAGCTGTTATAGAGAAATAAGGTAGTGAGGGAGAGCATGGGCAAGTCATGAAATGCAACATTAAGCTATGGTAAAATAAACAGTATTGCTTCGTCCTATATCTTGCTCCAAAATACAAGAATATAGAGTATATATAAAGGTTTAGGGCAAAAACTTGGTGTAGGGTTCAGTGGTTGGACTACTGATCAGATGGTCACGGGTTCAAACTCCAGCACCACCAACCCTCACCATTGAGGCATTGAGTAAAGTCTCAAACTGCCCAGATGTACACTGAACAAAAATGTTGTTTTTTGCAACACTTTTGTTTTTGCTCCCATTTATGAGATAAACTCGAAGATCTGAAACATTTTCTACATAGACAAAATAACCATATCTCCCAAATATTGTTCATAAATTTGTCAAAATCTGTGATAGTGAGCACTTCTCCTTTGCCGAGATAATCCATCCTACCTCACAGGTGTGCCGTAGACTGGCCACAATAAAAGGCCACTCTGAAACGTGCAGTTTTGTTTTATTGGGGGGTCTGGGGACTCAGAAGACCAGTCAGTATCTGGTGTGACCACCATTTGCCTCATGCAGTGCAACACATCTCCTTGGCATAGTGTGTGGTTACACGTGGTCTGCGGTTGTGAGGCTGGTTGGATGTACTGCCAAATTCTCTGAAACGCCTTTGGAGACGGCTTATGGTAGAGAAATGAACATTCAATTCACGAGCAACAGCTCTGGTGGACATTCCTGCTGTCAGGATGCCAATTGCACGCTCCCTCAAAACTTGCGACATCTGTGGCATTGTGCTGTGTGATACAACTGAACATTTCAAAGTGGCCTTTTATTGTGGCCAGTCTAAGGCACACCTGTGAGGTGGGATGGATTATCTCGGCAAAGGAGAAGTGCTCACTATCACAGATTTTGACAGATTTGCGAAGAATATTATATGAGATATGGTTATTTTGTTTATGTAGGAAATGTTTAATCTTTGAGTTCATCTCATAAAAAAAATGGGAGCAAAAACAAGTGTTACATTTATATTGTTTATATTGTTGTTTATATTATTATATTGTATACTGTATAAAGAGATAAATGTAAGTCACTCTGGATAAATATTAGCCCTCTTCTTGTTTAGTTTTTTTGTTGCATATTTGTCACATGTAAGATCATCAATCAAATTTTAATATTACACAATGATAACCCGAGTAAATACAAAATGTATTTTTTAATAATGATCTCATACATTAAGAGGGGAAAAGCTGTCGAAACCAATCTGGCCCAGTGAGAACAAGTAAAGCCAAATATTCTCTGTATTGACTAGCCAAAAGTTTTGAAAGGTGTGTGCCCCGTTACATCTGGCGTAAAAAACAAACAGTATTTCAAAAAATAAGAACACCAGACCAACAGTCAAACGTGTTGGTGGTATGCGTGATGATCTGGAGCTGCTCTGCAGCATCAGGACCTGGATGACGTGGAACCAAGAATTCTGTACTCTACCAGAAAATCCTGAAGCAAAATGTCTGTCCATCAGTTCGTATCATGTGGCTGGGTTAAAACAATTCTGGAAGAAGAGTGGGCCAAAATTCCTCCACAGCGATGTGAAAGACTCACTGCCAGTTATTGCAAACGCATGACTGTAATTCAGGGTGGCACAACCAGTTATTATGTTTAGGTGTAATCACTTTTCACATAGGTTTGGACGACTTTTTTCCCTTAATAAATGAAACCATCATTTAAAAACTCGGGTAACCTTTGTACAATATAAAAATTAGGTTGATGATCTAAATCATTTACGTGTCACAAATATGCACAGCACTGTAAACCTAAAAGTCAATAACACTTTTAAAAAGTTAACCTTGGCGCTGCATGTGCTGGATCTGTTTCCATTCCTATTGTCAATCCACCTGCACCATCCATGCAAACTGTCATGCAGGAAAAGGCTCTATAATGAACTCTGGTTGCTGGTGAAACTTCCCTTGTTTCTGCACCTGTAATTTATTTTAAATTCTGAAAAACTGCAGCAAACTGGACAAAGGAATTAAACAATATTTGAGCATGTGAAGCGCCGTCCTGCTTTGGTTGTATACTGCGGGTTACTCAGCTGTCACGCCAGAAGTCAGCGAGTGTGAACAGGGAGGTGTTCTTAGAACAGCATCGAGATGTGTGTCTGGCACGGTCTCTGTCCCAAGCCAACAAAGGACGCCTTTCTCCTGATGGAGTGCCGGTGGCCCGCGTCCTCGGCACAGCCGTGCCTCTGAAAGAGCAGCTCCTACCTCCTTGGGAGCGGTGGAACAATAGGCGCCTCAAAGGCCCAGAATAGAAGCCTTCAATCCTGCCAACATGCCATAAATGAGCCGTTCTCTCATCACTGGATCTGGAAGGACATCTACATGCGAGCAAACTGAAATGCTGTGGACTGGGGCGCAGAAAACCTGAGACATTTGCGGAAAAGACAGACACGTGCGTTTCCTTTGGCCAGATCTCATTAGGCCCGTCTTCAAATGGGACTTGGGTGGGGATGTAGTGAAAGTGGGTCAAAAGAGATGCTGAAGAGAGAGAAAGAGAGAGAGATTCACAAAGAAAGGTAGAGAGAATGAGAGAGTGTCACAAAGAAAGGGAGGGAGGCAAGAATTCCCCAGATTAGCACAAATGGATCAGTCACATGCCCTGATGCTTTCATCTGATCTCAGTGGACAACTCAACCTGGGACGTACGCGCAGGCATGGTTTGTGTCTGCTGTATAAATTTTGAATGTTACCTGAGCCTCGAAACAAAAGCCAGCCTCATCTGTGTAGAAAGACAGAGAAATGGCAGGATTTGTCACTGTGCAGAAGAGTACCTCACTGTACAACTGTCATCTTACCACAGACCAACACAGTCTAAGAGAAACATAGTTGCTGTTGCAGTTAAGCATACTCTTCCACACACCATAAACTCAGGCAAACACCCAGAACAACAAATATTTACTCAATCATTTTCACTGACCACTTTATAATGATAAGGGCCAAGAAATCTAGAGCAGTAACCCTGGTTGCAGTGCAGAAGAATTCACCCAAGCAAGCACGTCCAGAGAAAGTCAAGGCTAATAAATGTTAGTGTCACTTTCATAAACACTTTAGTGTGTAGTAGATTACACTGACTATAAGTAAACTGAAGTAGTTTTGGAAAAAATAATTCAATCAGTGAATCCAAATGAAATTGTCTGATTGATCTTTTCAACCTTCCTAAATTCTCAAACACCACCCACTTTTCCACTCCCTCCACTGGCCTCCTGTAGCTGACCGCATCAAATTCAAAACAGTGACGCTTGCCTACAAAGCCAAGATCAGCCCAGAACCCATTTACTGTAATTCAAACCTCTTATCACACCTCACACGGTCCGATCACTCAGACTGGACCCACCATCTCTACAAGGAAGACATGCATCTAGACCTGGCTCCTACTGTATGTGGTGAAATTAACTTCTGTACAGTCTGTCTGTACAGTCGAGTCACTGGCAATTTGTTTGCAAAAAAAAAAAAAAAAAAACCCACACCCTTCCCAACAGTGTTTGACTGATGGTGATATAGAACTTATAGTTAGTAACCTAGTAATCAAGTGTAAGGATATATCCAGTGACAGAAACGTCAAAGCACTTTGGTACTAAAGACACCCTGGATAAGAGCGTCGGCCAAATGCCTAAATGTACATGTAAAAGCTAAATCTCAGTTGACACCTGGTTAACTCCTCACTCACACAATTTTTCAACTCGGCCCATAAAGTTGCAGCAGCACGATGCATAAACTTGTGCACTTACAGATCAAGAGCTTCATTTAATGTTCACATCAAACATCAGAGCATGGTTATGATTCCAGATGGCCTCGTTTGGGTATTTCAGATACAGCTGAACATCTGGGATTTATAAGCAGCAGTCTGTAGAGTGGGAAACTGCAGGAAGGAATAGGTGTATAGGTGCTGCTGTTAAAGGACACAATGCCTTTAGTTACAGATAGTTCAAAACCACTAACAAAGAATAATTAAGAAAAATACGATGGCATGAGCACACCTTGAACAAAGCTGCCCTGACATGAGATCTAATTAAAGCCCAAAGTCATGTGTGAGTTGACCCAATAATGGTTATCTCCTCAAAGCTTGAAATGAATATACATACTGTATATGATTTCAAATTATTATTATTATTATTATTATTATTAATAATAGTTGATAAAAAGGACTGAAAATTCCATTGTTTTTTCTGCTGAAGTGACCCTCATGAAGGACACAAGCTACCGGTGAGAAAGTAACTGATGCACCTAAGACACTCCCTCAGTGGCAATACATCTTTTAGTCATACAGGCATTCCTTTGTTGCTCTGCCTCCAGGTTGTTTTCCTTTCTTTCAGATCATCAGAATCAAGTTTTTATTGGAGATGAAATGATGCAAGTGTGTGATTAAAAATGAACAGTAAAGTGGATTTTTAAATATATATATAAAAAAAAAAATCACAGCGGGGCCACTTGACTGAGAACTTGGTACTAAATACAGAGCTGATTGAAGAACGCACAGGGAGTAAAAAGCTCAGAAATGGAATTTCAGATAATAGTAATTATACAGGTTTCCTACAGTCGCCATCCCATCTGTCACCTGAAGTTCCTGGAAAAGCTAATACAGCTCTCAATCAAATATTAATAACGGGCTGTGTGGTTTCAGGCCTTGTGTTTAGCTGTCTTCGCTTGTCTGTGTGTGTGTGTGCTTTTGCATTTCAGATCATTTTTATTACCAACAAATCAGAAAATCTCTCTATAGTGTGTGCATACTGATATCCTGACTGATGTGTTTGCGACTTTAAGTCAGTGTTTGAGTAATGATGTGTACGGGTTTGAGATCTTAATGCACTTGGTTTCCCTGGTGTATGGGCTTTGTTTTTTAGTGTGATTTATTTCTCCTCCTTATTAAAATTCTTATTCATTTTATTTTTATAGACATTAAGTGTAAAAATGTTCTATAACATGAATGTTTGCTCCCAGGTTGTTATACAGTCCTCTCCAAAAGTAGCAGGAGCAGCATTTGACAACTCTTGTTCTTGCTATAAAGTTCAGCTTTAATTTTCAGATTTTTTTTTTACATCTAGATGTGTTAAATCATGTTCTTTGCCTTTTGAATGCAAGGAATGACTCTCGGGCGTTTCCTGTTGCCCAGGTGTGCCCTGTTCAAATAATTGTTTAAGAAGTTAATAGCTCTGAATATCTACTTGGGTTTGTGTCATTGCTTTTACCTGTGAACCTGCATTTGTTGGTAAAAAGAATAAACCAACATAAAGACCATAGAGATGCCTATGGGAGGAAAGTAGGCCATTCTGACAATTCAGAAACAAAAGGAAACCACCGGGGCAACACTTAATCATGCTGCAAGACAGACAGTGATCCAAATCACGATTTCACAAGAACATTTTAGATGGTCATTTTAGACATCTAGGATTTTAGATGTCCAAGTCAATCAGCATCCAAATCTCCTGAAGAGAAGATGGGAGAGGGAAACCCGCCCCGTCCCCCAAAAAAACAACAACTGAACAGTAATACAGCAGGGTGTCAACAGTTTGATGATGTCTGTTGGACACCTATGTATTAGAAGCAATGCATATAAGAATGTTATTCTTGGAAACCTTGCGTCCTGGCTTTCATGTGGACATTACTTTGACACGTAGCACCTACTGGACCTAAACATTGGCCTCTTTCAGCAAAAAAAAGGCAATTTGTTTCTTATGTATTTGGACACACTAAATATTTGTTCAGGAACCACTTGAGGAACATGACAAAGTGCTCAATTTTTGGCCTTCAAATTCCCCAGATCTTAATCTGAAAGACCAACTGTGGAATGTACAGAGCACACAAGTCTGACTTATAGAGACCCCTTTGTTGCGAGTTACAGGACCTAAAGATCTCCCTGCTTGGTGGTAGAGATCACAGTGCTGGAATCCACACCTTGATGGGTCAGAGCACATCAGTAAATGAAACATGAAACTGTGATCTGTTGTCTCTTTCATTCAAACGTCTTCGGTGTCCAGCAAAAAGATAATTAACCTTGGGTTAGTGTTTCCAACACTTTCAAAGGGGACAGTACCTCTTGATACAGCTGCAAAAATTTCTTTGAATACTGTGATATGACATTGTCATATCGCCAAGGCCTAGTGGCCAAGGTGGCTCGAGTCACTTGGTCATATCATATGCACAGGAGGTGTGCTAAACACCTTGCTGTGGCATGAACCCAAGACCTACTGACATTGAGGTCAGGAATCCAAAGGCAGCCAATGTGTGCTGCACAGGTCTGGAGGAAAGGAGGAGGGTTAAATTATTCATCAGCTCAGACAGCCTTGGCTAAGTGTACATCAAACATGCAGAACAGAAAGGGCAAGGGATGCAAACGGTCTCCTGTGCTGACGAGGGAGGGGGGAAGAGTTGAGCTCCTGCTGAATAAAAATGTGTCTGAGCTGGTAAACAAGCTTGACAGGCTAGAGCAAACCTGATGAGTTTACATCTGGCTATAATAAAAATGTGCATCACGTGACCTTTAAAGACACTTTCATGTGAAGCACTAGCTAACTGATCACTGAAGGATTTGAACACCTGTAAATATGAACAGGGTTTCTTGTACAGTTTTTTTTTACTCTGATTCCAACATAGCCACAGTCATGTTCATGCCTATAAATCTACCTAATTCCTGGAAGAAAATAATCTACACCTGTAGTGTGCAGCAATACTTCCACAATCATAATGAGACTGGCTTTAGATGACAGGCCTGGTGTCATATTCTGTAGCTTCGTGCTCTATCTGTCTCCTGAGCTAGAATATTCCCACACCAAACAGAACTTCAGTAGCGAACCACCTGGGACAGTAGCAGAATTGTATTATTATTATTTTTTTTAAACAGGGAAGCACTTAGACAACGGTGTGGCGTCAAAGGGGTACTTATCTGTGGAAGAAAAAACACAGTTTTCACAGGCATTACCCAGGATACTATTGCAGTGGTCACAGTTAAGATGCAAACCCAGAGAAGTATTTCAGCGGCTCAAAAGTGTACTCGGTGAAAAACTGAATCTGAAGTTCAGATCTGAAAATCATTTGTAAAAAGCAGAATGTGGTTCAGCGAGTCAAGATGTTTTAACAGGAGTCTGTTGTGATCAATCACATGCATTCATGGTTCTTTTAGAAACCGCTTTGCTATAGTGATAGAGACATTAATTCAAAAGGGAGTGAGTTCGAACAGATTGTTATAGATTCAATTCACTAATAAACGTCATTCAACCAGAAACTGTCTCATGGAACTGTTTTGGACATTCTGTCATGAATGCAGTCACATGTTTGGACCTTTGTAAGCAAGGATATTACAGTAGCAAGGTTGTCACTTTGAACCTTTCTGCCTTTATATTTGCCCTAAAATTACTGTTACTCACTTTGCTTACAACATAATCTCAGTCTCAGTGATTTGTTCAAAAAGAACATACAGTACACTGGACTTTACTGTTCACCAAGTGTAATTTTTATTTGTTTATCAACTATTTTAAAAGTCACACATTGTGGAAACACGTTATGTTTTAGGGTTGCATTCGTTGGTCAGGTCTATTGACAGATTCAATGCTTTGCACACAATATTATAATTTTTTTTTACCCATTTTAAATAATAAAAAAACCAGAAACATAATATGAGAAGGTCAATGCAGATAATGTGGCAGGCCACCATAGACAAATCAGTGTATGAGAAACACTAGATTGTGCTACTAGAACTGTTTACGTAAAACGTAAACTTTCCTGAGGGAAAATGTGCGTCCGGTTATCATGAATTATTAATGATGAATTGATTATTGATTGTTAACATGATTGACTACAGGTTAAGAACAATATGTGAAATTTGCAACCAAATACACCTATTACAATACCCTATTACTGTACATTCACAGGAAAGTAAAAAGGTTTTCCAATAACAAACAAGATGTACATCTTATTGGTGACACAAAGACACATGATCTTACTGGATACCTTTTTTTTATGTTTCCAAACCTGCTAAAATCCTGTCTGAAACCAAGTTGAAGTGCAGACTATTCAGACGACTTCACATCTGATTTATGAACAGTGCTAAAAGTGACAGTTAGCTCAGGGTCACTTAGCATAACATATGACTATTTAACACATGACTTGTTTAATGAATGACTGATTACTTTACTAGGAAACACATTCACAGTATCCTATAGCTTTTAAATGACTTCCCTCACTTACTCAAACATGGGAGGGGGAAAAAAAGAAGCCGTTTCTCTGACTGAAGTAATAAAGGGGTGTAAATTATCACTCGTGTGTGTGATATTAGCTTTCGGCTGTCTTATCGCGAAGATAGTGACCATAAACAAACACCGTGGTGTTTAAACAACTGATAAGCGGCAGCTCCATGTGCATTAGTTAATCAGTGCCTGATACGGCTACTGGATGAAATAAGGGAGGACAAAAACTGGAAAATGAACTTAACTAAACATGGATGCAGGAATGTTCTGTGAAACAGAAATTCTGACTGATCCCTTCATCTCCCACAGACTCTTGACCAATCCCAAGCCCACTCATTCTATTTGTCCACTTTGATCTTTCACAACAGCACAAGATCTTTCTTTCCCTAATAATAAATTTAACAAACTAAGCACCATGAACAACCTGTTGCTGCATGGTCTCGAGAAACACTGCATCCCAAACAACATTGTTTGGTTTAATGCATAAAGAATGGTCTTGATGCACATGTCTCTGCTCAGCACATAGATGTCTACGTAACATCTACATCTAGGCATTTGGCAGACGCCCTTATCCAGAGCGACTTACATTTTTTATCTTATTATACATCTGAGCAGTTGGGGTTAAGGGCCTTGCTCAAGGGCCCAACAGGGACAACTTGGTGGAAGTGGGACTTGAACCTGGGACCTTCCGAACCGTAGTCCAATGCCTTAACCACTGAGCTACCCCTGACACTGTAACACAAACCGCATTTGCGACAGAAGTGTGTTATTTACAGATACAACGACATCCATATGTACACTGACTCCATATGGATGCGCAAGTCCAAGGAACGTCAGGAAGTAGCAGATAATCTTCAGACGCTCGTTTACTTCATATCTAAACCAAAGTGGGTTAAAAAAGAGCAAATCACAGTCAGCGGTGCATGAGATGCAGACATATGGCGGGAAGTGGCGTCCAGCTGTTCCACTTTCCTGGTGTAGCAGTTATGATGCAGAGACACCATAGAGCAAACTAAGTCTCATCAATCCCATTTCGCCCCTGAGCCTTCTCCTCCGGGTAGCACACACTCACTGACTCTGAAGTACCTGCTGATAGGACATCCAGAAGTCCAGGCTGCTCTCTTACTTTGGTCTTGACAAGGCCCAGAACTCCATGATAAAAACCAAGCTGTCCATGATTAATACTTTAATACCAGTGTAACACAATACCTGGATGCTTTTGCATGTGAAGGTTGCTTTAAAAAAACACACACACAAAAAACAGTCTCAACAATGTTTATATTGCCCTAATTAATTTTAATATTTAATAGTGCCTAAGACTTATTCTGAGGTGACTTTTTGAACTACATTTAGGTCCATTATGATGATTTCAGTTAATAGTTGCCTACATTACACACAATGCTGTTTGACTTTGATATCCAAAGCTTTAAAGTTGCCTGTGATTGCTTGTCATAGTGAGATTGACGGAATTCTACTATAGTGACTTTCAACCAATCATGCAACATTTTGGACTGAAATTACACGACAGAAACAAGAGCAGACAACAGCAAGTAGTGTTAGCAGCAAGTCATAACCCTAATGAGATTAACATGGTCACTGCTACAGATTTAACCATGTTCTACTGTATGTCTGTATATGATTCATCAGGCAAATATACCTGTGATGTACCTGTAATTACCTGAAAAGTAAAGAAGGGTTACTTGACCCTGTTCACAGCATGCACAGCCATGCAAATCTAAAGTTTATCCATAGACGGTGAAGGAACTGTTAGTCTAAAATACTGTCCCAAATGAATGTGATGAAATTTCAAGGTGAGGCGCTGTTTTCAGTGGTGTTTACTGTTTGGAAGTGGGAATATCAGGATGCAGTCAACATGAGTCTCTGCTGCAACATTGTCATAGAGGTAAAACTGTATTCTGGAACATTCTTAGTTCAACATTGAAGGTCTTCTCCATTTCAGCTTGGAATTTTTTTTTGACTTAACAGTGAAAACTGCTTTTTTTATGACTTATGTTTGGTTCAGAATGCTCCATCCTAACAAAGCCGATTACCTCTGCATTGCAATATTCCGCTAATGAAAATAGAGCAGCAAATAACAGTTGCTAAAAGTGTCACGCAGATTTTCTTATAAACACTAGAGAAGGGAATCACTAGTGACCACCTGATACCTAGGTGCTGATTCAATTAATATCATGTTTCTCGTGAATTTATAAATCTCCCGATTCAATATTACAAATTTTTTTTTTCCTGATTTTGTTACAACTCGAAGAGAACTTTTACTAAATAAAACATTGTTATAACTAAAAAGAAGAGATTTATACCTCAGCTTTATTTAACAGCTTTATAACTGAACTGAATATGAGTAACTGTAGGTAAAATGTATCCCATTTTTTATAGCATTAGTTCTCTCACTTAAAAACCAATCTTATATATTCAAATATAAGAGTTGAAAACTAAATTAAACAAAAGGCTACATTTTTCCCTGAGCAGAACGCATCTCCATCATCCACCATAATTATTATTTCTAAGCCTAGCAAATAATTTACTCCTACCACACGGGATACTTGTGTGTGAATAGTTTAGAGTGTTCCACTTGTAGGAAACTGCAACATTTTACCGCTCCAAAGTCTTGGGCACGTGTTGAGCAACTGTGAGAATGCAGGCACACACAGCTTCTAACGACACTCATTATCGCATAAGGTGTTTTGTGACTGGTGTAAATGTGTGTAATGAGTGGGTTTCAAACTAATTCTCTCGCAGAGTTTGGAGAAAAAGACCGATCGGAGGTTTTTTAACAAATGCGACTTTTGATAATGTAATGCCATAAAAATGAAATTCGGAAACTTCTGTACTCATAACAGAATCTGTTATGTCCAAGGCTGGATATGGTCGAAAAACTGTCAATTCCGGTCAATGGCTGATGACTCGGTGTATCTCTATTAGAAATATAATAAACCATTATTATAATAAATCATATAATATTCAATAGATTCTGAAATCGGTGTGGCAATACAGGAATCAATGTACAAAATAACTGCAATTCATGACTAATTGAAATTCCCCATATCTAACAAACAATTCAATTTAATTCGCAAAGCAGTTTTAGAAAAGAAAAAAAAAAGTAGTTTGAAAAGTGTGAGGAAACAATCATAATCATAATGATCAGAGTGTCCCTGCGTTGTCAACAGGGGGAAACTAAGGGGAATGTAATGTGTTTTTCCTTAAAGAACTGAACACTTACCCGACCTCTCTCACCCCTTCCCTAAAAAGAAAAACATTTAATATTTAGGTGCTTCCACACTGTGGTCCTGGGGAAAAAAAAAAGAAAGCCAGAGCTTCCTGAAATTGAAAGAGAACCTCGAACAATGCCACAACACGTCTGTCTCCTCAGATATATCTGTGTGCGCACCACAGGGGATCGCTCTTAACACTTTTTCTAAAATATCAATCAATCATTTTAGACATAGCCCAAACACTGACTTCCTTGTTCTTTTCTTCTCTTTTTATTTTTGCTGACTTACAAACCAACTAGATGTACACTGCCACCTACAGTATCAGAAAATGAAAATACACAAGTGTATTCAGGTACTGGACAATATTACTAATGTGAAAGCTGGCCAGTTGGGGAGAGAGGACAGGAAAAATCAATCCTACTTGGTCAGGCCTAGTGTGAAAGGCCTAGTCGTAATGAACCCTTTCAACACTACAACGTAAAAAAATTACAAAAGGACAGCAGGTTTAAATGTGCATAGCATGTTAATAGCACAGCGCATCACTTCTATAAATAACCACCTCGAACAGTGGGGCAGGGGGAGGGGATATTCCGTTCATCCAAAATTCCCATCCCCAGTGCTCTCATCAACAGAGACACGCTTTACCACATTAACTTATTAACCCTGCAAAACAGCCCTCCACTAGCCCACCCCACACTTCCCCAAATAATTAACAGGGCCTGCCAGTGGCAGCACATGCCTGATGTACTGCTTGCACTGCCTGGAGATGAACAGTCTCAAAATGGCATGATCATTATCGTTCCTAATAGCATTCCAAATTAAACAGATCTATTCTTTTTTTTTTTTTTTTTTACCCCGTGCTTAAAGCAACCACCAGCTCAGGCCACAACAGGAAGGCTTCCTGGACAGGCAACAGCAGCTGATTATGAAACAATGTGAAAGCACATTCTCTGATAAAGTCAATTCTGTACATATTTCTTCTACTAATCTTCTGACACCATGGCACAAAAGCTGAGCTTTTCATTAAAAGCCTGAAGTAGATTTCAGCTTTGAAAAATGGATTCAAATATTTTGCTCATTTTCCTGGTCATGAAACTGAGTTAACAACATGTTGAATGTTCTGAAAAAGAAGAGGCAACAAGTTGCTGAGTGACGCATATTACTTCTGAGAACACTGTAAACCTGACAAGGCATACACTGCATGACAACAAGAGTAGTGCAAATATTATTCAATTAAAATAAATTTTATTCACATAGCGCTTTTAACAATGGCCTTTGTCGCAAAGCAGCAGAATCATAAAATGCTGCAAATTAGTTTGAAAAGTGTGAGGAAATAAGGGTAAATCATATTTTATCAGATTGTCCCTGATGAGCAAGCTGAGGGTGACGGTAGAAAAGAAAAACTCCCCAAGATGGCAAGAGGAAGGAGGCAGACTCGACAGGGAAACCATCCTCATTTGGGTGAAAGATGATATCAGATAGCCAGACTTGATGTGCATGTTAGGAGGCTGGTCGTTCATTAAAGGTGAACAGAAGAGGTGTTTAAGTTAGTATGGAGTCCAATTTCATTAATGGAAGCTCAAATTGTGAGAATTTCAGTTCTGAACTATTGAGCAGCTACAATCACAAGCCATCAGAGAAACTCTATATGAAATCACGTGAAAGGTGGTGCATGTTATAAACTCCAAACTTGAGTCTCACTGCTTTCATAAACCAGCTAATTTAATGGATGCATAACCTGCGAGATAAAAAAAAAATACGGTACTCGTTTGTCTGTTGTTCTTCCGAGCAGAAGAGTGTTGTCGATGGTCGCACATGGTGACTTCCTGAAAACAGTTCAACACTCACCTTTTCCTCAATGAAGGATGCTATAGTCTGGTACCTAAGCTCTGGTCGTGTCCGTTTTCTGCTCACATCATGCTCATATTGGAAACCACTTTAAAATCTTTATAGTAAAAGTTAGTGAAGTATTATAGTGTAGTATTAAATATAAAGAATAATGATTTATATAATGATTATGATGTATGATAAGATATTTATAATATATTTATCCCAATATGCAGAGCGATTTCCTTTGAGCTTTAGATTTTCTACTTTCCTGTCTACAGTTCCTACAGGGTGTTTTTTTCCTCACTTCTGTCACATCTGGCTTGCTCAATAAGGATCTAAATATAAATCTGATCAAACTAAAACCTCTCCTATGTGCTGTCTACAGTGGAAGAGGACACACCTCGCTCTGCTCACAACATTGGCCTTATCATGGCAACATTTGGGATTTACATTTAGCACCAGGCTGAAAGTGGGGAAATATCTCCTGCTTCTTATGTCAGTGTGTGTGGGTGTGTGAGACTTCATGGTCTTACCGGGGGAGTAGAGCTGGGCGAGCTGGCGGGCCCCGGCGTGCTGCGGTCCCCAGCGGGGTGCGCTACTGCGGGCGGCCGCGCCGTGCTCGTTCCCGTTCGGGTCCTCTTCCGCCATAGAGCGGTGTCGGATCTCCGTCTCAGACAGTAACGCTGCCGCCATTCTCTCCCTCGGAACGGAGCTTGTCTCAAATACGATGCATAAATGACTGTCTGTGAACTCTCAGTGCAAAGTAACGCTGATGTACGGAACACTGACACACCTTCGGGTTGAAGGCTAACCGACAGCGGCTAGCTCTAACCGAGCTACACACACACACGCACACCCGGAACTGAAACAGCCACGCACCAATTGGTCCGTCACAGAAACGAACTCGCGTATGTGCATTTCATCACGTATCTCGTTTACTCTCAGGGAACGCCTGAAGGCTGAACTGTGTGCTAGTAATATTACCCTGTGTGCAATAAATTTTTTTGTATGTTTAGAGGATAGAAAGTTTTCCTCCTCTTGACCCTGTCGTGGATGTCATGTTTAGAGATTGTTATAAAATGTTCGTTTTTTTTAAAGGACGAGGAAAACGGCGAGTGTTGACTATATTAAGACAAATAGGATTATACTGTATAGTAGCTTTCTTTTTGATCAAGAACTTACAATTGCTTAGAATTATCAATATCCATTGCCTTGCATGACACTTTTGACGTTTTCACTTTGGTGTGTAAGATATTGACGGTCCCTTACTGAGCGGCGAGGCAGGTGAGCGGTGCGGAATCAGAGCGAGCTGAACACAAGTGTGTCTGCCGCTTCATTCTTAATACATGCAGCAGTGATCAGGTTTGAAGATCAAATTGATGTATTTTAGTCGGAAAAAAATAAATAATATATATATATATATATATATATATATATATATATATATATATATATATATATATATATATATAGTAAAACACGTGACTCCATCATGGCTATTAAAGCTCATCAATGTAACTCGAATCTTCTCATGATTAATGCTTACTGTGTAACAGGGGCGGATCTACTGGGGTGGCACGGCGTGGCAATTGCCACCCTAAGAAAAAGCCTTGCCACCAAGCACTAGTGTTCTATAAATAAAAGAGTTTTTAAATTTATCTGACGGTCCAATCCAGATATCAGGTTCAAGTCAATCACACATCAGCCTTTATTTCATTTTTATGGGACAATGTAAAAATGTGCACCATAGTGTATACACCGAATAAGAATAGCATTCCTTGAATCCACAAAAACCATGCAAAGATGCTTGCTTCAGTGTCGCCACCCCTCATAATTTTAATGCCACTCCCTTGCCACCCCATGAATAATTTTCTAGATCCGCCCCTGCTGTGTAAAACGTATTTTTTTAATTATGTTGAAATTTATGAGCAGATACTGTAAAAACGTCCCCAGCCCTAATCCAATCTAATCATGCATGTGCAAAGTGGGCACATGCATTTTTAAGTGGAAATACCAATACTATTATGACAATATACAGTATAACTATATAATTATATGTAAAACTAAGGAAGTTATTAGCTACTTTCACTGGAAGTTTAAGGCCTCACCACAGTTGAACTGTTTGAGCTATCAAAAATCCCTTCGCAATTATGAATCCTCAATGTCTTGAAATCCATAATAGCCCGGTTTGTTGGCAATTGTATAAATCCCTTAGGAGGAGTATATCAAATATCATTGGGTGTGTTTTGCTAACAACCCAAAATAACTCACTTCCTGTTGAGTAGACCCCATGACATGCTTTGTGAATTGTTTTTCAGGTCAATGAGATCTAAATGTGTACTGGGTTTTACATGTATACATGCAAGTGTGTATGAGCTATGCGGCAAAATCTCCTATGAGGGTCCTCAGACATCCTAATGGCAGCAGATTCCAACCTGTGTGCTAATTTTGATGACATTTTGGGCATGTTAGGAAGAAAAAAATATTAAAAAGTAACAAATCCTTAGAAGATCAAAAGGGCCCTTCACAAACTATGATGTCATAGTGCTTTGGCTCTAAAAAAAAATCCTTAGAAGAACAAGTGGGCCCTTCACACATTTTGATGTAGTGCTTGGGCCCTAATGATTAGAAATGAGACACTGTAGCTCTCTTCTTGTGCTAATTCATGAACAGGTTTTATTTAATGTGATCTTTAAAAAGTGTTCAAAACATATACATAAATATTTCCAAAACAACTGAAGTGCCTCTTTACATAAGCTGGATTGCTGTTTCTACGTAGAGCATAGAATATGACATTAAATAAAGGGAAGTACTCTTTTATTATCCATCTGTTCTCCATCTATCCTTGCATTATCTATAACACTGTCCGCTATGTGGGGTCACAGAGGCCCTGGAGCCTCTCAGGGAACTCAGGTCACAAGGTGGGGTACACCTGGATTTGGTCCCAGCCCATCCCAGGCCACAAGCATATACAGTACACACTCAATCATATTCTACAGGTAATTAAAAAATGCTCTTCAGCCTACATGTCTTTGGACTGCAGTAGGATATCAGAGCACCAAGAGGCAACCCGTGATGAGACTTCCACAAGGACCAAACGCAAAATTTAAATTCCCAACCCTTGATGTGTGAGGCAAGAGTGTAAACATACTGTATAATGCATATTATATTATATATTAGACCTAAACATTTAACATACCTCATTTTACTGAAATGATGTTTCTAGGCATCTGCCCATTTCTGCAATTTTTTTTGACATTTTTTATTGTAATTGTTTGAGATTTAGTCTCTAGAAAAAAAATTATATGATATTTCTGAAAACAAATAAAGCTTGACTTTAAAACTGGCATTCAGCTGTTAAACATAAAATGTGTACTAGTTAACTGTGTTGGTTCAGGATTTTTTTTTCCAACACTGCAGCCAAAAGCTCCTTTCCCTAAAAATCCCTTTAATTACGATTAAAAGTTAGAAATATTTCAGTTCTAGGCCCATATGTAACAAACCGATCTATGTATTACATTTTCTTATATTTAGATATTTAGCCATGTAGTGTAAGATGATTATTTTACACTGAAGAATACCACATATGGAATGTGAATGTAAGCTATGCAGCTAATTTAAGGGTTGTAGGAAAACTTTTATTCAAGGCTGTAGTTCCTGTTTTGCTAGTACACTAAATTTCTGATTGATAACAAGATATCAAGGATTTGAAAGCTGCAATATGTATGATTACTGTGCACAAAGGTCTAGATAGATAGATAGATAGATAGATAGATACAGTAATCAGTATCTACTCTGTCTGGGTTTGCCGTGGGTTTTGCCAGTGATAGTGTCGTCAGTCTTCATGGTGCGTCTGACAACAATATCACTGCACTGAGTTCTTACACAGCATAATCCCCAGTTAAATTAACAGCTCGAGTGTTTATATACATTTATATGTTTATATATCTGGTACAATTGTACTCAGATTTCTAAAACGAACTTAAATTCTCTTAAATTAACAATGGAGATCCATTTATTCTCCGATTCCTAATTTTTATATAAGATAAATGTTAATTAGCTGATCTATCCTTGTTGTTAAGATCTGTATAAAACCCAGAAAATTCCTAATCTCTAATCAGAATGCAGCCATCAACTTGCTGTAGCAAAGCACGCACAATACGCTCAATACTCTGTGTAACTGATTTTTTACTGAATCCCTGACACGGATTCAGGCAGGAAGCCTGACCAATGAGCACAAAGCAAAATTTTCATTAAAACAAATTGATCTCAAACACTAATTGTGAAAGCCTTTTCACATAAAGTTATACATTTTCCTATTTGCATATGCTTCAAAAAATTACAAACAAGAAACAGTAAATAAACAACAAAAAATAATCAACAAATTTATAAAACTGTAAAGTTGCCGTGTCTCTACATTGAAATTTTTTTAGAAAAAATAATTTTGGGGGGACATCAAATGAGTAATAGAACACATCAAAAAAATTTGGGGGAATTTTCTGTCTGTCTTTTTGTCTGTTTGTTTGTGCACGGTTCACATAAAAACTACTAAACAAATTTTAATGGGGTTTTCACAGGTGTATTTTGCCGGGCCAAAACATATTGAGGTAACATATAGGCTCTGTTTCATCCCAACCGGCCCACAGGAAGAGAATATATGCTACCTTGAAATTTAAATGGAAAATGCATTTATATTATAAAAAAATTGACCTTGAAAAAATAATTAGTTCTCAAAATTCAACAGATGGGACTGTACAATTTAAAATATATGCTCATGTGTGCAACGCAACCTCACACCTTCATTCCGCGCACTTCATGATAACAAATTCATGATGGCGTTGTAAATTTTTGAAGTGCTCAATTAAATTCCATGTGAACGAAGTCGCGGGCACATCTAGTATTTTATAAATGTGTTGCATTCATGAATGAATTCAATGTCTGTCTGTCTGTCAGTGCAGTAACTGTAGTCTGTGTGTCATTGTACAGATGAAATGAAGTGTGGTGTAGAGCTGTATTTTGTAGATTATTCAATTTCATTGGTCTTTTCTTGGGCGATTTGATTCATTGACCTGCCGGGCCAATTTCTGATTCAAAATCGATTCAAAGATAAAAAAGATTGTTAAATGGTCTAAAATGATCAAATTCCTTAACAACATACCCCAGCTTTTGCAGAAAATATGGACTCATACCCCTTAATGGGCAGTCACACACCTTTTATCCATTGTACCAAATAAATAAATCATAGATATGACACAAAACCGATTTTTGTTTAAAAGTTGAACATTCTAATCTATTATTATTATTTTTATTATTATTATTATTATTATTATACATTGTTGCTCCTTCTCAGGCTTTTATGATAGCTTGAATTCTTCGAGGTATACACTAATGTAAAACTATACTTTTCTGTGCACAGATCTGCTTTTTAAGATAAAGCCTTGACATTGAGCAATTTTTGTAACTGTAACAAGATGCATTATAATCCTGAAAAATGACTTCATCACCTAACCTATTTCTATTCGTGGAAAGAGCAAAGTGTTTAAAAAATTTCACACACACCTTTGCACTGACTGTTGGGGTAATGATTTCCATCTCCACTGGTCCTTCAGCCGACATAAATGAGTGGGGAAATTAGATCGTTCTCTTCAGACAGTCATCTTTACATGTTTCATTAGACCAGCACCAAATGTAAGTCCCTGCATCATCTCCTCAGCAAATGCAGATTCCTGGTTCATCACTGATGATCATTGTCTTCCAATCATCCAAACTGCATGACTGCTTCTCTTTAGCGCATTGTAATATAGCTTTCCTCTGTTTAAGGTGTCAGTGCTGGTTTTCATTAGATTGTTTTTCTGTATGTACATTCGATTTCATTCAGCTGAATGCTTGAAGTTCTGTCACACACACTGACTCCTGTTTCTGCACATTTCCTTTTCATTTGTTTTATTGTGCAGTTTTTATATTCAAGCCAGATCCCGTTGACTTTTCTATCCTGGACCTTTGACGTCTCCGTCATACAGTACGTCTCTACGTGTATGTTTTTCCTTTATGTCCTTCCCATTTTGTTTATACTTACACCACATTTGAGCCTAACTGGGAACAGCCAACATCCTTTGCCTCCTTCTGTGTTCTATTTTCTTTTTCGAAGGAGTTTTATAATCCCTTCCATCGTCTCAATTGATTACTGTCTTGTTGGGGTCATGTTTCATTTCAATTAGCCCAACAGCTTTCTCTGTAAGCATTCTCTTTTAAATGCAGATTCATTAGCATTCATTCAAGAATGTGCAGGTATTTAATTTGGAAATGCAATTCACAAGAGTGATTTCATGTTTTCACTTCATCACTCCATATTTTTTTCGCTATTTGATCTGGAAAAAATATGCCAATAATTAAAATAATGTCATTTCTAATTTTCTTTGAGGTGTGTTTCACAAAGCCAGAATGATAAGCTATTCAACAACTGTTCTGTGCTAAAGCTGTGATTTTCTTTTATTTAATACAAAAAAAAAAGTGAGAAATTGTTGCCAGGCGTTGTATTTAATGTCCATATTTACCTACTGAACATGATAATTGTTTATTTTATGCTTTTTTAAAAATTATTTACGAGGGTAGTGTAGCGTAGTGCTTTATATTAAGCTTTCTTATCTAATATACTTATATCCTGCATAAACTAATATACTGCACTATTTACCAATAACAATGTAAGAAATGTATTAATGGACGTAATACCGAATACTAAATTCAGATATGTAAGAATTTATTTTCACTAAATTCTAACCTATATGGGCTTTTGTTAATGCCCATGTTGATTACTATTTTTTATTTATTTATCATAAAAATATGATAAAAAATACATCCCTACATACTACATACTATTGAACCTAACCACCCAGACCTAGCCCAAGTTTCCCTTTACAATTAGTATCTATAATATATATACTAATATTTTGAACTACAAAATCTTTTTAACAAATGGATGATTAGCATTTAGTTAATGTTTAGTTTATGTGATGATTGATGGCCAGATTTAGAGTGTTGCAGTGCATTAAAAAGTCCTGCCAGGGCTGGTGTGCAGGGAAATAGCAGTTTAGGTGACTTTTAGGAAGTTGCTGGCCAAATTCAGTTTTACTGATTTTAACTTTCAGTGACATTATCATGACTTCACCTATTCAGCCAAATTACTGTATAGGGGCACGGATACTGTACTATGTATAGTGATCAAGCTTGCACACACATACACACACCCCTCAGATCCCTGCTGGTTGAGTGGATTTGAGTTCTGGGAATGTTTGGGTTACGTGTAAATTCTTATAAAATTTGGAGGTGCTTATATGTACGCTTATAATGGGAACACAGGAAGTTCTAAAGACGTCTGTAAGACGGTGACAGGGTCCTCCCTGAACTCCGAAAGACAGAAAAACACAAAGAATTCGATCTATACTTTTACTCACGATTCCCCACCTTCCCCACAACTTCTGGCCACTATAAAATTCTTTTGAATATGTACAGGTTAAATTTGACCTGGAACATTCTTAACGTACAAGAATTTGAAAAAGCTACATGAAAAAAAAAAAACTGAATTTTTGTTTTATCTGAAAAAGTCATAAAATTTAGGATTCTTTTTTAAGTGGCACTGTTAATACAAGTGTTTGACATTGTTCCATATGATGTACTAATGCAGAAATTCATGGCTCATAATACATTACGTGGTTTGTAATGTCAATAAAGTGTAATCAACATTCTCAACCCGGAACATGTAACAGTCATAAATATGATTACCACACATTTTAGAATGACACCTGCAGGCTAAATGAATTTATAATACTTTCTACTTTCTAATGGAGTGTAAACTGTTCTTTCAGTTTTAATAAGGAAGAGAAGCAAGAGTGAGAATTAAAACCTCATTCCCCTATAAATGCGTTTACGTTTCTAAAAAGCTGCCTAACTCTCCCCAGTATAATCAAACATTATATTATCTTACACACTGATGCGGACATTTGATACCCGCCGGTATACTTCTTTAAATCCACACTCAAAGTGGACGATGCAGTATTCCAGCACTTCTCGTACCTGACTGTTAATTAATTCGCTGTTATTCACAGTGTACACTCAGGTCCGTTGGTGCTCCGTAAGAGCTTCTTTATTTAGCATGAACTATACAATACTGTGAAGTGTCTAAGTGAGAGAAGAGAACGCAGAAGAGATCAGGAGCTCGGAGAGGAGAACAGAAGAAACCCTTGAGAAGCGAGCAGCCGAGGCATTAGACTGCAAAGCTGCAGCGTCAAATCTGTTCTGTGGTTTGTGAAAAGACACACAGGACGCACGTATTCCCTTTATTCATGATTCATTTATTTGTTTATTTTCAACTGTACTAGTTTTTATTGCAATCTGGTTAATTCACATTTAAAAAGCAGACATCATCCAGTTGAACTGAAAATCAATGATATTCATTTTTACAACAACCATAAGGCCCATGAACTGCAAAATTCCATCAAAACCATTATGTTTTTGTCAATTTGTTTTTTTGTCTTTTTTCTTTACTGTAATTAGAAAAAAAAGAAAATATATAACAATAATAATAGAAAGGAGAAAAAAAGATATTACGACTGGCAAGCATTCACAACACAGCACAAGTACCTATTTACTGCAAGAAATAAAAGGTACGAAAACCAAGAGGAAAAAAAAGAAAAGAAAGAAATGCATTAAAGGAAAAGAAAAATGACACCAATGAAGTTGTATACAATAAGCAACAGAGGACATTGTAAGTGAAGCATTTCTAGAGACTAAAATCATAGACAGATGAGAAGAGGTTCTTTTTTTTTTTTTTTACCATTTTCTCTTTTGTTCGAAAAAAGAAAGAAAGAAAGGAAAAAAAGAAAGTCATAAAAAAATTAAAATGCACAAATGGGAAGCAGGGACGATAAAAATACTGCACGTAGAATACCTTTTTCTCTTCTCCTTCATCTCCTCCCCCCTTTCTCCTTTTCTTTTTTTAATAGCATATCCCATTAATATTCGTTCCCCACCGTTCGTAATAGCTGCGCCTGGTGGCGGAATCGTTAGAGTTTTACATGTGAGTAGCAAATGACACTTTGATTGGCTGTGATGTTGAAATGGGCGTCCCCCACCGGGCCTGGGTTGGGGTTCCGGGCTGAACCGGGAGTCCTGCGGGGCTCGGGCTCACTGCGCGTGCTGGCTCAGTGTGTGGTTCTGCACAGGAAGAGAAGAGAACCCATGAGGAGAGAAATAATAAGCTACGTGCCCACATCGCCACCCCCTCCCTCCATCCATCTCTCTTTCTAGCCACCCGCCAGGCTTCTCTGTCCATCTTAGGGCCAGCACCCCCTCTTTGATAAGGGAGTACCTGCTCTCTAGCCACATGTGTGCCTTTCTTTCCTTTCTTCTCTCTCTTTTCCCTTTTTTCCCCTTTTTATATTATGCAAAGCTTGTCACATGTTGAAAAGCTTTAAATACACACACATCCTTTATTCCTATTTCTGGGAGTGGTAAGAAAACAATGCATTATATATTATATATTTCTCATATTATATTTATTTAACATTTGCTTTAAAGTTCCTCTGGTCTGTGGCAGCCACAACCGCCGTTGTTTATTCGGGTCTCTCTCTCTCTTTTTTTTTGTTGAAAATTCATATTTATGAATATTTTAAAGCATCATCTTAATACCTTATGAGACCCACATTTTATGGGCCCTCGAGTGCAGAGGATGAATTTATAATCACAATGAAACACCTCTGGTGGACAGTATTTGTGCTCCGATTCAAATATGCACAAAGGTTAGCACATGGCAAGGCTAATTAAAAAGAGGCAAAATGAGCAAAGACACATAAAGTGAATAAACTCTGTTGAAAATGGTGCACAAGTTCATCAGTGGATCATAAAGAGGTTTAGCGCTAATAAGAGCAGGAAGTGCAGTTATGCAAGGGCTCGGTGGACACTGCGTTTCTCTGTATTTCTCTCCGGCTGCTTTGGCTGGGTGTTTTTTTGCCTGCGCCATAAACCCAATTCCCAGCGAAGAACGGACATTCGTCCACATTTCCCTCTCAAAGCTGCTTTACTCGATTAATCTCTCTGAGACACAGATTAGCTTTTTTTTCAAAATGAGGAAATATAAAGCAGCAAAAAAAAAAAAAAAAAAAAAGCAGTGAAAAAAATGCAACCGTGAAGGATTAAACAAATATTTATTCTCATTTATGGCTCTTATCTAAGGGGACATATTTTGTAAAATGACGGCTGGCCATGTATTTTCAGGAGAGGGCCAAGTCACTGGGTCTTAAACCTAACACTAGAGAGTGTCGCATGGCACTTGGTCTGTGTTCTTTCTTTCTTTCTGATCTACTGCCCCTCCCGCTTAGAAGAGAGCAGAAAAGAGAGGACGAGTTAGAGGGAGGGGGCCCTCTCCAGCGAGGAGCCACTGACCCCATTATGAGAGCAAACCACTTTTTAGCGCTGCGTCTCATCGCCTGCATTAGCGTCCCCTTACAGCAGAGGTCAGCGTTGCTTCTAACTCCGATTGTCTTCCAGCACAACGGGCAATGATGAGGGGCAGGAGAGAGGTTTGTGTGTCTATGTGTGTTGGCGTGGGGGGGGACAAAAAACGAGGGACTGCAGCATCTTGCACAAAAATAAACCATCCCGTCGTCACGTCTTTCTAACCGGATTCCAGAACAGCAGCGGTCCATTGTAACCAAACTGCCGTGGGTTTATCACAGGGTTCTGTTATTATAAATAACGTGAGTGTGTGTGTGTGTGTGTGTGTGTGTGTGTGTGTGTGTGTGTGTGTGCGCGCTAGTGTGAGCTTTTGATTGTGGAGTGATGAAAGATAATGATGTAGGAGAAGAATACTTTATTGAGGTAAAGCGCATACTTATATACGTACTTGTATACTACACACCGTGCAATATGAAGTGTGTGTGAGAAACACTAGTTATTTGTTGCAGCAGAAGAGTCTCATACTGTGAGTAATGATCACATTGAGAGGAATTATTATATGGTTTCTTATATATGTGACTGTGTGAGTCTTATGCACATAGCGTGACTGTGTGTGTCAGTGTGTGTGTGTGTGTGTGTGTGTGTGTGTGTGTATGTGTGTGTGTGTGTGTGTGTGTCAGTGTGTGCTTCTCCCCCAGGTGCAGTGGGTTGTGTGGAGCGCTATTGATTTGGAGGAGGAGGGATTGAGAGGCAGTGACGCTCCCTGGAGCCCTGGGTTACACCGCAACTGCAGTGGCCTGATGGAAACTGCACAGTACAAGTGGAGGAAGCTCGGCGAACAAACAACACACACATATACTCGGACACACACACACACACACACACGTATATGACGTATATGTATATACTACACGCACTTAACACTATGCACCAACCGTACACTATGATCAACTACACAGATGTACACACCATGTACAGCGTACAGACCACCCTGTGTATCCGTGTCCGTGGCTTGCGGCAGATGCAGAGGCCGTTGCGGCAGCAACACTTGTTTAAATTAGTTAATCGGTGTGTTGGAACACACACGTTTTCAGGCGGGTCGCAGTTTGCTCTCTTCATCCGAGTGCCTTGTCGGGGGGCGGCGGTATTGATCAAGCCGCAGGCGATCGATCACTAGAATAGTGTGTGTCTCTGAATTTGATAATGACTCGCAGTATGACATCAGTGCTATGCAGCTGTAATTGATATATTCTTAGAGAGGCAGAAAGAGAGAGAGAGAGAAGCGGAGAGGAAGAGGGACAAAGGGTAGTTAAACATTAAGGAAAGTGGACTATACTATTCTCCTAAAACAACTCTCATCCTACACAGACATATAAACACATTGCTGTCTAAAGAAAGCCTTTCGATACAGTCCGGTAGGTGTAATACCTTTACTAGACATGGGATTAAAGGAATATTCTACAGGATCATTCAGATCTCATCTATAGCAACTACACCAAACAAAAGTTTCGATGTGGTTCCTTGTGCTGAGAACACAATAGGAAAACCTGTTTACTCCACAACTGCATCAATAACTCTGTTTTGTTCTTGCCTGAGGTAGTCGGTACATAGATGTTGAGCTAAAACCAACAACAGGATAGCCCTTTAATCCAGAGATACGACCTGGCTGTATCTTTATAAGAATCTCCCCAGTCCTGCACGGCTGCACACAGCCACACTACACCTGCACGAGTCCTTACGGTGGCCACTGCTGCGATCCAGCAGGGGGGAGGCACACCAGGTAGAACAGCCGCCTTCTCTCCTCCCCCCTGTTCATCGCAAGAACTGGGGGGGTGGCTGTGCGCTTGGCAGAACAGCCCCTCGGAGCTCAGTCAATATCTACGCTGTCATTGTTTTCCTAAACTGGTTATAAAAGAGAGGCTAAATCCTGCGGAGCTGCGCACTCCTGGGAAATATGGCCCAGTCCCATTACTAATGCAGAGACCGCCAGACTGCTGCGCCCGCTAAGGGGGAGGAGGAGGAGAGAGGGAGACGGAGAGAGGGAGACGGGGGGAGGAAGAGAGATAAAGGAAAATCAAATCTGCGTTTCCCAACACTGCCCCTTTTCACATATGAGCATGTGCACGCAGCCGAACCGGAGCTGCTGTCATGTCACTTTCAATCAGGCCTCTGCGCGCGCGTGTGTATACTGCAGGGCCCCCGCTCCCGGTTCTGTGGTGCCCCCTGGGGACAGTGAGGTATCGGTGAGACTGTAATGTGTTGGTTAGACCTGTTCAAACAGAGAAGGAGGTAGACAGAGAACGAGAATGCTACCAGGACGCTGGACGCACTGTCGTGATTGTGTGCGGAGAAAGTGGAGAAGAGGGTAATGTCCAGTCAGTACACTGCGCTCATTCATACACTGCGGAATTTACTGTGTTACAAGTGTCTCAAAGTATAAACACATACATCTCACACACACACATTTCATGTACCACATTCATGCACTATGTTATGGACATTGTTTGGTGGTATGTAATATTTTTTAAAAATGGAAAAACTACCTAACATTCATTATTAACTATCCTAACTCACATCCGCATATATCCTCATTTTCAGTCTCATTTCCCTGTAAATAAAAAATCTAAAGTCTAAGAGCAGTTGTTCAATTATATCAATAAATGTTTCACATGCATTACAGTATACTGTGTAGGACAAATGTAAAACTACAACAATAAATTAATAAATGTCTTAGAAAAGGTGCATCATGAATCACTAAAATCTGAATATAAATCAATGAATTTGAATAAATTGTTGATTTGACCACAATTCAATAAAAAAGAAGAAGAAAAAGGGAAAAGCTAGTCTTTTTTATTCCACTAGGGGGCAAACCAGAGCAACAAACTGCAAAACTGCAAGTCTTAAAATCAGCTACTGACAATACATGCTAATAATACGCAATTTTTCATTACTGTTGATGCCATCACCATGTCTCTTTACAAAAAAACAAACAAAACAATACAAATCATAGCAGCAGGGGTAAATACTTATGCAATCACAAATTTAAAGGCTTTAATTTGTAAATTATTTTATTTTCAAATTATGCTAATAACCCCCTATCCTCTGCCCCAGGGGAAAGAAACAACAGTACATTAAAAAACACTACATTATGGCATTTTGTGTCATGACATATAATACCAACTAAATTTATTGGTCTACTTATTATGTTTTTATGATTAAGAAGCACTTGATACCTATGGACTGGTGGCTAGGCAGAAACTGGAAGAGGAAACACTAAGGCTGGCAGGAGAGAGGGTAAGGGGAGGTGGGGGAGAGAGCAGTGTGTGTAGCTTTGCTCTCAGGACACAGGCCTGTCCCTCTTTGCTCCGTTTTTAACACAAAATGAAAAATCACCTTTGCCGCGTGGTGCACTTTAGTGTGGCTTATTTTTAGACCCGCTTGACAGTCTTCCAAGGGCCGGAGACTAACAGATGGGCTGTCTTAAAGCTTCATATGCTCTCAGCTCTCACCTCCCAGAGACAGGAAACTCACTTGGGAGTGGGCTACAAATAAACGGCCCCCTGCCCTGCCCCTGGATTCCCTCACTTCTTCACACACACATATACACACACACACACACACACACACACACACACACACACACACACCTAACCCAACACTTACACAGGAAGCCTGCACCCAGCCAGGGTCTGTCCGTGTCCCTGTCCCTGTTCTCCCTTTCTCTGCGGCAGTGTCCTGTTTCACTACAGTGCACCACAACCTGCGTGTTGCACACTACCCCAAAGGGACATCCTTGCTGCCACATACAGCAACAATGCCAGAACTCTGTTCACACGAGTCACTCATATACGACTGATATGCAACACAAACACTCAGAGGGGCTCAACGAATCCTTTTGTGCACCAAAGTAACAGTGGATCGGATCGCACAGGTGAAATCAGACTTCATTTTTTTCTCCCTCTGACTTGTTTGACACAAAGGAACTGACCTACTGCTGCACATGGTTACCACCGAGCAGGCTCAGCTCACACAGGCGCACACTGGCCTCGAACACAATATCCAACACCTGCACATATATAGACGCCAGCGCCTCCGTCCCACACTTGTCTATTGAGAGACCATTTTCAGGCCATTAATCATCCAATTATTCTGAACAAATTAGGTAGCTTAGGGATCTACCTTAAGAAATGTATTTCCTTGTGACTAATAAGGTAGTTTCTAAATGTCAACACATACTCGAGGAAAGACATGGAACTACGCTGTATTCGTGTACAATACATTCCACATCTTAATATTGCTCAGATCACTTTTTGATACCAGAAGAAGTAATGGCTGGATTATTATCAGTGTCAGGTAAAGAGTTTTCAAAATTCTTCTTCTATTAGGCGCTGATAGTCAAACTGACGTACATTATGTAGCTTCACTGTATATTACACAAATTTAAACCACACTAGGATGAGACTACAGTAGCTTCATAATCAATTCACTAAAGCTAGCTTTACAAACAAGCCAGCAATTTTTGCTCACACGTACATTCATAAGTTTTCAAAATGTGCTCTCACAAATCCAAATAGAAAATACATTCGTGTAAAAGGCTACTTGGAGCCGCTCAGAAATTCCTCACTTGAGAAAGCCTTAAAGGGTTTTGTTCTATTTTAATAATAATAATAATAAAAAAGATATAAATAGAACCCTTCAGGAAGCTCAAACCTTGTAATCAATATAATATGCAAAATTATCCTTGAGCACACTTTTATGTTCTAAAATATTAGAGCCACCTGTGGAGCATTACATTACTCACACGTGCATAATTCAGATAGAATCCTTTATTCTCGTCCTCTGATTCTCTTTTTCAACACACACAGACACACACACACACACACACACACACACACACACACACACACACACACACACACACACACACACACACACATGCTGTTGTTGTACTGGTACTGAGCTCAGTGGGGCGGCGAGTCTTGAGCATCCCAGACGGGCCATGTCATGGGTGACAGCGCCGCGGTAGGCTAAGGGTAAGCTACGCTACGCTAACTGTGTTCCGCTGCTCAGAGACGCACCGGAGTACACACACTCACTTTCCGTGTCACAGATACGACATACCCCTGCCTGTCTCTAGGGAATGTACCAGTTTGGCTTTAACACATTCCTGAACTAAGACAGACAGAGAGAGAGAGAGCAAGCAAGCGAGAGAGAGATAGAGAGAGAGATTTTATAAAACACTCTGGCAGATGCTGGCCGTTGAGTGGAAAGGTGCAAGATCCCTAGTCGTGTGTGCGTCTATGTTCCTGTACATGTGTGATAGAGTGAGAAGCAGTGTACGAGAACGCAAGTGTAAGGCCCCCTTTGTGTGTGTTGAGTGCACATGAGTAAGTGCGAGAGACAAAGTGTGTATCAGATGTGCAAAAACTCAACCTGTGCACATGAGTGTGAGAGTGTGAAAAACCCCTGTGTGTGTGCTCTCTGTTGTGAGAGATCATTAGATTGTTAGATACTATCACATAATGTACAGAGTGATTATAGAGTTCTTCAGCTCTACAGGCAGCCTGAGCACACAAGCACAGTGCAACACAAGCCATTACGCTACCACCATGTTACACAACCCTCAGCAGCACACACACACACACACACACACACACACATTACTAACACTACTGTTAAAGATGCAGTGTAGTATTATTTTTATGAAAATGTATTATTCCAGAGTGGTTATGAAACACAGCTAGACAATTTTACTCTAATTATTATTATTATTATTACATATTAAAAATGGACTGTCATACATTATTGTGGTGGTTACCTATCTTACTGTAGGCTTACAGTAACATAATATTAAATTCATATTGAGAACATAAATTAATCATTGACATAAACAGAAATAGTAGCATGACACAGCAAGTTTATGCTAACGAAAGCTAATTTATTGGTATCTAGTTTATGCTAACACTAGCCAACACCAATAAATTAGCTAGCTAACAGTATGCTCAACAAAAAAGAAACCAGCTTGTTTATTACTAATTCATTACATTATCCTGATTAATTTTTGTCATGAAGCTATAAAAAGTTAAGAGCACAGTCACTAGCTTTGATGTTGCTACAGTAGGTAGTGCAGGTTTTCTGTCAGAATTAGCTTGAGGTGTTTCTGCAGAAAAAAAAGTGATGAGAAAGTTTGAGGCTTGTATATAAAGAGATAAAGAGAATTCACTGTTGCTGTTGAACTGGAGAATTTACACTAGGTACACATTTCTTGTTTTATTAGCACTGCCATATCTCCTTGTAGTCTAAATCCATTACAAGACAGGAAGAGAAGTGAATTTTCACTCTCACTCACTCACTCACTCATCTATACCACATACATGTACAGGGGCCTGGAGCCTATCCAGGAGGACGAGGGTGCCAATCCATCACAGGGCACACACACACATTATTGGTAATTTGGGAACACCAATTCACCAATTAGCCTAATATGCATGTATTTGGACTGTGGGAGGAGATTGGAGTACCCGGAGGAAACCCACCAAGCATGGGGACAACCTGCAAACTCCATGCATACAGACCCAAAGGAGGAATCGAACCGGGACCCTGCAGGTGCAAGGCCACAGTGCTAACCACTGTGCGCTGTGAATTTTTACTTATTATATATTACCACTCTATGTCACAATATGTCCAACTTGAGATCAACATATTGTGATGTGTGTGTGTGGGCATTTTTTATGTGTTTGTGCGTATCTAATATCCCCATAAGGACCTTAATATTGTAATAATATTATCACCTTCTTCCCCCACCGCTCAGTTTTCTTTACTGAGCTACTGAGGTAAAGGTTAATGTTAGAATTATATATAGCCATTGCATTAATAATTAGCTGAATTAGTAATTATGTCAATCACATGGCTTCGCAGGTATAGTGAGATCAACGTGTTTCTGTGTGTGCGTGTTTCATTGTTTACAGCCATCTTCTTGGGGACAGTGCTTATGCTCGTACGTCATTGTCAAAGCCATGACAGGTACTGCCCCAATCTGGCAATCTGCAAGCGCGACAACAACGTGGCACGCAGAGCAGAGCTGTAGCACCACTGAACAGCCCTGCTCGACTGTCATGTCTAACTGGGGAACACAAACTACACACGCACTGCCAGAGCAGAGTCTATTTCGTCCCTCCTCCCGCTCTCATGTTGTGTCTGTCCCTGTCTCCTCTCGGTTTCCTGCATGTCACAGACAGAACAAGGAAAACAACGTCAGCAGCAGCAAGTAAAGGGCTGAAAAACTGCGCGGCAGATACGAGGACAAGGTTTACGGTGTTCCCGATGGATCCTTTCCCCACTTCTTCTACCCTCACTCGCTCGTTCTCCTCCTCCCTTTCCTTCTCTCACACCACTCCTCAAATTATTCAATTTAGAGCAGACGCCACATCTCCCTGTGTGCCAAGCTGCTGAAGTTCACTCTATCTCGCGCTCGCTCTCCCTCTGTCTCTGTCTTTCCGTCCTTCTGCTTCATCTATCCCTTCATTTCTCAAACCCTCTTATAGATCATCGTCTCGAGGAAGGAGGGGTGCTTCGTGAACAAAAGCAAAGGGGTGTGTGTGTGTCTGTCTGTGTTTCTGTTTGTGTGTGTAGAAGTGTGGAGTATTTGCAAACTAATGCATACTTCCATCACTATTCATTACACGCACACAACCCCACGCAGACCCACATGCGCAGACACACACCGAGCCCAAACCGGTGTCCCATGTTGTAATAAAATGAATTCGAATGTCTTGATTTTCTCCGAAGATTTGTGCTGCCCCATGGCGAGCGGTTTTGATTTGAATTCACCAGGCCACAAACTCGTCCGAGTCTCCAGCTCAGCAAGAGCACGGGAACAAAACAACAACAAAACAAGTAAACAACTTAAACATGTCCCCTCCTGCTCTGGCTTACTCTAGTACCAGGCAGCAGTCCACAGTGTGTGTGTGTGTTCCCTAAATTCTGTGACAACCCTCTTGACACACACTGCATTCATAGCTAAACCTCCTGTATGCCATGATCTCACTGTCTGCATACCAAAGCAGGAGGAACATGAAAACATCATACACAAATGACAAAACACTATAATCGCATCACCGCATTAATAAGAGTGTGACATCATTTACTTACGTCTGTTATCAGTTTATAAGAACGCTTCAATTATGGAGGCATTCCACTGCATGACCTATTTGTGATTGATTCCATTGTATTTAAGCCTGTGGTAGAATTTCTACTCAGATACAGGCTGAGGGTTGGGTATATGAGTGTATCTGTGTTGGCGAAGGGGCAAGGTGTGTGGGGACATGTAGAGAGTGTAGAGGTGTGTGTGCTCCTCTCAGCCCAATCCTCATAGCTTTAAACTGGGGCTGCTGCCTATATTGCAGTCCCCAGGTTACACCTCAAGTAGCCAGCCAATCAACAGTGAAGGGGGGATTGGGGAGACTGTGTATGTGTTTGTGTGTGTCTGTCTATGTGTGTGTACGCATGTGTGTGTGTTGGGGTTAGGGGTCTGAAGAGAGCCCCCCAGATCCCCATTCTAATAAAACACTGTGCCATTCCACAAGCTAGGGCAGCTGGGACATGGGCAGACAGCCACACGTGCACACACACACACACACACACACACACACACACACACACACACACACACACACACACACACACACACACAGATGCACACACACACACACACAATAAAAGAGTATGTCGGCAACATAAATCCAACAATATTTACAGCAATCATAATTTTGAAATTTTAGCTAAATCTGCTCATGTAACATGCATAAACTGCAGACAGACATCTTGGTCATTCTGACAGCTTGAGTACTCGACAGAGGAAATTAATTTAGAGTAACTGCGTACTTGGATGTAAAAAAAAAAAGGACCGTTTTGACCTCTATACAACATGTTGCTCACTATTAGGAAGCAGACCTGAGCCACACTATAGTCTGATGCTTAAATCATAGTATGGCATAATGGGGATAATAATATTTATGTAATACATACAGGATTTCTGTATAAGGAAAAAGCTTTTGTTTAAAAATAGCAAACTTTACAATGTAGAATTCCTTGCAATGACCTTCTAGGCTACTGTGCATTTTTAATTATTTTTAAAAACAGAACTGGAACAAAGCTGACAAGGAATCCTGAAAACTCTTGCCAAAAGGTCTTGCCAAATATAGGCCAAAAATGGTGATATTAAAGACATATTTTGATCATCTTCTATCTTTGTTGAGAACTTCATATAAAATATATGAAAACATATGATAATAATAATATTATTATTATTAATACTACTAATAAATAAATCATAAATCAAGTCATCTATCTCATAAATGTAACCTCTGACGGAACACACACCTCAATGTGATGAATAATGCCATTTGTGTCTAGTTAGTGTCTTGACATTTTGAGTTCAAAGCTTAGGCAGTGGCACACTGCTCATGCATCCATCTATCCATCCATCCATCCATCCAGCCAAGCAATGTCTGTATCACTTCTCCTGTGAAGGGTCCTGGGGGCCTGCAGCCTAACCCAGTGAACAAAGTGAGGTACACCCTGGTTGTGGTCCCAAACCATTGCAGGGTGTAGGCACACACACACACACACACACACACACACACACACACACACACACACACACACACACACACACACACCCAATTAGACACCACGTGTAATCTGGAAATGTCAATTAACCAACACCACATGTCTTTGGACTGCGGGAGGAAGCCAGAGGAAACCTATCAAACATGAGGAGAACATGCAAACTAAGTGCTAAACACTAAGCCACACTTCTACCCAATAGTGCCACCAAATTATGCTTTTGAGGGATAGCTCAACGATTAAAGCTTTGGGTTACAGACTAAAAGGTTGGGGGTTCAGCCACCAGCGCTGCAAGACTCTGACGATTGGGTCAAGACTCTTAACCCTCTCTGGTCCAGGGGGAGTGACCCTGCAATCAGACCGAGGCTTTCTAACAAGCTGAGATACGAAGAAAAAAAACCCTGCTACCATGTACTGTACATATTTTATTACTATGCTACATTGTGATTGGGTTATTGTTTCTATATGATATAAAATGGATTTGATGAAGTCGCAACGATACTTGCAGAGACATAAACTCAGTAACTGCTATGAATTTAAATTATAAACAATATTAGAGTAGTTCCAACAGTGTCTTTAATAAACGCACTGCATGCATACACACATTCGCAAATTCATCCATGGCACACAAAAGCGCACAACATTCTTACATCACTCTGATTTCCTTTGTGAGAGGACTCACAGAGCTCAAATATTCAACACGCTCAGGTTGTCAAGGGGAGGGAGCGGGCATCAACAAACAAGCACAAAGATCATTCCCAACCAACTCATACTTCAACACGCGCACCACACACCCAAACTGCTTATTCTGGTTAAATATTTAGCAGTGCTAAAAGAGACAGTGTATACACACCCCCACGCCCACACTAACAAAGAGAAGGGTGCTGGTCATGAGGGAATTGCAGCGCCCCCTAGAGGGCAGCAGTATAGGCAGCAATGTGTAAACATGAGGCAGGCTGTCAGCGGATGACAGCAGCGGCCACTGGGGCCAACAGTGGGGCAGGATGGAATGTGTTGAGAAGGACAGCTAGAGAAACAAAACAACAGCTGAAAGAAAACTCTCTCTCTCCCTCTCTCTTTCACACACACACATATGTACACATGCACAGTGTGAAAAAAGTCTCTGAAGTTTCCAGCAAAGGAGCTAGGATCTGGCAGAGTGGGTCTAGCTGCGCTGATCAGAGCAAAGCATCACTTATTTACCAGCTTACGACTGCACTATTTATGGGGCACAGGAGAGAGGCGAGAGAGAGAGAGAGAGTGAGAGAGAGAGCGAGAGCGGCGATAGAGAGAGGCTAAAATATGCATGTGGCTGCTCAAATATAGGTGAAAGTATGGCAAAAAGAATGTGAAAGACAGAAAAAGGAGAATAATGGAGTTAGAAACTGTTAGTGGTTGTGTGTGAGAGCAAGGCAGAGGGGGGGAAATGGGCAATGTAGGAGAGAGACAGCATGATGCAGTGAGTGTCCTGCAAAGGCTCATGGGATGGAGAAGGTTTAACTGAGGCTGGCCCTGAGAGGGTTAGGGCTTGCAGACCAGGTTCCTCCATCCATCCAGCCTCATTAACACACACACACACACACACACACACACACATAGCAAGACTTATTGGCTATGGTAGAGTCAAACTAAAGCCAAATGATGGGCCCTATTTCAGCAGCAGTCATCACACACATGCAAAGATTCTCTATACCGCTTATCATATACTGTACAGAGTAGTGGAAGACCTGAAGACTATCCCAGGGGACAGGAACAGGAGTAGACCCTGGAAGAAGTGCCAATCCATTGCAAGGCATGCAAGCACACCCCCTTACTCACACACTATGGGAAATTTGGAAACGCCAAATAGCCTAATCTGCATGTCTTTGGAATTGGAGGAGGAAACCGGAGCACCCCGAGGAAGCCCACATGGAGCACATGCAAACTTCACACACGATCCTTGACCTTGGTGGTGCGAGTCATGATAATTCATAACATCTAGATAAGCCTTGTTGAGAAAAGACTGGTTTGAGCCAAACAATCATTCATTACAACCTTCTCAGAAGAACATCGTGTCAAACGATGAGGATGGACTTCAACAACCGAAGACTAAATCAGGTTCTACCCCTGTCAAGGAAGAACAGTACAGGAAGTGGCTGAACCTGGACAGGTAAAGAATCAACTTGCCTGGAAAAAACTTTAAGATTTTGGCAGCTATCTCTTTTCAATGAACCTGTGCTCGCTGCAACCTTAGATTCATGCTTCTGGTTGAGAGGAGTAGAACCAGATGTGGTCTTCTGCAGGTGTTCCTATTAACTTGGCCAGTCAATGTATGTAATGGATAAATTTATTCTCTGAGATGTAATTGGTTAGTCCTTCAAGGAATTCGAATATTTATACTGACATTAGTATTTTACAACAAACAAAAAAACAGTCCACAGACCTCTAAGCCTTGACTCCTCCGCATTCATACACCCACACATGCTTGGTTGGCCTGGAGCTCCAGGTCTGGCACGGATGTAGGGGGCCATAAGGGGACAGAGGGATGGAAGGAAAGATAGAGGAGGGAGACTGCACCCACTGGGCCATCGGCTAGAGTGAATATCTTGGCCGTCCAGCCTCAGGGCGAGGTGGACAGTGACCGACAGGGTCCAGTGCTACTCCTGCTGCTAAATGGACTGACCGGCCATATGCCCAGCACCGCCGGCTCTACATCACTGTCACTCCATGGCTGGGGGTGGGGCTACATGCAGTGACCAAGATAATGGGGGGGCTTATGGGAGATTTAGGTCACACCCCCTCCTATTGCGTCCCTGAAAATATTATGGTAGATGTATTGACATGAGAAGGCTATTAACCTCACACCTAACTACCAACACTGACTCCACCTCCCCTCTCAAACATATACACACACCAGCGTGTGCAGTGTGCAGGCTGGTGGCCCATAGCTCAGGAAGATGAATGCAGCATGAGCTGGGGCAGGATGGAGCTGACCCCAGCTGCCCAGTGGAGCTTCACGGAGCTGAGTTATACCCCAGCCTGCGCTCCTCATTCTGTCTGACCTATAAGCAGCACAACGAAATATATTATGCAGCACAGGGTATAAAGAACTCAGCACAAAACCATCATCTACTGAATGATCGGGATTAACAAATGATTTTCTATGGGTAAAACACATAAAAAAAGGGAACTCATTCTATAAAATGTATAGATATCAAAAGACCTCCGATGAGCAGGGTCTGGTTATAGAGCTCAGGCTTTATCGAGTACAGGGTTTCCTTATCCTGATCATGCAGATCTATCACACTACTGAGTTTAGTTCAAGCACTACGTCTGCCATCTGAATACTGAAATAAAGTGAACTCTGCAGAGAAAGACAGGGCTGCTCAGTACACAGACTTAGTCCAGATCTTATGAATAAGGAAGTGAGAAACTTCTTGATTTTTTTTATAACAAACTTTACAGATATAAAACCTTAACAGGAACAAAAATCACTTGACTCAGACACTGCAAGGACTGTCCGTTTAATGACAGACATAAAGTATCTCAGAGGAGACTGAAATGACAAATGAAACATCTGTAACATCCAATTTGTTTTCCCACGATTCAGTAATTCAATAGACCAAGCAAATGATAATTCAATTATTTTAAACAGTTTGCAGTGCCTTTACATAGTTGACATAGTTTCAAAGTTCTATAATTATTTAAGTCTTAT
>CM059210.1:16867005-16939505 GCA_030347435.1 Clarias fuscus
ACGTCCGCATTTTCATACACTGAGCAACTGCATGCAATCATGCGTCATTAACCTACACGAATGAGTGCAATTACACACATGTATCAGTGAGTGGGCAGACACTGTAAGTGATCGCCCTGTAATATCTGAACATGTGTATGTGTGTGCAGACGTCCCGCTCACACATGCCTTCTCTGCCCCTGACCCAACGCCCTCGACCCCACGGGCAAGTCCCCCTTACCTGTGAAGCAGACGGGGCACTTGAAGGTGCCGCCCATGCCCTCGAAGCTGTGCTCGATCAGGTGGCATAAGAGCTTGGCTGGAGAGTCAAACATCTGGTTACACAGCTTGCACTCGTGATTGATGCCTTCCTCTGCAACAGAAGAGCACATGATACAACAGGTTACACACGCAGCAGTGGGGTCAGGCCGAGAGGTACAGAGAAGAAAGAGAGGGAAGAAGGAAGAAATGGGTACATAATAACACACACGCACACACACAAACACCTCTATAATCTGGGCATTTTATAAATAATGTAGAATGCGGTGTCTTTATGGTTATTGATGAAATTTGTGTATTCAACACTGCTCTCTTTACTCTGCTCTGTGCAGACTGACCATTCCATTCCATCCCCAGCATCACTCCTCCTCCCTCTCCTGTCCTCCCTTGCCCAGAGCTGTCTTTTTCCCGACCGGTAATTGCCTGCCACCCCCCAGCACCGTGGGCGCCATGCCCTCCCCCCTGCCTGGAGCTCTATTTTAAGCTGGCCGGAGTGACATCAGTGGCCCCCTGCCTCCAACCAGAGTAGGACAGATGAAAGGTGGGCGTTGGGTCCTAGTTGGGTGCCTCCGCTCCCTTCTTATCACCCACACGCCACACAGACCTTAGCGCTGCCCTCCTGCCAGCCGCCCTGCATCGGCCTGCCCATCTCCAGACCCCCCGCGCTGACTCCCTCCTCCCTTCATGAAGATATGGGGTGGCACAGAAGCCATAACAAAATCTCGCCAGCTCCAGGGGTGTTTGGGGTTAATAAACTCTTCAATCAACCACCTCTGCCATCCCCCAGACCTCCCAAACTCCTGTCCGAAAAACACGACCTCCGATGATTCTAATCTAAGCGCTGTCTCAAAGGCCTGAGTAGGGGAGCTCTAATCCTGTCTGAAAGGACAGGGAGGGGTGAGAAAGCAGGTTAGCCTATCTAGGTGTGGGTTTATTTTTTAATTTTTTAAAGAGAGACTGGCAAGGACAAAGGTTTGGTGTGTCTCCTCAAAGACACTGGACTCGAAGACCGTTCCTTTCCTAAAAGGGGTTTGAAATCAGCGGCAATACAGCATTCAGAGGATTTTTTGGACGGGCCGTCGTTTTATAGCAGGATAAGAGGCTTTAAATGAGATAGAGAGATAGAGAAAGGCGAGAGTGGAAAGAGAGAGCAGCGATACCAAAGCGAAACATTGGGGAAATGAGAGGGATATGGGGAGAGGAAAGGAATTCTGCTAAAGAAAGCAGAAAACAAAGGGATAATTGGGCTGTCCAGCCAAAAGTAATGGTAGCTAGGGGGCCTGTGTGTGTGTCTGTGTGTGTGTGAGAGAGAGAGAGAGAGAGAGAGAGAGAGAGAGAGAGAGAGAGAGAGAGAGAGAGAGAGAGAGACAAAACATGTTCCTCTCTGTGAGCCCTGTTGTGGTTTGATCAGCAAGTGTGCAACATGCTCCATCATCTGTTTTTTAGCCTCTGCTCTAACACTAAGCTCTCCACTCCACTGTGTTTGTGAGCGTGTGTGTTTATGTGTGTATGTGTGTGTGATTGTGTGTGACACATGTAGGGATTGCTTGTTACCATCAACCAACCCCATGGTGTCAGATAGAGTATTTGATCAGTGGAGCTGACATGCTCTGCTTTGGGAGAAAGACTACAGTGTACTGAAGGGAGCCATCCTATAGCTAAAGACCAAACACACACATACACACACACACACACACACAACGCATGTGGGAAATGAATCACATCGTAAAAAGACAAGAAAAGCCTAATGGAGGACACAGGGAGAGTCTGCCAAAAATGTTGCTAGCTAAAGCGCAATCACGTCAAAAAAAACGGCTAAAAATTTCATAGTCTCTCTTTTGCTCTCACTTGGAGGCAGACGGAGAGAGCGTTCCAGGTGTGTGCAACTGGAATGCCTGCCTGGAAGCACACCATATTCAATTACGGCCTCTGCCAAACAGGAGATTCAGTGCAGGTAAAGGCATAGGGGATGGCGAGCTGAACTGATTGATGGATTGATCAGCTAATCAGAGTCTGAGGAGTCCTGTGGTGGGGTGATGCTGGCGGGGGGCAGACGCCGCCGCTCGATTGAGGAAACAGTGGGAAAATGCTAAACGCCTTAAACACCCTTTAAAACCGTCTTTAATCTTCCAGCATTATTACAGATAACTAGAGAGAAGACTGCTCTGTTAAAGATGACACAGGTAGAGGAGCAAAAACCATATATTAAAAACTCATCAGTGATGTTTATGTGTACATGGTAAGACTTTAATTAACACATTTACATACACTAGGTTCACCTGATTCTATTAGTAATTGAATAACTTTTTAATTACACTCCCTTTACCGAGGAATTCGATTTGTTGAAATGATTTATTGAAGTGCACTTTGCTCTACAGACGCATTGGAACCTGCCAATAAATTCATCGTAACAAAAGGACATGAATTTTCCATAGCGTATTTTAGATTTTTTATGGTTGAATGTTACGAGGGGCATTCGAGTCAAACCGGGACTGCTGAATTCTTTTTGTGAAACTGATCGACGTTTATAGACGACCTGGGAGGCCAGTGTTTCAGGTGTAAAGCAGGATATCATGGCTCTGGGTGTTCTGAGAAAGCTTTGTACCTAGATGGTGTCCAGGCACTAGTGAAATACTGGGATGAGTGCATCAGTTTAGCAGGGGATTACATAAAGGAATAATGAGTGTTTTTTTTACTCTTGTTATTCTGCACAATCAAAAGTCCTGGTTTGACTTGAACGTCCCTTGTGCGTGCTGCTGTCACACATCTACTGTAGGTTGGGGGAAAAAAAAGTAAAATCCTACACTCTTTACTAGCTTGAGAATTGGTAACATCTTTAATCAGATATATCACATTAAATCAGATAATGAGTGTATTATTAGGAGCGTATGTAAACACGCTCACAGCGGACAGATTATAAGCGGGTACATGAGGAAAAAGGCAGTGTTCGTGTATCATTCCACCAACTGTGCATGTCTCCGTCGTGCACAAACACTGCAGTGGCTGCTGCTAATCCTTGGCCAATGTGCTTCCAGCTAATTGACCAGAGGGAGCCAGGTGGAGCTCTGGCCTGCACGCTTCCCCAGAGACAGGCACGGTCTGTGCTGAGCTCCTGTCCTCATCTCCTGCCTCTTGTCCTTTACTCTCCTCTTCCCTACACTATGTTCCTCTTCCTGTCCATCTCTCTCCACTTCCTTTCCTGCTCCCTCTCCCTCTCCATGTTTCTTTCGCTCTCCTCCTACCACCCCCTGTAGCATGCTCTGGCACATAAATGAGCTGTGAGGATGGGAGCAGCGGTTCCCGCTGGGCTCGGCCCCTCTCGCCCCTGCCCTAAGGCCTGCAGCTCCGGCCCCAGATTGATGGACCGGATGGCGAGCGAGAGAGAGTGGGAGAGCAACGAGAGGGAGGGAAGGGTAGAGGAGAGATGGGGGCCAGGGCGAAAGAAGGGGTGGAGGCAACCGGGCTTCTCTAGGGGGCGAGCTCAAGGTGTGTTGCCATGGCAACTCAGAGAGGGAGAGCAGGGAGAAGCGGCGGCGTGCTGAGCTTGACCCATGCCGGTGGGGGTGGCAATGTGGGCCAAAGTGGGAGTGTACACGCACACACACACACACACACACACACACACACACATACACACACACACACACACACACACACACACACACACACACACACACACACACACTCACACGGATAGATACACACTACTGCAGAGCTGGAAGGGTCTCAGGAGCTACTTATTTCTTCTCGCTCCCTCTTCCTGTCTTTCTGAGCACTTACACATAAATACACAGAGTACTGCAGTGCTGAGACATTCCCAGGACACACACATGCACAACATGCAACGCCACAACGTGAGTCAATCTACTCCATCTTCGTAATACCCAAGTTTCTCTCATGGAGACTAGCCCCAGTTAGAGTCCTGCTACATATTGTACATGGATACCAGATATGTTGCCCTCAGCGACTTAACAAAACAAAAAAACACACACTGGCTTTAAGGATGAGAGGTAAATTTGCTAACTCACCCTCCCTGTCTCACACTATCTCCCCTTCTCTCCATCCCTCCTGGCTGCGGGGTCTAATTCGCACGTTTCCCATTATCTGCAGCAAATATTTCTGAAATGCCCTCTCTTGTTTGTTCCCTCAAGCTCTCTCTCTCTCTCTCTCTCTCTCTGGCTTCCAAACGGGATGGAGTCTCCGGCTTCGGATAGTTTTGGCAGCGGCGGACGGCATATGGAGCTGACCAGCTTGGAATCTCCTATCAGATTACATAACAGTGGGATGCTGGATCCCTCCAACATGCAGAAAACCGACCTTCATGCAAACAAGCAAACAAACAAAGTCTCCTTCCAAGGCACACGCTGAACCCTCTTTTTTTCGCCCCTCTTTAACTATTCTGACCTCTCCAAGCCGCGTGCATCGGAAAAAAATTTCTTGGACGTTTAATTTTGAGCAAAGAACTACTGTAGAGTCGCACCATCTGCAGCTGGTTATGTACACAGGTGTGAATCTTCATCCGTTAGATGTCCTGTATGAAATGAGGCTTTCGGTGCTTTAACAAAGCAATTACTCTTCACCTCTCAGTTTAAAACCCTGCCACGCTGTAGTGTTCTTCTCTGGGGAACTTCATTACCCATAAAGCACTGCAGGAGCTCCTGCAGCACGAATACCCCGCCAAAATAACACTGCCCATAAAAAGCCACTTACAGAGTGCATTTTTTTCCCTTTACAAATCAGGTCCCCTCAGTACTATTACAGTGACTCCTCCCTACTTTTTAGTATTTCACCTTCCTGTTTCCTGGAAGTCGGACGGTCTGGCTGAAGCTGCCTGCTGGCCATCCAGTGCTCATCCAGTCTCATTTCTATTTACACACACACACACACACACACACACACACACACACACACACACACACACACACACACACACACACACACACAGTGGGCTGATAAAGAGATGGCACACTGTGAGGCGGGCAGTGGCCTGCAGCCCACTGCAATCAAAGCAGTGAAGAAATCAGCCAAAGGCAGGGCTGGAGCAGAGCGGACAGACTCGGTGCTGGGCATCGATACAACACACTGACCTTGTGACGACCATGCAAACCGTGATGGTCAAAAATGCAGGGCTGTGGTATTAGTCTACTACTCTTTTTGATGGCCAGTGAAATGTCAGTCACTGGATCACCAATTTTACGTTTGCACACACTCACAACCTGTACACATGCTCACTCTTAGTTTCTAAGATGCAATAAAGTGTTCAATCATAAATCTCTTTCAGACATACACACAAAAGTACACTCTTCCCTTTCTGTCAGCTGATGCTTCTGATGAATCGATAGTGATTAGCACTGTGGACTCGCACCTCCAAGGTCGAGGGTTCTGTGTGCATGGAGTTTGCATGTTCTCCCCGTACTTGGTGGTTTTCCTCCGAGTAATCCGGTTTCCTCCCACAGTCCAAACACTAATCAGTGTTCCTAAATTGACCTTAGTGTGTGAATCTGTGTGTGTGTGCCCTGCGAAGGATTGGCACCCTGTCCAGAGTATTCCCCGCCTCAAAATGATAAATGAATGTGACACACCGTTAAATGTCTTGGCTGCCATCGCTTTTTGTGTTTCTCTAGCATCCCTAGTATATGAATGCATGAAAAATTCTGGAGTAGGAATGGAGTGTTATTTGAGAAAATGTGTGCAGGGGCACATAAGTATGCCTACATGGGTGGCATTGCACTCTACTCACACCTCTCCTGCGTACCTTTGCTATTGTAAATCTGAATTTTAAGCCATATCCACTAGATGGCGCATACATATCAGTAAGGTTTCCATGGCAACCTGTTAGCCATTAAGGATTCTGGCACGCATATTTTTCATCGTACAGCAGCACGGAGATGTTAAACACACGGGCGAGCTCTGCTAGTTTGCTTCTTAAACTTTCCGCCATCATCACGATACTCCATTGCCAGCCTTGAAATTTTGATGCTGGCAATCTGTTCGTCTCTCGCTCTCTCTCTCTCTCTCTCTCTCTCACACACACACACACACACACACACACACACACACACACACACACACACACACACACACACACACTCACACTCACACACACACCCACACACTCAACAACCCAGATTGTTAATTGCAGTAGAGAGGGTAATTACAGCGCTAGTCCGCGGTCAGCTGTGTTTGGGCCAGGGTTGCTGGCCAGCCCTGGTCTGTACGGTGTCTTATCGAATTTGAGGACTGGTGCTTGGTGTGGCCCGAGCAGCATGTCTTCTGGACTGGTTCTCACCCACACACACACACAACTATCTGAACGCAATACTATCTGATGCACAACCTTTAGAGAATGTGAGAGACTGCTTTCCTGCCAGAGGGCACAGCTGCGTTAAACATCAGTAAAACGACAATCGACAAAAACACCCAAGGCACTCTAAAAGCGACAGCATACGCATAAAAACTGGCAAACATTTACAATATGTACTCTATGTGCGTGTGAGCTCATTTGTACTGTATATATGTGTGTACACACATATGTGCCTAATCATATGCCCCTGGGTGCATTGTGGGGCTTTTTTTTTTTTTTTTTCTTTTTTCACCCATGCTCGAGGTCTCAAATGCAACTCGAAAGCAATTCCACAACAATAGTTCATTGTCGTCTTGGCCCATGAGGACACGCTGGACACATCTGTCCACTCCTTGATGCCAACCCCCAGCAATGTACAAATGCACATAATTACATCTGTTGTATATTCTGTGTGTGTGTGTGTGTGTGTGTTTTTTTTTTTTTTTTGCACAGAAATGCAAATTGCAACAACTTGGTCCACTCGTCTATCAACTGTGTCTACATGCTGCCTGTTTGCTCCCGCCCCCCTTCCTTTTTCTCCCTGCAGCTCCTTTCTATCAGGACACCAACTATGTCTTTGGTCATGGTTGTGAATTATCTGCCTGGAAAAAAAAAAAACAAGGAAATGTGAAGAAGCAGCAGGGTGCTAATAATGCACCTCCAGCTGTTCAAGTTAACCTGCAAATGTGTCCATCTGTACCTCCAGAGAGACAGAGAGAGAGAGAGAGAGAGAGAAGGAGAGATGAATATGTACATAGTGGAAGAGAACAGAAAATATGTTGTAGATTTAATAGAGATTATAAAGGAGGATGAGTGAGATAAAAGAGTCAGTGTTGTGTGTGTGTTGTGTCAGGGTTGTTCTTGCACTAAAGTGGCACTATTTAACAGTAGGAGTGACCTTGTTGGGTTTGAACTGTCCCACATGCAGCTGTGGCCTGCCTCTGGATACCCATGCTCCACAGCGTTACATGCCCACATGTGCTGTATACTGTACACACACGTATACACATTCAGATAGGACTTCTGCTGAGCTCTGACGCATTCGCGCATCACTTCATACACTCTTTATATCAACGCATTCGAAACACACAAAGGTTTATGCACCTAACCCTAATAATAATGCACAAATAATCTGCATTGGTCAACTTTTAGCTTTGATCAGTGACAAGTTCTAACCACAGAGTTATCAAAACCACAGATGATATTGAGATGTGTCCGCAAATGCACTTGACAATACTGTTCTACCTTCGTGTGTTATTTCAGTTTTGAACGCATTACGTTTGACTGGTACTGTACTGTATTTCTGCTCTCCAAACCTGCGCTCCAAATCTTCATATCTGAATTCCGATTTGAACCCGGAGAGATTTTTATTCTCGTCTTTTTCCTTTTTAGAATTAAATATAGAAACACCGGAGAACATAAAAATAAATAGAGGTAGGGATGCCAGCACTGTCTGTATGGTCTGGGAATTGTGGCAACTCACAATTCCTCATCGCTCGCGTTCACGTTTAACAACCATTTAGTGCACGGGACTGCTTTCATCCTCGCACGCTGAGTTATTATTTGTTTTCTTCATGCCTGCCTGCAATATTTCCGAACAGATTTAGTTACTTTTATTTCCCGACTAGCCTTGATTTAAACCCCTAAGACCTGGCCCAGGCAGCTCCTAAGGACCACTCGACGTTGGTCTTGTTTGTCCAGCAAGCTTTATGTGTGACCTTTCGCTTGCGCCTGCATGAAAATGAAATCCTCCACACAACTGCACAATGTTTTTGTTGCATCCTGCGGGAATGCACACCTCTAGTCTCAACCGAATAACCCGCTGACCTTCAAAAAGCCCTCAAAATCACATCTGTATTTCTTTGCATTTAGAACAAATGATCTGTTCATTTTTAATGGTGTATTTGTATTTGATTACATCACTAGTCGTTATTAAAACCCACCTTGAAATACAGAATATGATATTTTAAAAAATATATTTTTAAAGAATAAAAATATTTAAGAATATGTCAGAAACGGAATTATGCAATATTCATACGATGACAAAAAAAAGAAAAGAAAAGGCCAAATCTTCTGATAAGTACTACGCTCATTCTGCATTGTGGAGACAACTGTCATATGCTAAGCCTCTTTACAAAGTGAGCTGGGCCTCTGTCTCTGATGTCTCCGTTATTCCCTGTGTAGGGCGCTGCCTTTGATGTCACTTAATGGAACGGGTTTCTGCAGATTAGGGAATAGGGAAAGACAGAAAGAGACGAGACCCCATCCTCGTCTGGGCGAGTCTGCCTGTCTGCATTTCACTTCCTCTAAAGACAAATCTCTCATCATACCTTGATCCACATGTCTGGGGTTTCTGAGCTGATACCACCAAACGCACACCAGCTTTTCACCTTTTTCGATGTTTCAATGTTTATTTATAGCCCACCCAAAAGACATCAGAAGATTTACAATTACAGTACAAACACACCCATAAATATTAGAAATGGAGGAAAAGATTGACAGTGATGTATCAGGATTCTTTTGTATGGCAACTTATGTGCAGTATTTATAAGATTTTTACATTTATATGCATGCATGAGAATTGCACAGGTGGTGCTCTAAACTATTCACAGCATCCTGTGTGGTAGGAGTAAATTTTTGCTAAGTTTGTTTAGAATTGTAAAAAAAAAAAAAAAAAAAGCAAAAAAATAAAATAAAATAAAATAGAATTATATTAAATCCTGGTATTTAAGAAATCGTGATACTACCAGAATCACAATACAAATGAATCAGCATCTAGGTATTGTGATAATATCGTATCGACTGGTCCCTGGGGATTCTCATCCCTAATAAATATACTGTATTTAGCTTAATGATTTTATAAAGTTTTGCATATGTGACTGTCTGGTAGTCTAAAAATAAATAAATAAATAAATAAATAAATAAAATAAAATTATATATATATATTTATTTATTTATTTTATTATAATTTTTTTCTAAGAAGAAGCAAAGAGCAATAAAAGCACTCAAGTGTTTGCCAGCCAGATTGAAGTGCACTTAATATAATGCTATGGTGAAAAGGGGACACAGATGACCCTCTCCGTTCTGACAATTTCCATCTCTCTTTAGCTCCTCCTGACTCTCTCTCTCTCTCTCTCTCTCTCTCCGCTCCACAAAATCCCTTTTAGGTCACCACCACCAACAAATCAGACTAATATTAAGATCAGTGTGTCAGACAATGGGATTATTAAAGATGACAAAGTTGGCACGTTCAGAGAAGCGTCCCCCCCCCCCCGAGGGAGTGACACCAAACCGCCCCCTGAGGGAGCCGTACCCGAGTTACAAAAATCAATATTAATGCGCAAAGCCAGAGTATCAGCAGTCCTGTTTAGAGGACACTTTTCATTTGAATTTTATTGCTGTCTTTTCGTCTCTCTTCATTATCGCTTGTCCCGTCTCCAAGAGGACTAGGGTGTTCAACCTCAGAGTAATAAGTCTAAATGCAGTCTTAAAACCGTTAGATTACTTGCCTGTGCATACTCTGTGTGTGCGTGTGTGCTTGTGAGTTAATACATCTGTCCTTACCTACTCAAGGGAAGAGTAAGCTTGTTTTTGTTTACATCTGGTTTTATCATGCATCTTGAGAATTTGAATTATATCTGGATATGGATTATACATCAAGCCTCAAGATGCGTTTAAGATTTCAAATCCAAATGAAACGGCTTCTTAGCTGTTATTTGATTCCGTTCTGTACGTGTGACATTTAGTGCTTGAGATCCATCACACGTCCCTCCACATCCAAACACACCTGACGGTAGCTTGGTGAGCTAGATAAACATGGAGAACGGTGGAGAGATTAACCCGAGCCTGTTACTCGTTCTAACTGATGTTGAAGCCCCGATGGTGTATAAAGGCAAAAATCATATTTTCACCCAGTCTGCAAGAAGTGTCATATTCCAGCACTGAAGAGCCTCAGGTTTGTAAAACACCTCTGAAAAGTGTCTGTCACATAACCACAACCTGATTCTCCTCCCTCTTGAAAATAAATACGCTCAAAAGGGAATAAAGAGAAAAGGGAATAGTGTGCACAATAGTGTCCAAAACACACCGAAGCCGCCCCATGGTTGCTGCTAATGAGCTATAACTGTGCAGTAACACAGTCCTGGGAGCAGGATATACATGATTCTCAAGAGCATTTAATCAAACAAAGTTGAGTCTAGATATGAAGCATCAAACTTTCTTGATGTTTTTCTCAGAAGTCATGAACTACAGTACACTGGCTGGCCAAAAAAAAGACCCCTACTCTAGGATTTTTATTTGATTATGGTGCGCAATGTGGTGCCCAGTTCATGTGCGAAAATGATTTCTTACACTCCCAGAACCACGCTTTTATAACTGGAGTGCTAGAACATGCGTACGCCATCAGGGAAGGGGAAAAAAACAACAACAACAAAAAAACTGGTCATTCAGTACATCCAGGTAGTCAGGTGACTTAATTCTATTGCCATATTACGTTGCTGAGCCTGAACAACTGAAGCAACCCCAGATCATATTGTACGACTGTCTCCGGAGGCTTGTATGGAGGGCACTATGCATGATGGGTTCATCGCTTCATGTGCTTCCCTTCTTACATTGATGCACAAATCGCTCTGGAATAGGGACGCCACATGACCTTTTTCCATCGCTCCAAACTCCAATCTTTATGCTCCCTAGCAAACGGAATGCTTTCCGTGCTGATTTAATTAACAAGTGGTTTTCTTATGGCTACACAGCTGTTTATTCTGAGTTCTTGTTCCAATTTTATTTCCAATAAGAATATAGCTATGATTTACACTGTCCATTTTTTTTTTTACGATGCAACTTCTTCACCAAGCATTTAAATGATCTCAAATCATGATTTTTATCTCACCACATTTCTACCACGAAGCTAATGGCTCAGCACTATCCTTTCATGTTTTGAATAATGTATTAGACACTTCTTAACCATATTGAAGCAATGTCACGAGTCTCTTTAGCTGTTAGTCTTCTTTGCTTGATGCAGACTGATAATTTGTCCCTTTCTGAAATGGTGCTTTTTTTTTTTTTTAGCAAAAAAGTGTTTACAGTTAGAATGCGAATATTTCCTATACCTACAGTACATATATGATATAGATCTAGCACCTGTTTTGATGTCATGCATTTTAGAGCAAAGTGTCTCTTAAAACACATGGACATGCATCGAACCCCCCCCCCCCCCCCCCTTTTTTTTAACACAGGTGCTGGAATGAACTCCCTGCAGCTGTCCAAGTGACTGACTCACTGGCTATGACTCACCTCTTTTACTTCGCACTGATTTAAAAATTCGATCTGCCCTGGACTATTAAAACATCTGTTTGTTCCACATGTAATGAATCCATCTCTAACCAGATTTGAGCTTTGTGCTATTCTTAGACATTAGCTGATTTGTGTTTTTTGGAGACTACAGAGCACTTCCACATGTCACTCTGGATCAAGTGAAAAGATGTAAAATATAAATATAAATCCAATTCTTCGACAGTCCTCACAGTGCCTCTGACTGTAAGCGCAATCAGTCATACACAGCAAACCGAAACCTCCCAGATCATACAGAACTGCATCGTGAATTAAGGCGCCTTTAAGGGAATGAATTTCCTTAACACCATGCAGAATCGCGGTGCAGCACGCATCTTGTGCATCAAGCATCTGGAAACAGCTGGTGGTCAAGTGTTATGTGCTGATTTGCATATTATGTACAATACGGCAAATTGCATTTCAATCTGGCTAACTAGAGAGAGAAATTGTGCTCCAAGTATATAGTAAATACATGCCATCAAAACCTTAAAAGGATGTAATCCAGATACAAAGAGGTATGGTCCGGTCTGGTCCGAGGATACGGCGCAAGTATGCCGCTTTACCCTTTTACTACTCAGATAATAGCGTCCCAGGGTGCCAATACTTCAATAATAATTACCAAACTTTATTTTTATTTCCCTCTCACACTGCAAATATGGACTGAGATTCTTTATTCTGATCTGAGATCAGCTTCATTCTCTGCATGTTTTGTTTTTTTCTAATACAATAAATGTCTAAAATATCTGACATGCTTAATAAGCTCAGGATCAGTGGTGTGCCTAATTTCACAATTTGTGCTGTGCAATAAGTACGTACAATACACACACACACATACATGCCCAGATGCTCGCATACACACAGGACAGATGGAGGAGACAATTCGGGGCCAACCGCGGATGCACTTTGTCCGTATGCCTCGTTTCCTCTCTTACCGTCACGTCTCGACTCGCCTAACACTATTGTTGTTTTTTTTTCTCCCTTTTGTCTTCTCTCTCTCTCATTCTCTTTCTCTCTCATCAAAATAACATCTGTTTGTGTCTATGCAAACACCTGACAGGCAGCTGATCCCCCTTTGCTCCATTGTAAAAAAAAAAAAAAAAAAAGGGTCTTCTTTAGAGTGAGAACACATCTGGATAGAGAGCCATTGGCCTGATCCAGATGTGGGCTTCCATGCTCAGCAAGCTAAAACGCACCTGGACACCCTCAGCAGTCAAACAAAGGATAAACACACACAGAAACACAGAATCCTATCAGTCTTTTAATTCTTATATAAGTATACATTACTTTAAAACAGCGTTCCAAAGAAAACCAAGCACTACGTTAAGGGAAATGAACGTGCCTGTTTGCTGCTTGTGTTTCCGAGAGTAAGAAACCTCCAACGGTAAAATATTTCGATGTATTCAATAAGATCTGAAGGGTTAGGGTAGACACAAAACCAAGGTTACTGGCATAAACACACGGTCTCAATATAAATCAACAAAAAGCCTAGATGTACGTACACACACTCACACACACGGGGCAACGCAGATCAGGGATGCTGCGGCACAGGGGAGCCAGTGCCGAGCTCGGCTATGCCCAAGGTCTTAATGACTTAATTGGGGTAATTATTTGGATAAGAAGTCCAATCACCTGCTTCTTTTTCCTGAAGGTCCTCATCAGGAGCTAATTAAAGAGCTGCTCCCAGTGAGAGACTTGCCACTGCTACGTCAGACAGCTAACAACTGCAGTAAAGGCACAGTAAACTCTGTGCACACGCACAAGCTCTGCTTAGGAAGCTTCGCTCTCATCCACCTCACCTGCTCCTGACCTCACACTCACTCCTCCGTCTACCTTCCTTCTACCGTCCTGCCCTCCCCGCTCTCGTCTCTCTCTTTTCATGTCTCCGCTGTATTCTCTTGCAGTCTCGTCTCCTTCACTTGTCTCCTCTAAGCGCCGTGACATACTCATCGTGCCAGGAGGTGGCAGCAGTCTGTATTCATCTTCAAAAAAGGAAAACTGGAAACATGAAAATGAGGACGTCTTCCAGGAGGAGTGTGTGGAAAAAGTGCATCACTTACCTGGATACTAACCTCGACTCGAGTTAAAACGGTGAAAGAGTTTTAAGAGAGAATACGTCTACTGCGGATGATTTTTGAGCAGCGCCTCCACGTCTGCTATCAAAACTAATTCACTCATTTGTTTTTTTTTTCAATAGCGTACATTCGTGCACTACACTAGTTCCTGAGATTTGGAGCGTCTACGCCAAGGTGCAGTGAAACAGATATGCAGCTCATATGTGACAACTGAGAGATAGTGAGGCGACACGCAAGGAAAGCTGAAAAATGAGACCCTCTTTATGTTGTTTGTCTCGCTTTGCTCACATCCGTTTCTCTTTTCCTGCACTGATTTGCTTGGGTGATTAGCCAATCAGAGACATTAATCAGTGCTGTACAGAGACAAAATCTGGAGTCATCCAGACCAATCTAACAGAGAAGTGCTGAATACAGTATGTTAACTAGAAGAAGTACTGTACGGTCAGCCGTCTGCGTCTTGATGGCGTCTAATGATCAACACTCGGTTTGAGGTTTCAGGTTTTTTTTTTTTGCTCTCTCTTGCCCTTTCACTTGTTTCTTAGTCTTTCTCGGTCCGCAATCCGTCCACGTCTCTCTCTCTGTCAATGCTCCGTCATCCAACCCTAATCTCTTCTTATCCTCCCCATCTCTCTTTCCCTCTCTCTCACTCTCTCTGTCTCTGGAGGGAGCTAGCGTGTGGCGAGGAGGCTCTCTCTCCTGCAGAAGCTCTGCTGTGCTGCTTTAATTGTGACAGCACCCCGATGAGCCGCTGGAGCTTGGGCTGCCTCCGCAGAGTGTTCAAGGGTAACCAGTGGGGGCTAACTCCATCCTCGATATACACCCACCCACATCATGCACTCAAACACACATACAAACAGGCACGCACACACACACACACACACGGACGCGCGCACACCGCACGGAGGGGTCCTCAAACAGGCGCCCAGAGAGCACCCGTCAAACGCTCACTCCTCACATCTCATTAATCAGCTGCCAACATCAAACAGCAACGCTGCGGCATCCCGGGGGCCTGCCGACCCGCCTGCCTCACACTGATGTGTCTGTGGTGGCAAAGGCATTCGTAGTCCCATTGTGAGAGAGTGTGCAAGTCTGGGTGTGTGTGAGATGCATACTGAGTATGCTGCAAATGTTTAGAGTTGTAATGCATTCGCGATTTGTGCAAACTTTCCTGTCTGTTTGTGTGTGTGTGTGTGTGTGTGTATGTGTGTGTGCATGTATGAACATTGTGCCACTTAGTAAACAGATTCTCTCAGAGTCCTCTGTCTGAGGAATGGCTTTCCATCTGTACACCGTGTAATCTAGTAAATGAAGAAGACAATATTGTGCATATAAAACACACACACACACACACACACACACACACACACACACACACACACCTTAATGAGATAAATCCTAACTGGTTCACCTCTTAATGACAGTAAAATACTCACCCCCTCCCTACACTCTCTTCCTCCTATTAGGAGTGTTGGGTACAAACAGGGTGATTAGATAGTGGGAGTATGTTCCATGTGTGTTAGAGCAATGCACGCTCTCTCTCCCCAGCTGCAACCCATTACAGCAGGGAATGATTTAATAAACCAGAGAGAGAGCGAGCGAGAGAGAGCGAGGGAGAGAGAGAGACTTTGACTTTTAAGATGCCTTTAATGCATCTCCCTTGAACTTCCTGCCTTGAATTCCACAAATATCCCTCAAGCACCCTGTGGCAACTACCAGGCCACAAACTCCGACTAACTGCACACATTTGTTTCCTTGTCAACAACAAAAAGTGTGTATCAGTAACTTACACACCAAAATCCAAAAAAAAAAAAAAAAAAAAGAGGATAAAACAGGAAACAGAAAATTAAAACACAAGGCAACCTGTAATAGTGAAAGAAAGAATGATAAAGATGAATGTGTTATTTTGAAGTTCCACTGAAAAAAAAAATATTATTATTATTTTTGTGAAAAAATTTGCACTAATCAATGTTAGTGTGTTGTAAATTAATTTATCTTTACTTAGAAAAGTTCTTTTCTACTGAGTACTATAAACTTTGTATGCACTTTGTATTTACATACTGTGCGCACACACACACACACACACACACACACACACACACACACACACACACACACACACACACACACACACACACAGATACGTACGTACTTGCGATCTAAGTCAAATGCATATGGCATACAGTAAGATTGTTACCATAGCAACAAAAAGCTTGACGGTACAGTAAGTCTTGTCTGAGTGTAACAGGTAGCTTATTGCTTTAAGGTCACGGTGGATTTGGAGTTTATTCCCAGCATCACTCTCACGTGTTATTCTCAGATAAACACCTTTTACATGTTCTTATGTTACTCTTGCAGTATGTCATGGTCAAATTCCCAAATCACGGCCTGTCGACTGAACCAAAATGGTGGTTTAACTTTAGTTTGAGTAAGTTATGATTTCTGCTAGGGGTATAACACTACACATCTAATTTTAACTGTGTTCCAGTACAGAACGTTCAGTTCCGTGCATGAATACACTCGATACAGAGATCACTGCAGAGATGTACGGAATCGGTCCAGGTATGAAAAGTCAGATGAAGACATTGATAATGAATATAATTCAGCGCTACATCCTAAGTTCTAATTCTAAAACAGAATGGAGTTATTTCTGACTCAGGCATATGAGTCTGAACTGGATGTTCAGGTTTTAGTACCAACATGCTCACTCACGTTCACTCACTCATCATCTATACCGCTTTATCCTGTGTACAGGGTCCTGCGTGGGGTCTGGAGTCTATCCCAGGAGACTTAGGGCACTTGGGAGGAAACCTACCAAGCGTGGAGAGAGCATGCATACCCCATGCAAACAGACCCGAGGCAGAACCCTGGAGGTGACCAGTGATACGCCTCCCCCTCCCAACCCCTAACCGCTAAACCACCGTGCCACCTACTGTAGCAACATGCTAGTGATATAATCAGTATTTTAGATCCAACAAACAAACCGGTCTGCACTTTATATTGATCAATCTAAAGCTAATACATATCTGATTTAAACGGTAAGACCATTTGCTTTGTTCATTTCCGATGGTGTTCATTTGGAAAAATAAAAACAAAAGTAAAAAAGTTGCTCCTGCTCTGATGGCGTTTTACTCGGTCGAGAAAGAAAGTTCACAGAGTTGTGCCAAAAATATTATTATTGTTATTTTTTTATCCCCTATATTCCTTATATAAACGAACCATTGTTTGCACTACGTAGCTGTAGACAGTACTGTTACTATTAGCAATTTTTTTTTAAATTAAAGAAATAAAGGTATATGGTTGTTTGTGCATTTCTTACATGTTTTGGAAGTTAGTAGACGCTTTGCCGCTGTACAAATGTACATCTTTACAAGTTACTGAAAAAATACTGAACTGTAACTTCCAAACCGAGGTATGACTTTGTGTGCCGTTACACCCGATAGTTACAACCCATTCACAATGCACTTGAACTTGATCCACAAGGAAAAAAAAAAAAACTATAATTCTTCAATTGGTGAAGTTTTCTGTAAGGAGAGGTTTATGAAAGGCGTCTTGAGATTCCTGAGGAGAGTTTCTTCTATTCAACCTATCTATCTGATCTAATCATCCACCTTTAATAGACTGCACAGAAATTGATATTTCAGCTCCTAATACAGTGCATTGCTGTATATTTCAGTAAACATGGGAGGCGATATAGTTATCACTGTATTATGCACAAGCACGATGGTAATGCCATCCAAACAGACATTTACGCATAAATCCCACACACACCAAAAGAGGAAGTGCCAGCGCCACCCGTAACCCGATCCTTACCCACAGCTGTCCAAACACTGGGGGAAAAAGTGAGAAAATAAATAAAAAATAGAGAGTGAGAGAGAGAGAGAGAAAAATAACAGAGAGAAGGAAAGCGATGATGATAATATCAGATAGAAAGAATAGCTGCTGGGGGTCTGAGGCAAGACAGCGCTCCTCACAGTAAAGGATGGATACTTTAAGGTCATCTTTATGCTCCCCCACTCACTGTCTTTCTTTTTGTCTTTCCCACTCTCTCTCTCTCTCTCTCGCTCCCCTGACACTCACTCCCCCTCCTTTCTAATACCACAGTCTGCTGTGCAATGCTGGGCCAATCACTGGGGCATCTGGGACCACACTCAGGGTGGGGGAATGCAGCAGCACGGAATCTGCGCATCTCAGAAGCGCTGCACTGGGTGTGTGTGAGGGAAGAGAGTTAATGCATGCAAGCGGGATTTCAGAAATTTTTTTTTCTTTCTTCTCCAATCTCTGTTTATCCTCTTGCGCTTGGGAATGGTTAGCGCCAATCTGGCGTCTGCGTGCGTTGTTTTGTGTGCGCACATGTATGTTGTTGAATCTGCTGATTCAACCTGCACTTCTTGCTGCGATGTCTATAGTAGGTGTGTTGACCGGTAACTACAGTATAATGCTAGTGCACTGATAAGAAACAGGAACTACAGCATCTGAGACAAGTGAAGTAGAAGGTGTGAGCGGGTTAGTTATGCACTGAGGTGTGCATGGCATCATAATAACTTCAAGAATTTGCGTGCATGTTTGTGTGTGTGTGTGTGTGTGCGTATGTGTGTGTGTGTTTAAGCTCTAATCTGGCTCCTGTATGCTCATGTCAGAGTGTGCTCTCAGCTGGCTCTCCTGGGGACAGTGACAGTAAAGTCTCTCTAATCCCCCCAGCCCTTCACAAACAACACACCTCCTATTGCATGCTGATGAGTCCTACTGCACACACACACACATACACACACAAATATACACAAAGGGCAAATGCATAAACACAGGCACTCATATAACCTACACACAAACATAGGAGAAGTAGAAAAACAAATGTAATACTTTATTCCTATCATATTAATGGCATGACATTCCAGACTGACTGGATGCTGTCAAGCGTCTGTGTCCTGCACCACTAAAACAAACCACGCATGAGCATGGTGAATTGATGGTGGACATCACGGGACATCAAGTTCACCAACATTAATATTGTTATACTGTATATATGCTCTATTGTAATACTGTCCTGTTTAAATAAAAAAATATTATGAAATGTACACTACCAGTCAAAAGTTTAGACAAAGCTTCTAATTTTATCATCATTCCGGATTTTTTTTTTCTTTATAAATTACAAAATAATGCAACAAAAATCTGCAATAATCTCCTTTGAGCAGTTGATATTGAGATGTGTCCGATGCTCTATAAAGCCTTTATAACAGCTTTAATCTGAGGTGCTGTTCATCTGTGATTTTTGAGGCTGGTAACTCTAAATGAACTTTAGTTCATTTGTTTTGGTCAAGTTTGGTCTTGCTTTCTTGAAAAGGTCTTCATGAGAGTCAGTTTCATCATGGTGCTTGATGGGTTTCGCAAATGCACTTGACAAGACTGTGTTCCAGAACAGCTGACCTCCGTGTCTTAAAATAACAACTGTCCAAACTTTTGACTGGTACTGTATATGTAATTCAGGACAGGTTTTTCCATAATATAGGTTCCATTCACGTTACAAGTCACGTGTGACAGGTCACATTCACAATTACAAGTGGTTTTATTAGACTGGTGTGGACGCGGCTGTCCTCTGCATGGCACTCATGGGCACATTGATGTGTTTGTTCGCACCATCTGGGTTAAAACACATCAGGAGTTTGTGCGACCGCTCGTTCACTTCGAATAATAGATGAGGTTTTAGCAAGAATATGTTTTGGATTTTGCTCTGGAGGATGACAAGCAGTTAGACGCCACGCTTTAGCTGTTTTAGCAGCTGTCGCTAGTGCGGCCGGTGCGGAGTGACATCAGCGAGACCTCTGAACATGACACATGTGCAGAGGCAAGAAAGCTGGAAGAATTTCGATCGGCCCGTTCTCATTCGGGTCGCATGACCACCAGATCTGTGTCATGTTAGTGTAAAAAACGGACAGACTGGTAATGTGAACACAGTCGTACACTTACTCATACAGACTGGAAAGATTTCCTTTTATGCAGGTCTAGAAACTACATCCTACTTAGCGTAGCACATCCCTATTTGCAAGATGCTGAACGTCATTAGACCCAGCCTTACAAACCGGACCACTTGCTTTATCTTGAGACAGGACGTCACAGGACGTTCGATCAGCATTGTGAAAGAAAAGTACCTTAAAGACCGCCTACTGTAGCAAAGCCTCTGTCCACCTGACTTTCTCTTCCCAGAGATAAGCCTGGGAACTGATAAAGAGCAGAACCCGAATTAACAGAGGGATGGATAAAAAGAAATAATCAGCCCCTCCCCTTCACTTCATTTCCCACTGAAAGAGATGGAACAAGGGAAAAGACCCTACCGCATGGATTAGAAACGAGAGACAAAGAGAGCCACGGAATCCAGACGGGATGTCAGATCTAAGCCCCCATACTCTTCTACACGCTGCTCCAAAGAGAGGGATTTGCACTCCCACTGAGGTAAGGAGGGAGCATGGAATGAGAAACAAGGGACGATGGAACACAGACCAGGGCGAGTATCACACGAGCATAAGATTCATCACGCTTACAAACTTGTCTTCTCAAATCTAGTGCTACTGAGCAAGAATCTCAGCAACCTCCTGCAGGCTCATGTTGCCTCATACTGTATCAGCCCACTGAAATGAATGCTTATACAGAAGTGGCCGAGCGGAATGTTAGTTGCTCATTTGACTCAGATAAGGTGGTGTGAAAGGCTCTTCTATCAACCCGTGAAACAGCAGGTACATTCTGATTCCATGGGATATTCAGTAAATAGTATCCAGTTAAATTCAGCTGGTTATGGATTTTATCCAAACCCACCTCACTCACTCGCTCACTCATCTTCTATACCGCTTTATCCCGTATACAGGGTCGCGGGGGGCCTGGAGCCTATCCCACAAGGCGGGGTACACCCTGGACAGGGTGCCAATCAGTTGCAGAGCACACACACATACACACACTACAGGCAATTTTGGAACACCAATTTGCATAATCTGCATGTCTTTGGACTGTGGGAGGAAACTTCAGTACCCGGAGGAAACCCAACAAGCACGGGGAGAACATGCAAACTCCATGCGCACAGGGACGGGAATCGGATCCGGACCCTGGAAGTGCAAGGCGACAGTGCTAACCACTACACCCAAACCCACCTACCCATGTCAAAACATTAATAACCGAGGCCTTCGAGGCAGATCTCAAACAGAAGATGATGCGAGGGGCACAACACACCTGTAACCAATGTTATCAATCCTGCAGCATCCACACCATCTAGGCATTTGGCAGACGCCCTTATCCAGAGCGACTCACGATTTCTTTTGTATTTCATTATACATATGAGCAGTTGAGGGTTAAGGGCCTTGCACACGGGCCCAACTGGGACAACTTGGCAGTTGTGGGAAACCTGAACATATTGAAAATCTATTAAATGTCTTATAAATGAGGACACTCCTGCATGGTGTTAGTATGTTAAATGGCTTTAACCCACAGATACAAATTTCCCTCTCACACGCCAGTACAAAACTGAACGGCAATTTATGGCTTTTGTCTAAGCATCGCTGGTTTGTACAGTAAGTGCATGTGTGTTTGTGGGCGCACGGTAAACTGTCAGTCATGGCTCCATGCTCATGGGTGAGGATATCTGCATACCAGAGACTCCCTAAGAGCTTCACTGCAGAGTCTTGAGCCTTTTCAGCAAGCATCTAGCCTCCGGTTACTGCCTGTCTATGCGAGTGAAACTTTTCTGAGGGTGTTTACAAAAGCAGGTGAAATGACTAAGCATGTCAGAACGTGGTGTGTTCAGCGAAAGGACCTGAGGAGGGAAGAAAGGAAGGATAGAAAGAAATGTATTGTCAGTAGCTCTGTCTCCTACACCACTGCCACACTCGCTGTCAGCTAATGTTAAAACTCGAGCATTAAAAATAAGTTCCATCTGTTTGCAGCCCTGGCAGCCTGTAAAAGAGCTCCTGATGCTCCGGCAGTTGCCTCAGCATCTCATCTCTGGAAGAACGCCGTTCGATCGCGCTCCTTCGCTTTCGGTTCATTGTCGACCTCAGAGCCTTGTGCTGCCTCAGAGTGTATGTGTGGGGTGAATGCAGGGTGAGAATGTACGTGGAGGGCGACAGCTGCGTGCACCCCTCCCCGTCTCCACCCGCTGAGGGCTCGGCTGTACTTCAGGCCGCGGCCGTCAGCCTCTTTTAATCTACCAGCGGCGCTCCGCAGCTGCTGTAAGCTCGCCCAGAATCGTCCAAAGCCACACTCAGCCTTTATGCGCTTTAACCCTTTTCGGCTCAGCTTGTCCACGTCTTCTTTTTTTTTTTTTTTCATTTCTCTTTAAGTCTTTCTCTGTCTTTCACCTTCCTTTCATAAGGTGAGCCAGACCTCCTACGCCTGGTAAAGTTCAGAAATACTGTAAATAGGGGTCCGTTTGTGTTATGCCTGTCAAGTTCGCTGAAAAGCTCTGTTCGAGGCCACATTATAATTACTTTAGAACGACTTTTTTGAACGCATTTGAATGTTAATAAGCCTATGTTTTTGTACTAGACTGTTGTGTAACCATTACAATTTCCATGCTTTCTTAACTGAAGAAAATACCAATGTTGCAAAAATCATTATTATATTACTGATTATAATTTTGATGCTTCACTTGTGTATTTATCACATAGTCATTGTTCTTGTCACTGATAAGTACCTCACATTTACGGTAACGTCATCCACCACCTTGAACTGTACTGTACTACACTGTACATACAGGGTTAGCCCTAGAGGGCGGGCAAAAGGTAACTAGGAATTAAAATCGGTAATAAGGAAATGAATTCTTTGACTATTGCTAATAAAAATTTTATGAAACAAACTGTACATGTACTTTATTACGTAGAAAAATGAAAGCAAATCTTTAAATCTCTGGTGGCGTCAACCAGTTTCATCAAATGGATGGAATGTACAGTCTTCTGAAGGAAGTAGTTTGAGAATATTACTGTGAACCTCCTGCATGTCTTACCACGTCTCTAAGTCCTCCAGTGTACGAGGACAGGATCTGTCTATTAAAGATGGGAATACCAAGGGACCGCCTACACCTTATTATCACGATACCTTGGTGCCAATTCCATTTTTGTATCACAATTTTTTCAATTAAGTTTTGTTTCATTACAACTCTAAACAAACTTAGCAAAGAATTTGCTCCGATCACAAAGTGTACTTTGCTTCCTGACAATGTGTGAAGAGTTTAGAGTGCGCCACCTGTAGCATCATAGAGGAATTGCAACATGGAACTACCTCAAATGCAAACATATATAAATGAAAAATTCATAAAAAAAAATATTTTTGAGTCAGTGTGGTGACAAAAATATATTTGGTAGATGAAATGAAATGTGTTAATAAAATATTAAAAGTTAAAAATTTTGACATTAGCACACATGCAGAGAGAAAAAAACTAGTTGCTTTGAAATACAAATGATTAATAATGAGATGTTTCTTTTTGCAAGATTAATAAATGTGTTTCTGTCTCTAAAGGTTAGTTTTTTTTTCCTTTAGTAATAATCACAAGGAGAATTTCTTACAAACAATCACAAGGATGAGGAAAAGAAGCAACAGGAAGCTTTTACACACTGAACAAAAAGTGCTAAGAAATGGTGGCTATCAGAGCACCATGTGGGGTGGAGTTCAGTTTCACGAGTGGACAACTGTTCCTACATTTCTGTCTTGCAGTCGGCTGCGGAGGGAGATGGTGATTCTTGGCCAAATCTCCTGCCACGTCTCTCCCGGCTTCAGACTCAATTAGTAAATTAGTTCCGCATGACTGAACAATAAACAGCAATCTGGGAGCTGATAAACACACGCTCACCACCCCATTAAGTATCACCTCCACTCAGGATACACAGTCACCCCCCCCCCCAAAAAAAACACACATTTACACACAATTTTTTACTAACAATGGCCCAGTGTTGCACATTGTCTGTGTGTCTTCCTTCACCAAGTTTTCTTGTCTAAGCCACTGACTCTGCCCTGATCTCAAACCAATTACACTCCAGGGAGAGTGAGAGCGAGGATGTGTGTGCGTGTGCGTGTGAGACGTAAGATGGAGAAATGAGACATCGGGCCACCGACACCTCCTCTGTATCACACATTAAATCCATATTGCAAATGAAGCATTATGGACGAGTCGGAGGCTGCTGCTAATAGGCAGACCACAGGAAGTCTGAGGGAGCGGGGGGCTGTCACAGAGCGAACGAGAGAGCGAGCGAGAGAAGGGGGGAGATGACAGAATCTGTAGGAGACAATAACAGGAGGAAACTTTTAAATTATGCGCAGTGAAATGTGTTCGACAGAACATCAAGTGCTATCACATTCCACTTCTCCTCTCGCACATGGAGAGACAAGTCTGTCCTCTGCATACACACATACAGTACACTCACGCACACACACACACGCACACACACACACACACACACATACACACACACACACACACACACAAGGTGCTGGCCTGAAGTGGTCTGTAGAAACGCACGAACACATACACACAAGAACACAGACACACACACTGGGAGGAGGGTTAGGAGGGAGGGTTTTTGAGAGAATGGAACAGTTTGTGATAACAGTGGTTAAAGCACTTAAGCTGCTGTAATTAGTGTGTGACAGAAGATCTGCATTTATCTGCCATTGCACAAAGCAGCGTGAGAGGGATCAACAGCCGAGACAAACAGCACTGCTCCCGACTAGGCTTTTAAACTGTCTTGGACGCATGCGCGTGCGTGTGCGTGTGCGTGCGCAGACACGCATGTAACACCAAAAAAACTCGTATTCAAAGTCTGGCATCCAGATTAACAAAGATGCACAGACACCAACGCAGACGGCATGACCGTAGTCAGCACTGTAACCAGCTCACAGCATGGACACATCCTGACGACTTCGGGAAATTCCTCAGACCTATCTGATGCCATGGGCTGTCCGAAGTGCCTTTATTCCCAGCTCTATAAATAATAACAGCCTGCGCATAATTTGGCTCCTACCACTTCTTATCAAAACCGAAATAAGGCAGAACTGTAAAGTGAAAGTAACAGAATGTCTTCAAGCTCTCTGAATCTCCACTTATTATCTAAGTAGAGGCGTCTGGTTTCCTTCCACCTAAGCGAGGTGTGAATGTGTGTGTGTGTGTGGTGCCCTGGAATGATTTGAGGTCCTGTCCGGGGTGTATTCCCATCTCACACAGAATGATCCTGAGATAGACAGACTGGGATAAAACAGCTGGAACAAGACAAAACAGCCATTTATTAGTGTCAGAAGTGCTTTAAAATAAGGGCTAATGGCTCAGTTTTATATTATTAATCAGCTAATAATATATGCTGACGGAAAATACAAGACAATGTGTGCCTCCCTTTGTGACTCAGGGTATAATAAGAATCATTATATTACTCAGTATAGGACGCTCCTGTATTATAAGGAACCCGTGGCACCTCTTTTAATATCTATCATACTGTATATTATTACCAGGAGAAATATTTCAGCTCTTCAGACTGCTACAGCTCTGGCTCCAAGCTTAAAAGAACACTTGAATTCATTTTTATCTACCACAGATAAATACACAGATAAAAATTACCACATGTACAGTATATCTGCAATATAAAATTTCCGTAAGGATTTTTTTTTTTTTTTTAATTCTCTTCAAAATTACAGTACGTAGTATACAGTACATACTCAGAAACAAGCTGTTTTCAGCAACTTGGCCAGAAAAAGTGGTGCGCCATTGTACCACAACTCTACAATTTCTCCAGAAATTGTATCAAATTTAGATACGACTTTTTACTGATTAACGTCTTAAGGTCAGTTGCTAAACTCGTGCAATCAACATTTCGGTATGCCGGTCGAGGTGGCAACATTTCGGTATCGCAGTCGTTCCTGTGTACATTTGGCCTGGGGAACACCTTATCATTGAAAACCGACAGATAACTTGTTGCCAACTTGCATAAGAGACGTGCCTGTCTGTGGGGGCTGCACACACAATCATTCATGAACACCACTTGCCCTTTCCAGGAACTCTTAAGGTAGTTACTGCCAAATCTCCTGTACAGACCCCCCCTTGATCTGACCAATTTTCACATATTTGGACCATTTAAGGAGTTCCTGGGAGGCCAGCGTTTCAGTCCCATAATGGCTCTGGGATACTGACAAAATGTTCTACTTTGATAGGAAAATCAAGTTTTTGTTCCGTTACTCTGCGCAATCAAAAGTCCCGGTTTGATTTGAACATCCCTAGTATTTTCAGAATTCTATTTCCGTAAAGCTGCCTTGCAACAGTGTCCATTGTTAAAAGAGCTATACAAATAAAAATGCATAGAAATTAATGTTCTATCAGCGATTAGACTAGCGTTTAAGAAGAAAGACTAGAGCAGTGTTTCTCAATGTTTAATACAGTATATGTTATGTATAACTATACAAGAACAGTTTTGATTGACAGTTTCTGATATCTGCAGTATATCATCCGTCATTGTTCGAGTCTGTAGCGTCGAATCCTGAAGAATATTTTCGCCATTAATATACAGCTTTCAATTTCAAATAGACAACTGCCCCTAAATTCCCATTATAAATAACATACGGTACAAATCGATTGTTTTGTCGATTGATTTTTTTCGAGTACAGTGAAATGTAAAAGGTCTACAATTTTTTTTTTTTTTTTGTCAATAGTAAGCACACTATGTTAATCGTTCTGTGTATACAGCTTGCTGGCTCAACCCTGGCTTGTGTTCCCTGGAGTCAGTAACAGTGGTGCTTTCTGTTGCAGGACCGCTCCTCCTCCACACTGGCTCTGTGGTCCTCTGGGACCAGAGCAGGGAGGAGAGTTCGGGTTTGGGGGGATGTGTCTGGGATAAAGAGCTACAGTTTCTCTGGAAACGTCCACCCCGGTCCACTTTGGGAATTCAGCAGTAATGCACGCTTATGAAATAGAGAAAGAACGAGCGAGAGAGAGAGAGAGAGAGTGAGAGAGAAAGAGAGAGTGTAGAAAAGGAGCTGGGTCAACATGCCCTCTTCACAGCTTACAATTTGACTATGTGTGAATGGCCGAGGCATGGAGTGAGAGAATTACACACACACACACACACACACAAAACTGAGATGTATTTGTGTCCCGAGGTCACAGTGACTTGAAATCATATGAAATCGCACATTTGTCACAGCTACAGGATGAGATGTGTGTGTGTGAGACAGGTGAAGTGTACGAGTGTGGATGAGCGTTTAGATGTGAAGTGCCCTCGGTTCTCATCTCTCTCCTCTTCGCTCCTCTCTTCCTTGCCTCTGTCCTTCGCATTTCTTGCCTCGCTGGAGTCATTACTACCTAATTAAGTGCATGGCTTGTAACATAAGCAAAGCATTAAATTGAAACATTTCGCCCTTGTAAACGATGGGAATGATTATCATGCTAATTCGGCTGCTCTGCTGAGACGACGAGGCAGCAGGCAAGCGCTGGATCTGTTTATTTCTGTCAAACAGCCCGCGTGCTCCTTTGATTCTCTCTTCCTCCAGCTTCACCGTATTGTCGAGGCTGTTTGTAGCGTCACCCTCCGCTAATGACGAACTAAAGAGCAGATTTTCCGCCGGATACTTTGCATACATTTGCACATTTTTAAAGAACCGACACGGCAAGGCGCGAGAATGGAGGAACGGCTCGTCTCCCGAGGTCGTTCATTCAAACCAATCTTCTTAAGAACAAAATACACACGCACACACAAATTAACATCAGGGGGACTTTGTACGCTTTACATTTTTAGTTAGACCTCGAAGGTTCGAAGCCAATGAAGTATCAGTGAACAGGCTTGAGTTTAACATTCCAGTTCAGTATCCAATCGATGTTATTAATAGACAAACTCATGCACAGTATACAGTATCACCGCTATAGCTACTGTACACTATGTGTGTGTGAGAGTATAAATATGTATGGGCCATAGACAAGCATGCCTATTATCTCAAAAAACTAAAGATGAAAGAGAAGTAAAACTGAGCAATCAAATGATTTTAATAGTTAAATATTTTACATGATAAATATTTATGTGATAATTTACTTCTAATAACTTTTTTTTTTAATTAAACTATGCAGTTAGTAACGTATAACCAGCACACCTACAGGCTTTTAGGCATAATAATAATAATAATAATAATAATAATAATAATAATAATAATATCATAATAATAATGATGCTTTTAGGCATAATAATGTAACTATAATAAAAGCTAACTCTATTTCATCAATTTAAAACAATTACGTTTTACTTCTTAATACTTACGTACATTTAAATGTAATAGCGCTCGAACTGTTTTTGCATATTTTCATTATCTACACTTTCACTGATGTATAATTTCTCATTACTTTATCCATCACTGATTATATTACTGTACTGTATATGTAGATGTATGTAGAAAAAAATATTCAATCATCTTTTCGCCAATATTTAGGTAAATTTATTTACAATTTATTTCATTACATTTATTGTTCAAGTCAAACTGGGATTTTTTATTGTGCAGAATAACAGAACACAGACATGAGAGTAAAAACTCACTTTATTTCTCTATGTAACACTCTCCTACAACAGTGCACTCGTCCCAGAGTTTCACCAATGCTGGAATACCATCAAAATAGAATTTCTTTTCAGTACGCCAGAGCCATGATGGCACTGCCTGGTTCACAGCTGAAACATTGGCCTTCCTGGAACTCCTTTAAGGAACCCTTTTAATGGCCCAAAACATGGAAATAACTCCCCAAAAAGTTTCTTAAATGTGTACGTGGTGTTAGTGAATGAGTGTGTGTACAATTCCCACAGACAGATGCGTCTGTTTCGCGATTCGGTCGATTTTCAAGGATGGGGTGCTCCACTCGCTGAATGTTCATCAGGCGCACTGGGCTCTGAGCCACCTTGGCCAGGATCGTCTCTCATGGATTACCAGTCTACTTTAAAACGTTTTTCGTTAATCAGTTTTACGCCTTCATTCCCTTGTAATTTTGCTTTTGTTTAAGGATAGAAAGTTCAATTATGTTCATAATAACTATTTTGCTTTCTATTCATGCATGTTAATAAATTACATTACAGTCCTATGAGCAACACCACAAGGATTCTGTAGTCTGGCTTTTATTTTGCAAAACTCATTTACGTAATTTTACTCAGGTCGAAAGATCTAGGGGTCTCATATGGCAACACACACACACACACACACACACACACACACACACACACACACACACACACACACACACACACAAACATATATATATCTGGCTAATTAACAGTTAGGTATCTTAATACTGGCGTTAGAGTTGAGAGTGGAGGCCAAGTGCGTGTCAGCACCTCGTCTAAGCTGCAACACGAGCGCTGATTGGCTTTCACTGGACAGTGAGAAACACAGCACGAGATATTCAGTCATTGAATCATTAAATCTTGTCACGTTCGTTAATCCGTCCACTATTGAAAAATGTTTTCACCAGATGGACAATGAGACAAAAATATCCAAAACATACAGTAGGCTTTAAATGGTATGCAGCATGAGTCCTAGCAGAATCTACCTTTAGTGTCTTTTCTTTCCTGTAAACCATTCCCCCCCCACACACACACACACACACATACACAGACAGACACACACCCCCCGCTGCTGTAATTAAAGGTGTCCTTGACAGTGAGATGGACCGATTTTCACACCCCTGGACCCATGTCTTTTTTTTTTTTTTTTTTTTTTTTTTTAGCACAACACCCATCCACTTCAGCGGCTCAGTTAGGGGGACCACACACACACACACATATATATATCCACACTCCAGTTTGTGTATCGTGAGGAGTCGCTGAGACTCTACTTGCAGAAAGGTGCTAAAGTCTTGATGAGACTTTGGGGGCTTCACACAGACAGAGAGAATCAAATCTCCCAACATGCTGTGCTTTTGGGATCCTTTTGTGCGCTCTGTGCGGCTTTACAGGAGATTCAGTGTCCACGTTTTGGGTAGTAAGGGTGCGCTTTCTATTTCTCGCAATTTTAAACTTTGCCCCTCTTTCCTGGTTCTTGAAGGACCTACAGTAATTAAAATGTAGATGTTGAAACTATGTACCTCAGAGGGCACTTCCTGCGTGTCGCCTCTCTCTCTCTCTCTCTCTCTCTTCATGTCTTCTCTGTGACTTTTGCGTTTTCTCCTGGTAGAGAAAGTGGTTTCCTTCCACGGTCCGAAGGCATGCTTAATAGATTAATGTGTGTTTCCAAATTTACCTGTAGTGTGTGAATGTGTGTGTCTGTGCCCTGAGATGGGTGGGATGGACAATCATTCTTTATTCATCGATCTTCTGTACCGCTTATCCTGTATACAGGGTTGCGGGGAGCCTGGAGCCTATCCTAGAATGCTTTGAGCACGAGATGGACAGGGTGCAAATCCATCACAGAGCACACACACACACATACTACGTGCAATTCAGGAACACCAATTAGCCTAATCGGCAGGTCATTGGCCTGTGGGAGGAAATCGGAGTACCCGGAGGAAACCCACAAAGCATGGGAAGAACATGCAAACTTCATGTACTCAGACCCGAGGTGGGAATCAAACCCCGACCCTGGAGGCGCAAACTCACAATGCTAACCACTACACCACCATCCCGCTATAAACAATAGAAATATTTGACTTACATTCAAACTTAGATACACCTCTAGTATTTATCTGCATTTTGTCATCAGCATAGACAAACAACAAATGAGTGTTTACATGCTGCGTGCACATAGACACAGTATGGATCGATGATGATGATGATGATGATGGACCTGAGACGGGAAGCGGAATTCAGACTCTGTAATCAGACAGGGAAGGCCCCAGGCCACAAGCCACACATCTTCAATCCACCCCTACAGCAATCGGTGAAAATGTGAGAAAGTCAAGTACACACGACAGTTTAAGACCGCTTGATGCCTCTGGTTCTTACTCTCTTTCTTCCTTTCCAGGTCAGACGCTCGTAATGCAAGAAGAAAACAGATTACATTCACTACAGGTAAGGACACTGGAATTAAAAATGGAAAAAAAATGGAAGAGAACTCCACCTACTTTTCACAACACACACACACACACATAAAACAACCCAGTTATCAGATTAATTACTGCAGAAGTTCTCTTAACATCTGCTGGAATGTCAGGTCTAGCGGGGGGAGTGAGGGAGAGAGCAAAAGAGGGAAGAAGGGACTGAGGGAGCGAGGGAGCATGTTGGCCCTTGCGGAGGTGTGAAGGTGTGGGTTAAAATAAGAACAGTGGCGTCTGTTCCAGCGACTGAGAGCGAGCCACAAATACACTCTGTTCCCTCTTAACATTGCAGCTCTGTGGGTGTACGGAGTGTGTGATTAAGAGAGTAAGCAGCAGAAGTATAGTTCCTGAGTGTGTGTCACGTGTGCTGCCCGCCGTAGGTGGACGGGTAAATGGTGTGTGTGTGAGAGAGAGGCAGAGTGAGACAGAGCGAGAATGAGAAACAGAGAGAGAGAGAGAGAGAGAGAGAGAGAGAGAGAACAAGTGGTGGTATGTCTTTATTATTCAATGCTGTCTAGCAGAAAGAGCTGCAAGCTGAGAGCCAATTGGTACTGTGTGTGTTTCAGCGTGTATATGTGTGTGTGTGTGTGTGTGTGTGTGTGTGTGTGTGTGTGTGTGTGTGTGTGTGTGTGTGTGTGGCATGCGCCAGATGCTGAACAATGTGTTCTCTGCAATTATCTAGAATTGAAAGTACATTATTGAGAGGATTACAAGTTGAGTAACATTTTCTCTGAACGTATAAGTAATGTATGTGGTTCGGTCCAGACAGGCAGGTTAAACAGTTTTTTTTCTGGCCCGTCCGATGCCATCTATGAATCTAACGCTCCCTGTTATCTTCAAGGCAAGGATGGATTCCCTTTTGAGTCCGGTTCCTCTCAGGGTTCCTTCCCCAGGAATTTTGGCTTTGGCTTTGCCAATGTCCGATTTGCTCAACAGAGTTTAAAGATGTAAAGCTATGCATTATCACCATGGCAACCATTGATGAAACGTGAGAAGTGTAACAAGAATGAACAAATAAATCTGATTTGGTAACGTTCCATAAAAAAACTAAACAAAACCCCTCAGTCATGTCTACATGTGAACATTTAATTCCTTACCATCTCCTGTATAGGGTGTAGAAGTCTTGTCTAGACCTCATGTTTGGCGTTCTATTGGCCAGCGCTGGATCTGTCAGCGGTGGGAGTGTGAAAGAGGGGGAGCTGTTGTTGTAGTGAGTTACAGGCAGGTAGAGAGAACGAGAGAGAAGGCGTGGGCCTGGTGCTTTATGTTTTCGGTAATTAAAACAGCATTAGGCTATTTATTTCCTCTCCCCGTGCGTAGCTGATTGGGCATGTGGGAACGCGGGACTCGCGAAGCCGAGAAGGAGCACAATTACACGCCATCAGCAGACAACATTAACTCGCTAATAGGAACATGGCAATAAAAGTTTATTATTATGGGGGAACGATGATTGCCTGGTTTAAGATAACATTTATAATACTTAGCAACGATCGGGAGGCTACAGGCGGGTGCGTGAAGAAAGACGGAGCGAGGATGCTGCTTTCCTCGGCAATCACTTTGCGATGAAAAGGAAAGGATGACAGTCTACTCCTGAGAGGTTTGTGCTCATTAGCCATCCTTCCCGATCTCCATTATCTTCTCATCTGCTAATGCGGACCGCACCTCACTCAAGATGGCTGACCTCCACCCAGCTGCAGGGCTGAAAGAGCAATATCCCTTGAATAATAGCAAGCGGGTTCGATGAGTAGTACATACTTTAGATGCTCTCTTGTTTTTTTCGCAGTATGTGAGATTGTTTCAGCGTTTAATTACATCGAAGAGTAGGATGAAGTACAAATCAGAAAGATGACAAACAGACAGAGGTAGATGAAGGCGCGCCCGAGGAGGTGAGAGATCGGGAGGAAAGCGTCCGAGGGTTCAGCGGGCGCGTGGACGGAGAATGATGGAGAGAGGGATGAGAGAGAGCTTGGTCTGCTTTTGGGCCAAAGGGAGAGTGAGAGAGTGAGTGAGAGAGACTGCTAGTGGCCTTCCTTTCTTTGGTATTTTCTTCACGTCGAGGGGATAAATTATTCAGAGCCCGGGGAGGCTCTAGCTTCATCGTGTAATGAGAAGGACACGCATTGATACCAAATATTGCTGTTGGGAAACTATCGATCGGAGGGCTATTTGTCCAAAGTTTAGTCTGGAACCGAAGTCTGTCAGCGGCTTTTAATATGACTGACACTGAAAAAAAAAAAAAAAAAGGATCTCAGGGCACACCCCCTCTCCCACCTTTTCTCTCTCGCTCCCTCCCTCTCCTTCTTGTTCCTCACATGTTCCTTCTAAATCGCTTTAGTCTTTCTGGTAGAAAGAGGAACACGGAGAAAAGATTGAGTGAGTAAGCAAGAGAAAATAGGAGGAAGGTAGAAGAATGGCGTCAATAAGCCCGCGGAGTAAATTAATTGCTGCTGGAAACAGGACAAGTCAGCACAAAGCTTAACCTTTGGTGAAAGGTCATTGTGGAGTGAAAACATGTCAACCGCATACTTCCTCCTAATTAGATTACACAAACTTGCCTTAGCTCATGCTAAAGGAGCTAAATTACTAGACGGGGATAGTTTTTAGATCTAATCTTTCATCGCGTTAATACGTCCTACATCAGCCGTCCTGTGTGCATGTGTGCGTTTGTACAAATGTGTGTGTGGGGGGAAGGGGTTAGAGGGGAGCGAGCGCTGCCTTTTCTGTCCTCAGATGAACACTGGCTAATCTGTCATGTTCGCCAAGCTCTAAAAGGCCTGGCCTGAAAAAGCACGGGATGCTTGCTTTGGCCTGGACCTGAGGAAGTCTGGCTTTCCTACGGGTGGAGGCCTCCGCCGAGGGGGCTGCGGTTCCAGCAAGGTGGTCTGACGTCCCTGGCGTGCTGGGAATGGAAAATCTGAGCGCTCGTATACAGACTCAGTTGCCTCAGCACTCGGGGAGGGTTGGGGGGGGCGGAATACTGTACAAAGGAAGCCGGCCAAATTCAACTGTTTAATATAGCTTTACCACTCAGCCTTTTGACCACCTTTATTTTATTACCGCTGAATGGCATTACTGATGGCATGTTACAGTATATACACCGCTGTCAGTCTTAATGTTAAAGCTAGCTCTCTAATTACTGCGTAGATCCCCGTTCGCCAACTATTGTTGGACTCCACAAGGACTTTAAAGGTTCAATGTGGTATTTGGAATCAAGATGTTAGCAGAAGTCTTTCTGAGTAGCAAGGTGAGGCCTTCATGTACTGGACTTGTTTGTGCAGCACATCCCACAGCGTGGAAGGGTACACTATCCCTTCCACACTGAAAGATGAAAGAAGCCCCTGCCATACATAGGGAATGCCGCTGCCACGAAATGGTATACTTGGTCTGCAGGAATGTTTAATTACGCGATATGTGTGATCCATGAGTAATAGCTACATAAATACCAGGTTTCCTAGGAGATCGCTCTGCCCTCGTCCCATAGTGCACATCTCTTTTCCAGGTGAGTGATGTACACACACCCAGATCTCCATAAACATGACTCATCGGACCAGGCCACCTTCCTCTATCGCTCGCTGGTCTGGTGCTTATTGTAGAAGCTTTTGTTGATAGACAGGGGTCAAAGTAGTCAGCAATTTGTGCTCTTTTAAAGAATTGGACAGACAGACTCACCTTTGCTCCCCAAGTGCATTAGTGAGCCTTTGGTCCCCATGACCAACACATCAACCTTGAGAACTGACTGTTTACTTGCTGCCCCATACATCCCACCAATTTGTCCGCTGCCATTGTGACAAGATCATCAATGTTATTCACTTTTATACCTTTTAGCGGTTTCAATGTTATGTCTGATCTGTGCATATAATATGGTGGTATGGAACCTATGACACAGCGAAGTCACAAGTCACAAATCAAGACAGGAGACGACGAGCAGCATGCAGCCGCTATATCAGTGTAAGCCAGTGGGAGACAGGAATAACTTATAATATAATAATAACTCACTCTATATCACTCTCCACCTTCTACTCATCATCAAACTCCTCCGCAATTACCACATCACCGTGTGTTAGGTAGAGCTAGAAAAAAAAAAAAAAGACTGGCTCTACAATTATAGATTCCCAGAGATTGCCAGTCAGCGTGGGAGAAGGAAATGTAAGAATCAGACAGTTAACATTTGGTCGGATTTTAGAATATTTCCCACATACCTTCAAAATCAGGTCACTTCAGTTTAAAGATGGTGTGAACACAAGACAATTCAACATTTGAACCAGTTTAGCAATGAGCCCAGAAGGTTTCATTGGTGTCTTTTATAAATTGGTTAATGTAAATGTTCATCTTTTTGCAAGTGATGATCCACAGCTGAGGTTCAAAGTACAGCATCTCTAGACTACTTTAATTCTCAATGATTTTACACACACACACACACTAAAAGGTTAGCCTTTTACTGTATGTGTTGCACTCACTCATCATCTAAATCCTGTATTCAGGGTCACGGGGGGCCTGGAGCCTATCCCAGGAGACTTGGGGCACATGGCAGGATACACGCTGGACAGGGTGCCAATCCATCGCAGGGCACAGACACACACACACATACATACGCTCACTCATTTACACACTATGGACAATTTGGGAACGCCAATTAGCCTAACCTACATGTCTGTGGATTGTCTGAGGAAACCCACCAAGCACGGGGAGAACATGCAAACTCGACTCACGGGAATCGAACCCAGACCCAGACCCTGGCGATGCAAGGCGACAGTGCTAACCACTACACCACCATGCCGCCACTGTATGTGTTTAGTTTAGTAAAAGTTTAGCCTATTCCAGGGAAGGCCAGGTATACACAGGATCACATGGCACAAGCACACGCACACACACATACAGACACACCCAATTATACATTATGGGCAATGTGGAAACACCAGTCAACCTCATGAGCATGTCTCTATAAGAGCTAATTTGCAAACTCACTTACTCATTCTTTATACTGTTTATCCGTACAGGGTATCGGGAGGCCTGGAGCCTACACCTTGGAAGTCGGGGCACTAGGTAAGGTAGGACCAAGGTGCATCACATGACACACACACACGCTCACTCACTTACATACTATGGAGATAATTTGGGACCTCCAATTAGACTTCCCTGCATGTCTCTGGACTTGTGGTAGGAAACTGGAGTACTCGGAGGAAGCCCACCAACTACACTATGGGGAGAACATGCAAACTCCAAGCACACGGAACCCTCGACGACAGAGGTGCCAAAAACGATCAAACAAGGATCAGGCAAGGCTGTTTTCTAGTTTATTTTACAACCAACCTGTTAAGCCTTAATTTCATAAAAACAGTACCAGTTTAAACTCATTTCTAAGGAGCCAATGCCACTCAAAGGAATAGAAATAATTGTTATTTTCTGATCAGTGAGGGCTTATAATATTGCTCTTACAACAATTTTTGAAATTGCAAATTCGGCCTTGAGCCTATTCCAGGAAAGGCCGGGTACCAACCCGTCACATGGCACAAGCACACTCACACACACTCACACACCCAATTATACACTATGTGCAATGTGGAAACACCAGTCAAGCTCCTGTGTCGGTCTTTAGACTGTGGGAGGAGTACTTGGAGGACACAAAAACATTCAAACAGAACATGCGGCCACAATGTAAAGAAAAACCCAAACTTTGAACATCCTGAGCATACTAGTACATGCATGTATGTTTATTTCATATATACATTTCAGATTATTATTACCTATATTTCTCGTTATCACCTGTCCCATGGATTGTGTTTGTCTCTAAATTGTCGGATTGTATGTTGGTGCTATGGTGAGGGAATGTTCCTGTAAAGCTGTCTCTCTGTGGGAAAAGCTCGACTAAGGCTGGGGGTTGTGGTGTTGGCACAGGGGTCTACGGCTCTAAGAAGTCAAATTACCTCTGAGAGTCGCTGAACAGCTCTGCGCACACCCACATGCTGCACACTCATTAATTGTGTATCACTAGCATATTAGCAAAGCCCGGGATCAAACACACACCCACATACACGAGCAGAAAAGAACCCCACAACTGGCCACTTTAACAGATCAACACAAAACTCTTCGACAAACTAACCATGCTCCACTAGTCTTGTGCACGAGCGCAACGAAGGACATCTACTAATGTGCTCAAATAAACATTCTCTCTATCACACACACACACACACACACACACACACACACACACACACACACACACACACACACACACACACACACACACACACACACACACACACACACACGTGGGGGCACTCTTGCGGGTCTCTAATGAAGCCCCAGTTGTGACGGCATGGAGGCGTCTGCGGCTCCGGCGGGATAATTATGCCGCTCCCTCGCAGCTGAGTTTGGCAGATGTAGGGGAGGGGTGCGCTGCGTGCCGTGGCGGCCATAACGAGCGCAGGGGAGCGGAGGTGGGATTCGGCACAGACCCCGCCATCCGCCATTAGCAGCTTGGCACCGTCACAAATGAGTGTTTTTCACCAGAGCACCGGGAAGGGCTGCGAAATTCCAACAAATTCGAGCGAACGCCGTAGCCGCCCAGAGAGAGAGAGAGAGAGAGAGAGAGAGAGGGAGGAAATCAAAACAAAAGCGAAGGAAGACAGAAGGAGAAGAAAAATGAGAAAGCAAGAAAAAGATAGAGAGAGAGAGAGAGGGGGAGACAGAGGTTTGCACCACCATGACCGGATTTGTCACCTCTCTCAGCAAAGGGAACGCAGAGCTCGGCACCATGGGAAATTACCAAATCAGAATGCATTGATTTTCTTCAGGGAGGAGGCAGGGAAAAGAAAAAAAAAAGAAAGAGTAGAGCGAGACGAGAAAAAAAAAAGAGAGAAGGGCTGGAAAACTGACATGGCTGAGAATTAAGTAGGAGATTGCATTAGACCTTTGTATTATAGGGAGCAGAGAGTGGCAGACATTTGTTGTGGGAGAAGGTGGCGTGTATAAAGGCGTGTTGTACACCTTTGGTATGCGGGGAGCGAGCAAGCAAAGCAAACTATTACCCCTCGGTGTCTCCGATGCCCTCTCGGCTTTCCCATTTGTCTCTCTTTGTCCTCATACAGTATCTTGTAATTACCCTTGTGTTGCCAAGACAAACCCATATGTTGCACTGTGTGACAGCAGCTTACAGTTAATGTATGACCATGAATGTGTGTGTGTGTGTGTGTGTGTGTGTGTGTGTGTCTGTGTGCTCTCTCAGGTACTACAGAGGTCTATTCTAGATCTATAACAACTATTCTGTCTTTTATTCTTTTAAACTGGAGGTCTGAGAACCGAGCTTGGACACCTGGATCCTCAGCAAAGATTTCATGCGTGTATCTTTTTTTTTTTTTCACTCGCGCGCTCATCCGCTGTCTCCGTCTCCATCATGCTAAATGATCAATTTCAAGGTGACCCCTGGCTGAATTACGGCGAGTGTTTTGTGTGAGCAGGCGGGCGGCTGCAGCCCGGTCCCAGTAATTAACACCAGCGCCTAATGAAGTCCAGCTGCTCGCCGCGCAGACCGAGCGCCTGCCAAAAACCAGGAGAGCCCCTGTCAGCCTTCCTCATCCTCCTCTCTCGAATATTCTTCGGCACTCTCCATCCCTCGCTCTATCCTTCTCCGAAGGTCAGCCTACCCCGTCGGTGCCTGCCCCGTCCGGCCTCTCTATTTCCCTCAACACCATGGTGGAAAAGCACTGACCCAGCATTCCTGCGCTCCTTCCTCCCCTTTTGTCACATCCCCCGGTCCCTGACGAATGTCCCCCGTTCCCTTCTCTCCTACTGATCTCCGTCCATCTCTACAAAGCCCTGTACTGTCTCATCATGCTGACTGTCCTCAGTTGTTTGCAAAGTTTTCGATGTCCACTCAGAGTCTAGAAGCATGGATCGAAGAAATCAAGGAACTTCATCGTCATACGCGTTCAGGGCGCGGGTTTCACCGGGAAGATTTGCGATGACTTTCGAAGGCGGAAAAATGAGACATTTAAAAAAAAAAAAAAAACCTTCCCTCTACAGCTTTGGCAATAAACGAGAGACGCCTTGCTTTTGTTTTACAAGCTGGCTCTGAGCAATACACACAATCTAATGTTTCATTTTAAACATACCCGGTGTAAAGGGTGTCACAGCGCGTAGCTTTAGGGCAAAGCCGTGTTTTAGATCAACCCCAACTCGGGTTAGACAGGATATCGTCTCTCTCCTTTTGCAGGCGTATTCCTTTCTTTTTATATTCTCCTTTCGCTCCGTCTTTCTCTCTTTTAACCCCTGAGCGCTCTCTTTCTTCCGGATCAAAGCTGGAAGCTCCTGTCAAGGAGGCACCTCTGTCTACTCCTCAGAGTGCTGCCTTTGAAGACACCGTCCCCAGGTGGCCGCTCTCTACCCACCCACACACACACACACACACACACACACACACACACGCGCGCGCGCACACACACAAACGCTAAGCAGACACAAAGCTCGGCTAGGCCTTCACCCTCGTGCTCCAGCCCTTCATCAAGAACGCTTTCTGCTTTCTTTGCTCATCTTTAAGAGAGCGCTGATGAACTGTGACATGCACCGGTTCCTCCTACTCACACTTGTGTACACACACACACGCACATAGCTTACAGTATGTGTAGGAGCACTATCACGTCAGACATCTGATGCTAATTATCAGGTAAGGTTTAAGAAGGATTTGGACGGGAGCAAAACATGCAGACCATTTAATCAGAAATGTTCTAATTAGCTTCACGCCCCTATTAGAGCTGGGGAGAAAGAGAAATACAAGCCTAGACATAAAGGTCAAGAGCTTCAGTTCATGCTCACATCAAACATCAGAACGGGGGGATGTGATCTCAGTGACCGCAGCAGAGCTGCTGGTGCCAGAAAGGCTTTTCTGTTTCGCTACTTTAGAACTTTTTCGAATTTTTACTGATATTTTTATCTAGTCAAATGTATCTAATTTTTTTAAATGACATAATAATAGTAATAATAATAATGATAAACTGTTAAATTTGTTTGGTTGCTTCATGCTTTATTTTAGCAAAATTATCTGCACATAAAAAGTGCTCTAAAAAAACAGTCAAATATTTCTAGGTTTAGTAATTTTATTTTTTTTGTAGGCTTATATGAAGATGTGAAGTCGACTAGATGCTTTTTATTGTTTGCTGTGTAGGTGTAATCAATCTATAAAAGAATCCGCTTGTGGTTCGAGATGTATGGACAGAAAAAAAAAGGATATCTTTTTTTTTTTGGTTCAGGGAATTCTGTCATATATGAGAACAATATAGTAAAGAAAATTATATAGAAATAGAAAAACAAAGACACCCAGATGCACTCGGATTTATTGCATGACACTTGAAACTCGTGCTTAATTAATGATCACTTTTTTACCGCTACTTTCGATCACGGTGTCAGTCAGTGCCAAAAGCATAAAGCAGTCTTTAAGCTCATGTCTTTGTTTTAATGTAATTGAATCCGCTGCCTTTGTAATAAATCCTTCAACTGCAATAGAGACAGTTTTTAAAAAACTGGCAAATTTGTACCGCTGTTACGTTTTTTCCTGTGCACGGCAACACACTACTATCTTCACGGCCATCCTCATTTTTGCCTCCTCTTGAGGCGTCCGTATTCAGACTTGGTTTGTAATCGGATCGCACCCATCAAGCCAAACTAACATGCGCGCTCCCAGAACGCGTCGTCATACGGGTGTAGGTTCCTTCCACCAGCTGCGACAGATGCTGTTGTCGCTCGAGAAAATAAATTCAGAATACTTAACGAATTAAGCGAGGAGCTAATTGCGGCTGGCCTGCGTTCATTACGGGCACGAAGGCGGGAGGCTTGTTTGTCTTTTTAACAATTAACTCGGCGGAGGGAGGAGAGGCTGAGCGGCTCGCGCCGTTATCCCGCCCTCCTCTGCACAGCAGCTGCATCGGCCACACCTGGACGGGTCTGGGATGGGGAACAGAGAGGGGCAGGTGCACCCCTAGAAGAGCTACCCGAGTTCTCCACTCACGTACACACAAACACACACACACAAAAATGGCCCCTCCGACTTTCACCAGGAATAACACACTTGTGCAGGAACACATGTTTGGTGCATAATCTAACAGGTCTATCCTTTTATGCACGTCACACACATGCACACACACACACAATCCCAGACACACCTGTACACACATCCGCACAGTCTCAGCGGCACCGGCCACTAGCGCGGCTGATTTTCCATTCTGTTCCCACACCTTTTGGAGGAGGCTCCCCCTGAGCTGTTCTCTTATAGATCTCCAAACAGCTTGTAATTACTTTTAATAAACAGCATAAGAAGCAAATCAAGCGCAAACGTGGCAAAATGAGCTCTCGGGGGGATCAGACGCCACTCAGCCTTGCAAACAAACATTTGGGCAAAACATTCCTACCTCTCTCTCTCTCTTTCCTTTTCAACATGGCATGCTTTGCGGCAGCTCGTCAGAGAAAGGGATAATAAAAAAAAAAAAAAAACAGGATGGAGAGACCAAGCTTAAAGAAGGCACACGTACTGTATATGCATGAATATATAAATGATTGATGGCGGCTAATAAATAAGATGCACTGACATTGACAGACGAGCTTTCCTTAAAATCTGGACCTTTGCTCGCAATCCCCGTGTCCCTCCGTTCATCCTCTCTTGCAGTATGCCCCCTCTATGATAGCCCCCAGTGCAACCGCGCATGGCCCCTTGGAAGTTCCGCTCGGCTGGTTCCAGGTGTTGCGGTCTGGGCATGTGGGGCTCCTCATCTGTTCCCACAGTCGCACATTTAGCACGGAGGAGAAAAGCGCTACACCACCATCAAGCCGCTAGACCTGCCCTGCATCTCTGCAACGCCTGAAAAACCCTTTTTGTAAACCCTTCATGAACAAAGCACCCGTGCCCACCCGCCTCGACCGCTCGCATCTCTCATACTCGGAGGACCAATTTTAATCTGACATTTTACTCCAGAATATTTGGTTCAAATTCAAATTTCAAATTCAAATTCAAATTTTATTTGTCACATACACTGTAAGTATGTTCCCATGAAGCATGTGCTATTTATCATTCCATAATGCTCTTCTAAATGTCAATCATTGGCTATGCTTACATGGACAATATTTCTTTAATCTGATTGATATCACTCTGATTAGAGATTCAAACGTAACTGTTTACTTAAATGCTGATCTGACAAGACGGGTGTGTATGTGTGTGTGTGTTTAATCAGAATGTAAGTTTCTGACATGGTTCTTTCCGTTGTTAAGCGTTTCATCTACCAGAAATATAGAACAAAATATAAAATATAACTAAATTTATTTATTTTTTTTAGGTTAGATTTACATTTTTTTTGAGAAATTGATTTTGGTTACAAGAACTCAGCCTCATCTATGATCGGTAAGATGCATTACCACATGTGAAAAATAGGCCAATCAGTGCCCCAGTCAGAGACCCTGTAGATGAAAGTTCAAAATGAAGAGTGGCAGAGAGTTGTTTGATTTCACAGAGTTTACTTATCAGGAACGGAGGTCAAAGTTTCCTTCCTGGAAATCTCACATAATGTTACCCCCACATGGGATAACACATTTATTGCGACATGAGAGAAATGATCGGATCAAGTGTTTACATGGCCAATATTTACCTACTGGACAGATTCTCAAAGGTTTACACCACCCGTCTCATGCAGATTGAAAAAATCATTCCGATCCCGTTTCTGTTCCAAGCACGCTAGCGGGGCAATGGTGACTCAAACGGCTAAGTCCCCGTATTACTCAGCATTAGTTCGAATCTCAGCACTACTGCTCAGCAACTGCCACTGTTGAACCCTTGAGCCAAGGCCCTTAACACTTTCTGCTTCAGGGGAACGCTATCCTGGCTAAACCCACCTCCCTAACTGGGATATCAAAATAAATAAATAAAATTTTAACTGTATTCATTCAATCACATTTTTTCCATAGATAAACCTAATATTTAAACCTGACAATCGCACCTTTACATGCAGGATCACGAGCAACTGGAATTCCGTACAAGTCAGCTGGGTCTTTCACTTATTTCCCACAATCCTCTAGCGTGAAGTGTTTGAAGCAATTGAAACTTCTTCTCTTGCATCTCACTCCACACAACAGAGACATCAGTGGCTGATATTAGTGACACTTGAAAGACTGTTGTAGTCGCAATAAAGATGTGTGTGTGTGAGTGTGTGCGGAGAATGAAGAGGCCTGGTGTCATCTATAACCACATGCACATGGCCCTAGGCTAGATGCAAACACACACACACGCACACTCGTACGCCCTCCTGATACTCACACAGGCACTTAGCGGAGTGAGCTATCATCCGCATTATCCGCATCCATTGACTTCTAAAGCTTCTTGAGTGCTGCCTCATTAAATCTTCACTGACACAGGGAGGACGCACCAGGCCCGTATCACCTGCCGTGCATGTGTGTGCGAGTGCGTATAAGGTCTTTTCATTTTTTTTCCGTCTCCGACCAACTGCACAGACACGGCCGTGAATGACGGCTACACACGGAGCAGTCAGCGATTTCGCCGCGCGTACTCTGCTTGCTGGTGGACTGCAGGTATTCCTAACATTTATTCGAAACTCGAAACCTCGGAATTCATCATTTTACAGACCTCTGATTTCTCGTGACATGCTCGGTGGCTGCTGCACCGTCTCGTTTTTCATATTATTCATTGAGGTATAACCGATATTGGCACGAACACACTGTGACATCACCACGGGGTCAAATGGCAGTCTGGTGTGTGATGTTGCCATGGCGACTGGTGCACTTCATGCTTCAGGCATTGGGCTCGTTGGGACGAATAAGTAAGAGTCATGAGTGAGATGTGCCATTAGCTCCAATCTCTGGAGAGCTCTTCTGTTCAGGTGTGCATGTATGTATTTGTGTATGTGTATGTGTATATATATATATATATATATATATATACAGTATATATATATATATTGATATATTGGAGTGTGTGCTCCCTCATGCCCCTAGACCCGCCTCATGCAAAAAACAACCACGTAGGAGGTGAATGAATGTTTACATAAAAAGTGAAAAATGGGAGGTGCATGAATGAATGAAATGAAATGCTCATGTGCTTCTCAACCATTCTCTTAAAATTATGAGTGATCTGGACATGCATCGTGTGGTATACTTTACACCCACTACTTATACGTCCCTTTGCACTCTGTGCAGTGTGTGTGTGTGTGTGTGTGTGTGTGTGTGTGTGTGTACTGTATGTGTGTGTTTGCGAGGGGGATTATGGAGAGAGATGGGCGACAAACCTGATGGCAGCTTGGCAGGCTCTCCTGAGGCACATCCGACAGGCAGGGAGGGGTGGAAAGAGAAGGCAGGGTGACAGTTAGTCAGCAGCTCCATGATCATATGGGGGTTAGATGGGGGACATGGAACAGACATGGGGATTATTATGGGGTGGCTGGGAAGGATCATTCACTGTGAAAGTGATGAAGGGTGGTGATGCATCTCATACATACTGCAATTTAATGTAATGTAAATGATTCTCTACGCCCTATATAGTTTATGCAATATTCACATGAGCCAACTTACGACCAGTAAGGCGTTAAACTACTTTGCTTGTGTAGATTTGTAAAATGACCTGTGTGATAGTTCACACCTGTACGCTAGGTGCAAATTGAATAGCGATCTTGAAGCATGTGGAAACCTCCCGCCCCGCACCCCCCCCCCCCCCCCTTCCCCCGACCCCAACTCCCCTCTGCCACCTTTCAAACTAGGAAGACATGGCCTAATGAATCCTATCATATTTAATAAATGAAAAATGTCAATTTAAATATGAGGTAGGATTAAAGTAAGTGACAAAATGTAACACTGATACAATAAAATGGGAAAAAAAATTTGAGCCTAGTATACTATTTCACATGAACAGTCCAAATTGTGTTATTCATTATATTAATTTAATATCTCTGCAAACTGAAAATTTATTAGCCGCATGCCTATAAAACAGTACTTCCCACTACAGTATTAGTCACATTGTGATTTTTTTGACACATATTGCGACTGCGATATTAACTTTGATGCTTAATTATTTTCTATTCAAACTTATTTATCTAGGCTGAGAGTAAATGACGGCGCATAGAATTTCATTAAAAGGATGTTTGCCAATATTTATGTATCACCTCAAAAGTATTTATAAAATATACAAATATTTGAGCTACTGACAAACTTTACATAAATTGTCAACTCTGTGTATATCAGCTGTAATAAACTGCAGCCTTTCGAGATTTAATAATTGCTTAGGCCCATACTGCAATGTAGATTTTTTTTATGCGATTAATTGTGCAGCACGAATGTAAGACAGGTCATATTATTTTAAGACATCAGATTTATTTGTTTAATGTCCTATATATTGCATACGACATTTCAAAGTTTTTGTGTGTAGTTACTGTGCATTATGAGGGGAAAAAATAATTCCGAGGGAAAATACAGTGCTTGTTAGTCAGCTTGGTTTAATATCACTACAATCATTTTGAAATCATTTCAATTTGTCTGTTTAATGAATTTCAACTCATTTAATTTGTATTTTAACAATAAAATTGTCTCCCGGGGAAATGTGTGCGCTTTTTTGATTTCACAGTCTGTATAGTTTATAATTGAGACCCACCCTTGTTGTACATCCTCAGAATAAACATCTCAATTTCACCTTAAATACAGTAATATAATGTGTAAAATTCACATGGATATTATTTGTGCAGCAAGTCACGATGGTATTTGGTCTTGGATCGGAATGTTTTTTTTATTTTTTTTAAATCAGCATAAAAAGGAGAACAAATATAATTTTGCTTTCCATTTATAACTTGTAGAACCTCTGCCAGTGGTCTTAAATGGAAATTTTTTAAATGTCCAAGGGTGAAATAAAATATTCATTATTCAGTTGTTTAAATTTAAATTTAAATGCAATATGAGAATTCCTTTTTTTATAATGTGGGCAGATTATTTTTTCACTCACTTTTATGTAAAATAATAAATTAAATAATAAATAATATAAAGGAGTAATAATAAAATAATAATAAATACTATTATAATAATAATAATGATAATAATATCTTGGTTATATAAAAAATCCAAATTTACTAAAACAATGTATATGCATACATACCGTATATATATATGCACATATATAAATTATTGTAGCATGTATATACATAGAGGGCTTAGGGATATTTTATCTGGCAACCCAGATTGTATTTTGTATGGTTCATATGGTTCACGTGCATTTCGAGCCGTCGGGTGAGATCGGAGTTGATCAGATCACTGATCAACTGTGATCCGTTACACCACTCATGGCTTTAATTTCAGCGTTCATCCCTCTGTACATGTTCTACCTTACAAACTGGCCCTAGGTAACAACTACGTGTGCTGTAATAATGAAATATGATGTAGGATAAATGAAAGCATTCTATACAGTAAGTGGATTCTACCAACCCACACATATGCTTTTAAATTCTTAACAGTTTTACTGAATAGTTTGTGCCAGACTAATACTGTTATCACAAACATGGTGCTGTCTAACAACTGCCAGTCAATGGTGCCAGACTTAATACAGTGGCTGGCTGGAGTGCATATCATGGACCAATACAAGCTGTTTCAAATGATTCAGCAGCACGATTTTATTTCTGTAGCATTTTTTTTTTTTATACTGGCACAAAGCAGTTTAACAGAAAATCTAAATAACTTATTGCACTAGTTTTTACACTTTGGTCACAGTTCTGGATTTGTTTACAATAAGGTGTGATGGCAAATGAGAGGAATAACACCGGGTGCTAGACAATCATTCTTTGCACAGTTCATTATGCAATACTATGCCATACCACGCTTCTGTTTGTCTGTCAGACTTTCAGAGAGAGAGCGAGAGAAAGAGAGATGGACAGAGGGGGGTGTAGAGGCTGACTACAGCTCAATTCACTAATAAAGGCAGATGAAAGTGAGGTTAAACACAATATGCTAATTGAAATGTGTTGGCTGATTAAGGGCGATTGAGAGGCGAGTGGGCGTGCTGTGAGTTCTGGGCGATGGTGATTAGTGCGGCATTAGTGTCTGCATGCTTTTCCTCGTGATGTACAGAACAGCGGTATGGAGAGAGAATGTGTGTGTGTGTGTGTGTGTGTGTGTGAGAGAGAGAAAGAAACAGAGAGGGGGGGGCAAATGGGGAGGGAGGTGAAATGAGTAAGTCCCTTTCCGCCGCTCCATCCTCTCTCCTTCTGTCCATCCACACACACACACACACACACACACACACACACACACACACACACACACACACACACACACACACACACACACACACACACACGCGCGCACGCACACATTTCAGCATTCTGCCCACACATTCAAAGAATAAGAAAACTAGAGAAAAACAGCAGAGCCCTGAGGAGACTCTAACGCTCGAACAAACATACCAAAGAGCAGAGGCAGTGAGGCTGCACTGCCTAGCAAAACGGAAACGCTCCAGAACATCTCGCCTTATCACAAGGAATGTCAAGTGCATGTCAAATTCAGAGCACAGGATGCAGTGTAGGCCTCAATACTCCACGAATTGTTTTAGTTGCTCTGTGTTGTTTGTTGCTTTGTTTGCTGCTTGACTCAAAATCTTTCTCTCTCTCTCTCTTTCTCTCTCTCTCTCTCTCTCTCTGTCTTTGTGTGTGTGAGTCTCTCAGGAACACAGCTCCTTTTTTCTGCGGGCTTTATTGTTTTCCGCTGTGCAGCTGCAGACCCTCGGGATGCCCCCTGCAGGTGTGAGAGCACGTGAGTGCGGCTGTATGTTTTGGGCTATGAGTGTGTGTTTGTGTGTTTAGTGGATGCACGCTTCCCCCCCTCCCTCCCCCAACCAGCAGGGTGCGCCACAATGCTTGGGGAGGCACCAAGGAGGGAAGCGTTAAATGGAAACTAAAATTCAAACCTGAGCGCTGGCATATCTGTGATGTCTAAACGCGCGCGCGCACGCACACGCATGCATGCGCTCACATGTGCCTTGTGGGGGTAACCCAGCAGAGAACCTTGAAGCTCGGTGGGAATCTGCTATATTTAAATGAATATAAAGTCACTTGAACGACTATAAACAATGATTCGTATTTAAAGAAGCAGTAAAAATGACCGTGTCACGAAATATTCATGGCTGATCTGGCTTTTCGTTCATTCTTCACTTTATCTGTTTAAACCTGTAGACACAATCCCACTCCCTTCTTTTCCATGCGCTGTCCTCGTGGAGCTTGCACGTCCTTAGTAATGTAGGTATCATAATACAGAGCAGCGCCTTGCTGTCACTCACGGGGGAAATGAGAGGGTCCAAGCCGATCCTTTCATAATTTAGGACGAGCTGGTGGACAGGATGGAATATTATCAGTCTTATTACTGCGATAATATGCATCTCAAGCTAGGATGGCATAATAAGTGGCACTGGCTTTATGGCATGACATTAAGGGGGTGATCAACCCCAACCCCAGCAGCCTTCTTGACATGAGCCCTAAACCGGACTCTCAAGGATTATGACAGAATAACAGAACGAGACAAAAGTAAAACATTGGCAGAACAGGTGAAGAGGTGTCGCAATTCACTAATAAAAGCAAATGAGAGAGAGAGAGAGAGAGAGAGAGAGCTAAAGATAGGACCTGAGAGGACTTTCATCTTTTTTAGTCATCAACATCCTCAGCATGTGCGATGGATTTAAAACATCTCTGTTTTTGTCTGAGAGGAAACAGAAATCTATCAGGATTAAATTATACAGCGGGAAGTGTCTGGTTTTGAGCAAAACATCCTCCCTAAAGGCAATCCAGCCACGGCTAGAATTACTTGTTCCTCAGGAATGCAATCGCATATTGACCTCATATCAGTACACACCTAACACACTGATACTTCTTCCGTTGTATGGAGGCATAATTAACAGGTTAATGAGACGGTACGCAGAATTAACCTGGTACTATTTTAGATGTCAAGTTTAAGTGTACATGAGGCATATTGTGTACATGTCATGTGATAAATATATAGTTGAGTTGAGAAATATTCCATTAAATATGAAACATCACCAAACAGCAAATCAATTTACTGGGTTAAGCTTCTTTAAGAAATATTCGAATGCGTTAAAGGTATTCCAACGAGAGCGCAGACATATTTGCGATGTTATCTTCGTGTTCATTGTCAGCTCGTGAATGCTGCATGAGCCAACCATGTGATGTATGGGGATTGAAGTCGGAGGAGAAATTATTCAACTAGAATGTAATTTAATGTTGTTTTATTTCTGCTAAGATTGATGTGGTTGCCTTGGGACAAATTCTGTTGCATAAAGGAAAACAAAGTGTTAGGTCAATTTTTAGATATTGAGATATCAATAAAAAAAATTGCCACATATAAGTGATGGTAAAATATTTATGCTGAAATAATCATGTTTCATGTTGGGAGATGACATTCAGATAAAGCTGCTGCCTCCTACAGTATGTTCAGGTTCTGCGTGTGGATGCTGAGCTTAGGTTATTGCCAGTGTAGGGTTCCTGTGCATGGTTTCTTAATGGGATGTCTGGTTTTCTCTCATTTCCTTAAACATGTTTATGGGTATTAAGTTAAATTGCACCGGTGTGAACGAGTGTGCCAATACTGTAAGGTGGTGTCTTCAGGTGGAATTCTGTCTTACTGTGTATTTCTGCGTTAAACCCAGTGAACCTGGGATAAGGTTTGGGTGAACAGTGACCCTGATATAGAAGTATAGATAAAAAAGTTATGGAAGACAAATGAGTAAATATGCTGGTTCAATCGACAAGCAGAATGAATAAGCTCTCCCAATCCTTCAGGTTGCCCTGGGGAACAGTGATATGTTCATGCCCACCATCTACACCAGGCAGATTATTTAAAGAGGACAAATAATGCTAAATTCCCTTTTACATTTTTTTGGTCTGCTTTTTGTCCTTTTTACATTTTTGTATTGGTCAGCGAATTAAACAAGCTGGATTTTCCTCCATTGTGACCTCATAAAAGCAGATACCCTTCCCCAGCCTTGAAATAAAGGAAGTTTGAGGTCTGAAGAAATGCATTTTCTGAGGGGTATTTCAGCTGCGGCATTAACACACACTTTGGGAGAGCACTGAGACCTATATTAACTTGTGAAAGAAACAGTAAAAGATGGGACCTTTATAGCATTTTTTAACACTCCTATTCCTCTAGACCATGGTAGCCTTAAACCTAAGGCCAGTCAATCCACTCAAACTAACTCCCATTCAAACAACATGCAGTCAAGACACTTGGAACTGACAAAAATAGTACAGAAACCATTATAGACCTTAATCAGTTCTTGTGAGTGTATGAGTTATTTTTTTAGGAGGAGGAGGAGGCTCTTCCCAGAGATTGGTGTATTTGAATCCGGAGCTCAAGGGGGTCCGCCAGTGGAGCAGAGTGACGGCAAAGGAAATGACACAGGCTGCGTGACTGCACAGCAGTGGGGAGATCGCAGGTGGGAGAATGAAGGAGAGAGGAGGAGCAGATGTTGCAGGTTTGACTGGTTAAACTGATTGAGATGAGGTGTCATCTCTGCGGTAATGATCATTCAGAGACGACAAAAAAGCAAGGGTGGGAAAAGTAGAGAAGGTGGGAGGGTGGTGAGGAATGATCACACCTACACTTTCGGGAGGGAGGTTGTGATAGAGCGACAGAGAAAGGTGTATCAGCAAACATCCAGGAAAGAAAGGTAAAAAAAAAAAAAGGCTGTGTGAGGAGTGTGTGAATATTATCAGTGTATGATATTTGTCGATTATATTTTAAGTGTAAATGGGAAAGGATGAAACAGCAAAGAGAAAGAATGGGAAAAGGTGAGTACACACCTAAACCCATACATGAGCCAAGAAAACAACATGTAGTGTCAGGATACCAAAGGATTCAGCCAATTACTAAAAATGCATTCAAATACAGATGAACAACAGATTGAGAAACATGGGATTTAACAAACCCTTAATCGCATGCTGAATATATATATACAGTATATAGGTAAGAGAAAATATACAGACATTTATGTTAAGGAATTCGATGAGAAAAAAAAAGTGTCTGGAATATCAAACCCATATTATAGCCTCAGAAGTCATATATCAAAGCTGACAGATAGTGTAGCTTTTTAATGATTGTTTTGTAATCTCTGACAAAAAGGAGAATGGTGGAGTGAGAGCACGCCGCAGTCAGAGCTCCTCTGTGATCTCGTTGCAATTTTCTGCCAGCTAAGGCGATGTCTGATAAAGGTTAATACACGGCGCTCTCTTTATTATGTTATGACGTCATCAATCTTTGAAGGAGGTGAAAAAAAAGAAGAAGAAAAAAACACGCAGAATAATCTGCCTCAATTCCATAATTAATCTCCTCCAGCTTTTCTGACAATTATGAGGTTAATTAAGCCAAAATTCCCTTCATGGCAGCGGAGAGGCAGGTGATTCTCCTGCTCCTTAACCACACAGGCCTTCTATCGTTACCATGATCAGGAGAAGAGGGGAAAATGTGTGTGGAGCACTTAGTGTGTAGTACATATTGCACTGTAGTGATGGGGGAAAATTGATGCAATGACATATCATGATTCTTTTTTATGGCAGTACATGTTTTGTCAAAATCAAAACTTTAAAATATTTTTTTAATATATATGTTTGCATTTGAGGTGGTAAATTATTTCTGTTCATCTATAATCCTACAGGTGATGCTCTCTAAACTCCTTACAGAGTGGAAATTTATAAAATCATGATACCCATGGAACCTATTGTTTCGTGTGGTCCCTGCTGATTCCCATCCCTACTGCACTGTCAAGGTTTAGAAGAAGAGTAATGGGACTTAGGTAAAACATGAACTGATTATGTGGGTAAACTGACTGAACATGAACATGGCCAGGCATTTAAGAAGACGTCACTTCTGGAAGGTTAAGATTTGAGACCTGACTAGCTGAGAAATAAGGTATCATAAGTAATCCAATATGCAGTTGTTCCACTTTAGAAGGAACTGTCATGTACTGAGAAGTCGCTAAGGCTCAGTGTGTTGTACCATTTGTGCTGAAAAATTTCTCAAAGGCCCTGCTCGTTAATCTACACTACAGTCTGCTGCTGCAGCAACTATTACTTTAAGGATAAAAGAACCGACAGAGGAAGCGAATGCTAAGGAACACTGCATCGCTAAACCACCACCACACTCTAGGCCATGGCTTTGAAAATGTCATCCACCTGGTAAAAATAACTACAGTCTGATTCAGCACATTACCGCCCTAACGTCTCATCAACATAGTTGAACCATTGGCAAAACATAATTAGAGCAGGCAAAGAGACAATTTGTGGCTTTGATGTTGCCATCTTTTGTTTAATCCGAACCATGTGCCTAATCCTATTAAAAATTGTCTTCGGTTACCAACAAACTGTAATTGTATCCATCAGAGCACAATTCGCGAATAATATTATTTCTTCCACACACTCTAATTTGCAGCATAGTCAGTTAGATGATGTGTATTTGTAGCCCACATGGTTTTTAAAAAGAATAAACTACATAACACAGTGTAATTATCCAAGATAATATCTGGGATGAAGTGAAAGAGAGAGAGAGAAAAAAAAACAATAAAACAAACAGCTGACCTAATTTTTTGGCCTTTGGAGAAGGAGCGAGACCTGCAGTCCCAGCCTTGGCTGTATGGTGAATGGTGAAGGGTTACCACAGCAATCAGACCTGCAGCCGCAGCCTCAGCTGCGCACTCAAGTGTTAAACAATGGAACAGCTGTCGCGAGCGACATCTGCGATCCAGAAATAGAGCTGTTCATTTCACCTGTCTGTCTCACACCTGTGTGCAGGGAGTGAGAGGGCTAGGCAGGGCTACGAAAGGAAAGAAGGAGGAGAGCCTGGCGAGCAGTCACGCACTCACAACAAAGCATGCACCTTCACACTTACACACACACACTACAGACAAAACAAGGTGTTCACTCACCAATCATGTGATTGGCCACGTGGATCTGAATCTCACGTTCTGTTTCAAAGGTCATTTGGCATTTGATGCATTGATATGTTTTCTTCTGTAAAACAACACACAGGTAGAATGGAACTTAAAACATGTAGTTTAACACATCACACTACAATGACAATAACACAGTTTTTATCTTCTTATGAACTTTTTTTTTCTGGTTACACTGATCCAAGACAAACACTGAGTTACCTGGGAAATTCAGCATCAATATCTAACAGACTAAACAAAAAGCGTACAATGGCACAGTATGACGACTGCTTAACCTCTTGGGTTCATGAATTCAACCATCTTTGTTAGCGTTTTGAAACTACACCAAACTATTGCTGTTAAAATGTTCCTGGAAATATTAAAGATCTAAAATGCACTGCTTATCAATGTTTAACACTTACTTTAGGAACAGGTGAGGCATCTGTTGCTTTTTTAGCCACACTGGTTTCTGGACTCATCTCTGGATGGTCTACTTGAACGTGGCTCTCCAGATCCTCCACGGTCTCAAACTTCACAGCACACTCAGGGCAGCGTAGTCCAGAAGACGCTTTCTCTCCTGGCTCTTGAGGGGTTACGACGCCACTCGGTGACTGACCATTAGTGCCTCGGTTCATACAGACAGCACACAGCCCAAAAGGCAGGCCATTGACATCCAGCTTGACCAATTCCTGTTTGTTCTTGAACTCTTTCAGACAGAGGGCACACTTGTATAACTTGTGAGGCTGTAGCTGGCCATTGGGTGATGATGAGGCTGAACCCCCTCCCCCACCACTGCCACCTGAGGAGGAGAGCTTCTGCATGTGGAATGTGCCATGAATTTTCAGCTCCAAAGTGGAAGTGACAGTCTGCATACAGACCACACACCGGAAACCTGTCAGGGAGTTCCTCAGGTCAGGATGCATCTGGCAGTGTTCAATAAACTCCTCCTCACTTTGGAGAGGCATCTTGCAGATGCGGCAGGTGCCTGTGTCCAGGCTCTTGCTGTGGGTGACTTTGTGCTCTGTGAGTGTGAGTAGAGACGGGAAGCGTTCCCCGCAGATGGGGCACATGTAGTGCTTGGCTGGCCCACGGTGAGTCTGGGCATGTTCTCTTAAGCCATTCTCAGAAAAGAAGGTTCTTGAACAGACGTTACACTTGTGATTACCCTTGATGAAGTCAGCCTTCTTTTTGCGGGACCCTGCATCATCCTCACCAGGCCTAATATTGTGATCACGCAGTCGATGATTTTGGAGTAGGGACTCCATAGTGTATGCTGCACCACAGATGTCACAAGCATACATTGGCTCTGAGGCATCTAGTTCTTCCTCTCCTCCACTGGCTTCATGGCTGTTGGCTGTCTCCTGAGCCCCTCCCTTCAAGAGCATGTTCTGTAAGTCGGCCTGTTCTGCTGCTGCAGTTGAACCTCCCCCTCCTCGCTTAGAACTTTGACTCACACCATTCGGAGTTCCATTTTGACTTCCTCCATTTCCATTGCCATTTCCTCCATCAAACATGCAGTGTTTCTCTCTGAGATGTCTCTCCAGCAGGACAATAGCATGGAAGGCCTTCCCACAGATTCGGCAGTTAAATTTTTTACTGTGGGTAGTGATATGGCACTGAAGCTCAACCTCTGTACCAAAACTCTCTCCGCAGAAGATACACTTGCGAGCCTTGCTGGCAACACCTGGCCCAGTGGGTTGACTTAGGTGACTGTGCTTCACATGCATCTGCAGATCACTCTCCTTGCGAAAGTCCCATGCACAAGCCGTGCAGCGGTACATTTTCTTCTCATTGCTGTGTTTGACAGCCAGGTGGACTTGGATGGACACCTTGGAGTCAAATACCTCCTGACACAAAGTGCAGTGGTACAGAACAAAAGTGTGCATGTCTAGCAAGTGCTTTTGCAAATCATCAACAGAAGAGAACTGCTTGTCACAGCTCTCACAGACATACTGTGTTGAGGTGGTGGTGTAGTGGATAGTCAAGTGCTGCACCAGAGACTCCTGAGAGTCAAAGTCCTCTTTGTTGCACTGAGGACAAGACTGTCTTCTCAGCAGTAATTCCAGGTGGGACTTAAGGTGAGCCTGAAAGCTTTCAAAACTAGTAAAGCGAAGATCACACTGGTTGCAAGGATAGTCCCCATTAGCACTTGGAGGAACAGAATCAGCAGCCACTCTGTGGCGTTTTGGGGAGGAAATTTCCACATCTGAAGAAGCAGGACTTAGGTCTACCACTTTGACCTTGCGCTTGTTGTTAGCCAATGGAATGTTTTTGTGGTTCTCCTTGATGTGTTTAGTGAGCTTAAGTAAGGAACCAAAGATGGGAGAATTGGTGCAATAGGGGCAAGAATATACTTCCATGAAGGACTGGGAAGGCTGCAGTACAGGAGACTCCATCTTGGTGACACCACTTGCATTGTTACAGTGGGTCTGCTGGATATGTTCAGTGAGGGATGATTCTGTAAGGAACCCCATGGAGCACTGATTACAGAAGAAGGCATGGTTGCCCTCTAGAGTGGTAGAGCCAGCAACCACACCACTAGGCATGATGGTGTGAGAAACACGGATGTGCTCTTGGAGACTATTGATATCAGCAAACATGTCTGGGCAGTAATTGCAGTGAAAGGCAGAAACATTGCTAAATTGCACAAGGGGAAAATTGGAGGCAGAGCTGCCACTGGATCGATGTGCTTTCCGTACATGCTCATTTAAATTGTACAGTGTTGGCAGGGTGTCCAGACACAGTTGACAGGTGTGGCTTTGCTGAGGTTTGTCTGCATGAATAGTCTTCAGGTGAATCTCCAGAACAGCCAGACTATTGAAATCTCTCTTGGAGCAATAAGGGCAACTATATGTCACCTTTCCTGACCAGCCTCCCTCATCATGGTCAGAGGATGGGACTAATTTGCGTCTGCCCTGTGCAGGCTTTAGGGTTGAATCTGGAGTGGATCCTCTTTCAAGAGAGGCACTGGAGTCAGGAGTGGCACTGCTCATGGATGCTACACTGCCCAGCACTGGATCAGGACTGGCACTGTGGTTGCTGGAGTCAGGCTGTCGGTGGCTGTCCAGGTGGCAGTAGACATCTTCTACAGATGTAAACTGCTCTGCACACATGGGGCACTTATGTTTCTTGTTGGCATGAGTTCGGTCGATGTGGGTGAGTAAGGTGCCTTCGTCACTAAATATCTCAGGACAGTGGATGCACTGTAGTTCAGCCCGGTCTGAAAGCTGAGGGTGGCGTGTTAGTACATGCTTCTCTAACTCATCTGTTTGGCTGAAGGTCTCCTCACAGTAATCACACATGTATAGGTCCTGGTCTTGGTCAGCTACATCACCTGTGGACCCGTCACGCTTGACCTGGTCTTTTTTTGCCACGTGCTCCTTGTTTTTTCTGTGAGCCTGCATGTGGCTCTGTAGTGAGGATGTAGAGGAGAAGCCACGCTTGCAAATGCTGCACTTAAAGGGCTTGCTGGAACTGTGCGTCTTCAGATGGATCTTTAGGTGATCACTACGTGAAAAGGCAGCCTCACATTCCTGGCAGGTGTACTTCTTGTCACCAGTGTGCAGCTTGACATGACGGTCACGGCTCCGCTTATGTTTGAACAGCCGACTGCAGAAGGTGCACTTAAAGGGGAGCTTGTCGCTGTGAATTTGTTCGTGGCGCTTCAGGTAGCTAAGACGGCTGAAGGACTTATCACAGAACTGGCAGGGATAGGGAAGGCCAGAGCCTCCTTCCTCCTCCCCCATGCCCAGATCGCAACAGCCATCCCCTAGCATCTGTGATGGCGATGCCACGTCTTTGCTGGAGGGAGAGGACGCCACCCAAGAGAGCCCTGGGTCATCGTCACCATCTGCAATGCAAAACACAGACAGAATAAAAATTATGAGAGAGAAAACACTGTCTACACAGAGATAAATAAGTAAATAAATAAACTCCCAGGGGTATGGAGAAATAAGGACAGAAATTTATTTTGCATTCTCTTACAGTTCTTTTGCAAAAAAAAGAAAAAAAAGAAAAAGTCATCCTTCTGTTTCAGGTTTGGATTTGCAGTTAAAACTTCTCAAATGTGATTAGAAAAACAAAATCAATTTATTTGTTTACATAAGATACATATGCATTTACAGTACATATGGCAGATGCACTTACATCCAGAGGCACTTACATTCAAGTCATTTATTACATTAATTGAGAAGTAGATGGTTATAGAGATTGCACAAGGGATCATATACATCTTTTTTTGCAGATATTTGAACCAAACTATACTGCATATCACCCTATTGTTGAAATTTGATGGGGTTTAACACAGAATGAGAAAAATCCTTATTTAGCATCTCAACTAGCAACCTTCAAAGGTAGGGACTGAGCTCATGACTTATTGAGCAGGGATGATGCGTGTGAAGAGTCCTACTGTGGCAAAGACAAACACGGAATTTTCTATCGCTGCCTGTTTGGTTTATTTTGCTCACAAAAGATGCACACTTTATGTGCTGATAAAAAACTCTGGCATTTCACAACCCCAGATGTTCCCAGAGATGAGCTGTTGTAGCATTCAACTTGCAAGCTATAAACACAGTCATGGACACTGGAAAAAAGTTGGGTTTGACATGTTAAATGTTGGTTCACAAATGTGCATGCATAAATTAGGTAAAATTCTGTCTGTCAAGCTCATATGGAATACGGCAGGAATAATAATAATAATACTGCATTCAGCTGCAACTCTTCTTAGTTTAAATACCCTGTATCGAATGCATTTTGAGACATTCCATGTTATATTTATTAAATCCATACCTAATAGTTTTCATGGAATATACATTATTTCAATCCTGAAACACAGTGGTCAGTAACTTACTTTTTTTTTCACACATAATGAGAGTAAATGCCCTTTTTTATTGTCATTTTGTCATTATCAGATGATAATGTTTATAGAATTATGAAGTAGCCTAGTATTTTTGTAATGTCTGTAATTAAATATTTGCATATCTCCTCAGTGACAAAACTCCTTAAAAAACCCCTCCACTATCCACCCCCCCCCCCCCTTTGAGTTCAGTAATACCCCAAAGACCACTAAAACAATGTTGCAAGTTTTCGCCCATGCTTTGAAATGAAAATAAGCAAAACTGTACAAAGAAAAGTGCTTCACATCAGCGTGTATTGTACAAACTGAGAATAATTGTAACTCCATATGGCAATAGTAGGATTTCACTTCCTCTGACTCTCCCTATGCACACGAAAGTGAGCGCAGCAGAATTTGCGGAAAACAAATTCAAGTGATAAATTGATTCACTTTAAAATGAAGGTGCTGTGCAGAACAAATATAACTCTGTGGGGATTTGTGAGTAGAAATTTGTAAACTCATGAGTTATAAATTAAAAAAATAGAGATACAAGTATCAGACTATAGGTATGAGGAACATACACTATTATAAAAATCAATATATAAAATCATACAGTTAGAAGCTCATACAAAGAAACTAAGGGAAGAGGAAGAAAAAAAAATACACAAGCATAGTTCATAAAATATAGAGAAAGATTGAAAGATTTTTCACTTGTACCCCAGAACATCTCTTATAGTTTTTTTGTCACACTCTCAGATTACACTGTAAGATTCCCCTTGTGCATTCTTGTCCGGTCACTATGCCCTTCTGCACCACAAACTTTGGTGTCCATGTCAATATAAGAGTCACCCCCCCAAAAAAGAAAAAACCTAAAACCACAGTGACATAGGAGAGAGAGTGCCTTGGCGCCCCCAATGAAAGAGCCCAGAATAAAAGCCCATGAGGGACTTAACTGTGGTGAATTCTTTAGCTACACAATAAGCCTGTGGCCCCTGACAGAACAGCCTCTGATCTGGACACTGTGGAAGTGAAGGAAAGAGAGCGGAGGGGGGAAAAGAGAGGGTTCATACTGACTGACAGGTAAGCCTTCCTGCTGTGCCACAGATACATGTTACCATGGGGCAAGAGATACAAAGGAACACTTGCTCAAGCACAGAGCTGGAGAAAAGAAAGCAAAAGAGGAAAAGAAACAAGATGAGGACGGAATAATAGAGACCGAGGAAGACGGGGAACAAACTCCTGGCACATGTGGTCATTCTGCTGAATTATAAATCTATTAATGCTAATGCAATCCCTCTGACTGAGGGAGAATGTGAAAAATCACTTTTGAGAAAGAGGGAGATTATAGTCATTAAATAGCCTTAATCCTCAGAAGTGTGGCTGTCGGAAAATGGAAGATCACATGGCTTTTAAAGGGCTTTTGTCATCCGTCCGCCGGGGGACTTGGCAGGAGCACTAAACAGGGTAAGAAATTTCAATAAAAAGTTGAATTCGGAAAGAAACAGAAAGGGCAGGGGGAGGGAGACAGTCAACGCCGAGGACAAGCACAGAACCTCAATCTTCTCCACTGCTCCCTCACTCACTCCCGTTCCTTTTCGCAGCCTTGATGGTCCCCTACTCTCTTCCTCTGTCTGTTTCTTCCTTTTTTCCCTCCCTGTGTCTGTCGTTCTCTCTCGTTCCGTCTATCTGTCTGCAAGCTGTCTTTCATGTTGCGACTCATTACTGAATTGTCTAGCTGGCTTGATGTCATTTCCAGTGGTGCTGGTATTCGCCAGGCTGGCCTGTCCCAAGTGGAGAGAAGGGGCGTCGGACAAAAGGGTGGAGTGAATGAAAAAAGGTTGGGGGGACAGGGCTAGGCGATGCACACTCTGATGTCCAGAGGTAGGCTCGCCACCCTGCCTTGAGCCGGAGCCAGTAATTGGGGGACATGATAACAGAAGAAGCCACCAGCGGCACCTGATTGGTGGCTGTCTCAGTAATGGAGGTTTGAGAGCGCCGCCCCCTCCTCGTGTACACCACGCCGCCATCAGCCCAGGCCAGAGAAGACCACGCGAGACTAGCTAATGGGCAGGCCGATGTGCTGGCATGCAGAGCTGGAAACATGGTGAAAAGCTATAATGAAGATGTGCCCAGTCTGATGTCTGTTCTCTCCTGCTTATCAGAAGCAAGGAAAGCAGAAGGGGGAAAAGTGAAAGAAAGTGAGGGAGATCAAGAAATTTTAAGTAATGCAGGGATGCCCTCTGTTTCACCCAATATGAGAATCAGCCTAGAAATCCCACACTGGAGCATAACAGGCTGGCTGGTGTGCTCATTACAGCTTTTACACAATCACAAACACTACCCTCTGACATGACAAAACAAAAAGCCTTCCTTACAGAATAATGAACCATTTATAACTAAAATCACCTACACAATCCACTGGAAAAGTCTCACAATTGGAAAGTGGACAATATTAAGAATTATGGGCTGAATCATGAAAAGAAAGAGCTCAGACCTTTAGGCTCCACTTCTGGTCAGATCAGTTCTGTTATCTGGCCCATTAATGACAGACAGAAGGTTATGGTGTTTAGGATACTGTAGCACCCCCTACTTTCAGTCCCGTAACTGTACCTGATTAAACAAGGACAGATTAATAATTTTATGTTGGTGTAAAGAATATCTTAATTGCAAATCATATGTAAATATGTCAATGTAAATTTGTAATTTAATATCAATAATATGTTGGATAAGTTTCCAAAAAAACCCAACAACTTATACTTTGTATTTTTGTTGTAAGTCATACTGGCAGGAAATTGGAAAAATGACACAAGTCTTGCTTTTTTCAGAACACAAAACCTTCTTAATTACATCAATTGTTAAAGATCATGAGAAAACTTTAAAACAATACCAAATAAATAAATAAATAAAGAAATAAATTACAGCATCATCTGCCACTTCCTCTACCAGTTTCAGTTTCACTTCGGTGGACGACGAGTCCATAAATACACCACGGTAGGCTTATTCTAGAGTTCCCTTTCTACTTTTGAATTATTCATTTTAATATCACGTACGCTGACAATTCCCATCATTGTTGTTCAGAATTTTCAAGTTTGGAGTCATCCGTCAACATTAGAACGACTGCATTTTTAACCAATTAAAATAAATGATGCAATACAATTCTGTTTAATGAAAAGCTCTCTCACTCACCTGTACGCTGATTAATTTTGGTGTGTTTTTTTTTGCGCAGAAACCCATTTCTGTTTCTCTATTTGAGCCAGCTTGGCCAGGCCAAACATCTGAATCATTCTTAATGGGAAAAAGCCAGCAAGGAAACAAAATAGCATGCTGCACAATATATTAGTCAAAGTTGTTGCAAAAAGAGAAACTAAATCACATCAAATAAACACACTGTGCTGTTTAAAACCAAAAGACACAGACATTACCTTATCATAATAATAATTTGTATATGGCAGTTGTGCCATGCTGCCATGTGAAACGAAGCCATGCGGACACCTTAGCCTTAGGTTTAAAGAGTAAACTCAAGATCTGCATCTTTTCCCTTCACTTCCGTTCACCTAGTTACATTCCTTAGTGCCTCTCCTCACCCCCAACTTTGAGCCTGGCCTCCTGCCCAGACCTCCACCTTTCCCAGCAGGTCTCTGCTCAGCTCTCAGCCCCTTCCCCCTGGCCCTCTGCCCACTGCCCCGGGCTGGAGAGCTGCACTGTAGGGGGCAGAAAAACAACTTCCACCCCAAGCTCCCACATGGTCGCCCAGCATGCCAGTCAGACAAGCCTGGAGCAACGGCCAGGGGAAAGCAACTTTCAAGAGGCTCCTTTCTCTCGCTCTCTCATTTTCCCCCCTTAGCTCTATGGGTGCTTTATGTTTTAACCTCTGCTACCCTATTAGTTTGTAACCACATCGACATATTCTGACTCTCTCTTAACTTTCTCCTTAGGTAGGTTTCGCTCATTCTCTCCCTTCCTTCCTTCCTTTCTTCCTTTCTCTCTAGACAACAGAACAGTCACAAACAAACATAACAGAGGACAAAACTTGTCTGAAAGTCAGACAGACACTGTGATATATAAAGAGCAAGAGACCCAGAGAGAGAGACAGGAGGGCACATCACATAAGAGTTGGCCGCATGGTCAACAGTCCTTTGAGAGCGGTCTCTGAGACCAAACACCTGTTCTAGGACACTGAAATATGAAAAACACTGGAAAATCACACACACACCCACACACGCTTAAAAATCTTCTCACTCCAGTTTTGCACTTCCATACTGTTCTACATATTCTTTTAGTCTTTTAGTCCCCTTGTGACACCATGCTGACAAAATCATGCTGTTCTGTGCCCCTTTGCTTCTCAAGAGATGCAGTCTCCAATGGGCAAACACACACACAAACGCACACACACACACACACACACACACACACACACACACACACACACACACACACACACACACAGTGCATTTTTTTTTAACCAGCTCTGCAAATTACACATAATCTTCCAAGTCGCTGCTATTTCTACTGCCACACAAGCCGTGCTGTACTTAAGCACACGTACTGAATTTGGGGACATCCGAGTCGAGAGAAAAATAGTGATCGTCATTGACTAATCAAAAACACGAGCACGGACTCGGCTTTATAATTGCGTCTGGCTGGAACTGCTTCACCGTTTCACCATTTTACGTCACCGTTTTCTAGTTAAGGCAAATCTCAAATGACTTCCTATACTCTCTTTTTCTGTGTCCTACATATAACATAATGAAGCCAAATGCTCTACCCAGTGCCCTCGCAATTTGTGTTTCTGCCATAGACACATAGTCGTGAATATTTGTGTGCTTGGGCTGACATGAAAAAGGAAAAAAGTTTTCCCAATTTGTATATTCACTTAATATTATTATATTTATAAGTATTGTCCTATAATACCTTGATTCAACCCCCACCCCCCCCTTCTTTTCTATCAAGTCATTACACAGAAAGTCCTCCAAACTTGTTAATGAGATACACACACACACTTGTTTGGGATACGAATAACCCTGGTTTCTAATCTGTTGCTGAGCTGTGGTGAGCCGTGCTGTTCGGTGGAGCAGCGCTAATACACACACTACTGTCCAGTGATGATCCCCGCTTGATAAAGCTGACACACTCCAGTCAGGAGGTCCAGTGAACTCGGTTGGACACTTCTCCCAGAAGACCTCAAGTGAAAACACACAAATCCTCACACGCTCCTCCTGTTAGTGGACCAAAAAAAAAAAAAAAAAAAAAAAAATCTGTCAAGGTTCAGAACTGTGGAGGATACTCAGCTACAGACACACTCTCAGACACACACAAAACAGGCGGTCTGTCAGGGGCCTGAGTCCTGGAGGACACAAACACACACACGCTGCCCACAGCCCATATGGAGCAGTTGGCGCCCAAAAGTGTCCAGGCAGCCGGCTCCATTCCCAGGGCAGAAGGTGAAGGGCAGGGGGCCGGAGGCCTGAAGCCGGGGACATGGGGCCAACATCAAATCGGTCCTACAATCCCCGAGCTCCCTTTCACAGAGCCCTAACCCCAACCCCCCCCCCCCCCCCCCCGGTCAGAATGAGGACATGGTATGGAGGGTGATGTTAACCTCCATTAGATCATTTCCATATTTAGAATTCAGCACCTCCGTGATGGTGTATACCGGCTTTAAGTGTCACTGAACGTATAGCAAATAAACGTAGGTAAAACTTCACCCTCCCAAGAGTATGATAAGAGGGCATCAGTGCATCTCAATTAAAGTTTAAAATGGACACAAATGCAAGTGTTTTGCTCTGTCATCCAGAGATCGCAAGTTCGATTCCCGGGTGATGCTGTAACCTCTCGCAGCCGGAGGTCTGAAGAGAGCTGATTGGCCGAGCTCTTTCAGAGGGGAGGGACGAGAGCTACTTAGTGCTCCCACATTAATCACAGCTCTACAACCAATCAGGGGCGTCTGTGAGCTCACGCAAGCACAAGGAGCGGATAGCGCTGTCCTCCGAGTGTGTTACACCGCCCAGAACGGTGCATGAGTGAGCAGTTCGAAAAGATGCGGTCGGCTGGCGTCACGTGATTCGGAGGAAACACGTGATCGTCTTCGGCCCCCCGGACTGAGTGGTAGTAGTAGCCTTAATGTGGGAGCCCCCTAGTGACGGGGAGGAATTGGACACGACTAAATTAGGGAGAAAAATCGGGGAAAAGTCCCAAAAAAATTTTTTTAATAAATGAGACTTTCTTTTAGTGGCCTTAAGGATAACAACTTGCACAAAAGAGCTTCAAACAGCTTGAAGATGTCATTCAGTTGTTTGCACAAACCATTAATAGTTTAGCATTTTCTTTAAATTCAATTACAATTATTTAAACATTACAAATGGGTATTTTAAAATTCCTAGATATCTCCACCCTCAGATTGACCAGAGATTTCTGTGGAGTTGTCACTTCCTGGTATACTTAAAAATGATAATGTAACAATCTGAACATTTAGTGCATGCACTTTATCATGAAACTGTGGGTGTCTATTTACTTCTTGCATGTCCGTGTGCACCATGAGCAGGAAGTTGACTTCTTGAGTAGGTTTTCCCAAATGCGCACAAAAAAAACCCACATTGTCCCTTTTGGTTCTCCCTCCCAAAAATCTTTTTCAATCCACAAGGACGTGGTTCTTTATCAAAACCCCCTGAACCTGCGTTAGCAATGTACGGAGGTAAAACAAGGTCTGAAGGACAGAGGAGAGAGGAGGTGAGGTTGCGTGACGACAGGGGCACTGGCAGTGGTTAAGAGGCGTTTGACTCCAATGCAGCACGGTGTGTGTTAGCGGCGGGGGCCTGCACCGTTAAACAGCTGCACATTAATTACATGTGAAGTGTACCAAAACAAGTCTCTCCGCTGCTCCAGCGTCAGCAGGCCAGGACATCTGGCATCTGCTCCCGCTTTCTACCGCACATCTTTCTCAGCATCTCCTTCACTCACTCCATCACGCTGTTTCCCCATTTTTCTGTGCTCGGTCTCTTTTGTTTTTTCTTCCCTTCTGACACAAACTGTCCTCCGTCTTTTGTTTGCCCTCATCTTATATTCCTTTGATGACTCTCTCATGTGAGTGTCTCTGGGAGTTTTCTCTGGGAGTCAATGGGAAACAGCTGCGTACCAGCCTTGCAGGAAATCAGGGCAGGAACAACCTCACTTACCCCCACCCTCACCTCTCTTAGTCTGAGAGCGTGCCCCTGAAATGAGCGAACGTGCAGCACCGATCATGTCTTTGTGCAGTCTCGGAGAAGTGTACACTAGGCTCTCTGATGTGCGTGTGCTCTGGAGCAAAGGCTCTTGGCTGAGATCACACAGTCTTGTCTGCCACTTGGACTTCTTTGATCAAAAAGAAGCTGTAAAGCATCAGGTTAAGGCTCACCTGCTCCCCTATTAACACTCGCTGCTTGTCTGCTTCTGCCCTGGCCCTTTAGCACACACATAAACACACGGAAACACTCCAGCTCCGGCCAGTGCATTTACAGCACAACAAATCACCGCTGGCCAGAGGAGGTGTGAGATGTCAGAACCTGTGTTCCATGAAAATGTGCAATCTGACAGAGATCATTTGATTTAAACCTAATAAAGGTTAATTTATTAATAGTAAGAAAATACTTTCAAACTTCACCTATCCATAAGCTCTGTAGATTATGTATGTTAACAATAGAATGCTGTCATGGCTGTACTGAGACTCAAAACATTTGAAGAAATCAATTGAAAATTTTAATAGCTTTGAAATCATTACATTGTTGCTGTTGATCAGATGCACATGCTCAATAATAATTCTCTTTCTGACGCAACCCTCCTATTTTATTCCGTGCTTGGGACTGGCACCAAGGGTCCCCAGTGTGGAGTGTGTGGCATTGACTAGGACACAAACCCAGGTTTTCCGTGTGGCAGAGGAGAAACATAGGGGAGTCAATAATGCTGTTAATATCATCATATAATAATATGTTAAAATGGTCATGTTTTAGAAGATCTGCAATGTATACACTTGAGTTAATATTTTACAACTGCTCAACTGAATTCAAAACTACACCAACCCTGATTGAGCCATCTCTACCAATCGGTTGAGGAATGCTACTGTATGCCAAGGATGTGGCCGAATCTTTGAATAGCATTCCATTTCAATTGATCTGTAGCATACCACAGAAAAACAAAGTGGGTCTAATGCCCAAACATATAAGGCTGTAACACCATCACACACATTGTTCGCGTTTTATGTGACTTGCTCTGATTCTTTAATAAGTATTAAATACTTTGTAATCGTCCTATACTCGGGTCTGTAAAAACAAGCGAACAACAACTAAAAAAACAGTGATTGCTCTTATAATTTCCCTAAGAAAATAAAAAATTCAGGAAAAAAAACATTCTTAGTGAGAGTGTTAAATGTTTAACCATGGAATGTTTTATGATGCAACAAACAACTGAGAATGTCTCGCCAAAGCATTATGTCGTTTTTGTTCAGCATGCATTTGTTTAAAAAAAAAAAAAAAAAATAGCACAGAGACATGGCTCCTAGCAGAACCTCCTTCGGAGAGTAAGCACTGTTATGTATCCATTTTGTAATTGTACAGCAATTCCACACACACAAAAAAAGAAGAAGAAAAAAAGTGCTTTTACCATACCAGGTGTCCTCTGAGGCACTTTGTTCTTACATAACTGAAAGTTCTTCTTAGTAAAGAAAAGTCTAACAAACTAACCTACTCAGACCCAAACTCAAAAGTTATGGTCCTTCTAATATTTCCTCATAATTTAACTATTGATATAAGAAGTTCGGCAAAAACAGTAACACCCAACACTTCTCAAATAAGGATCTTACAAGGATATGCACACAGTGGAGTTGGGAGGAAATCTCATATAAAGACGATAGTGGTTTGTAATTATTAAAAAAATAATAATACCTAGGTAACGCAAACAATAGCTCATCTATTATCGAGGGTGTGTAAAAAAAAAAGAGCTTAAAACCCAAGCCCGGATCCCAACTGCAACAAACGCAATAGGACATAAATTCATTAAAATAGAGACAAATCCCAACTGACGCCGTTTGATGTGTGTGTTGGTCTGTAGCCTGGCTCGCTTGGTAAATGACCACGCTTGTCTCTGACCATCTCTCATTTTCCTGAACTCAATCAGCTAAACCTCATTGTTAAAAATAGTCTGTGTGCCTGCAGGCTGCCACACTACAGGGGCAAGCTAATAGAGAAAGTGTCATACTGACTTAGATGTGTGTGTGTGTGTTTGTCATGTGTAGTGCGATTGCACACACACTGTAACAAAGGATGCGTTATGGTTTTGCAACAGCCACATTGGTGGCCAATCAATTGTGTAACAATGTAGGTGTAGTTAACAGTCACAATTATAGAGCTTTTTGTACAGTAATTGTATAGGAAACTGATTTGGAATTATTATTATTATTATTATTATTATTAGAATTGCATAATTATATATATATATGTTCATTCTTCCATCTTCTGTACCACTTAACATGTGCCAAGTCAAAGGCAATCTGGGAGCGCCAATAAGCCTAATCTGTTTGTCTTTGGACTACATACTGTATATAAAGCCTTGAAAGCATCTTGTGTCGTGTCACACTCTCATATAACCACTTCCTTTCATGACTGAAGCAGGTCATGCAGAAAGTAAACACTTGTGCTCGTGTGCGGTGACGTGATTTATAAACTGTCTAAATAAGGCTGCATTCACAGATCATGTTCTATGTGCTTGAGTTGAGTCCCGTTTGGGTTGAGTCCCCCCCCTACAGCAAGATCGGGAGAACTACAGCTCCGTTTTTTTTTTCCTTCTCTCTTTGTCAGTGTAAATAAGTCATAAGTCACACAGGCAGTTGGAGAAACAAATCGAGCTGGTGTGAGGCGATGGAGGTTAGGGGTAAGGATAAGGGGCTTGCAACCATTTCCCCAAAGGAGCCACGGGGGTCCCTGGAGAGGACACACACAGGCAGACAGAAGCGTGATGCTTCTGCCCAGACTGGCACCCCGGAGCCTCTGCCCTCTCATGGGAGTCTAGAGCTGTGTGGAACACCTGGACCTGCCATTAGTGACACAGATATACACACACACACACACACACACACACACACACACACACACAAACACACACACACACACACACCTGATAGCAAGCTTATCCACATATACACTGAAAGACATAAACATCTCACACCTTAAAAACTGCACATATGAAAAGTAAAGACACAAGATTACAGTAAGTATGATGCTGAATATGCTTACTATAAAGCACACACACACACACACACACACAGACATTATTGCATGAAGTAGACACCTGGATGGCAGGATTGAGAAAGGAGAGGATAATTACTGTGATATTAAACAGCGCGCTCCCCAGGGGAACACCACAACGCCCAGCTGAGGTTCAAGGACATGGAAAGAGCTCCACCTCGACGCTGTTATTACAGAAGCGTTCGTTCCTGTCTCTCTCCATCTCGCTCATACACTCGGAGAGCCAGCTAATCACTGTTATTAATGAAGCACAGTGTGTGCGCGGGGCTCGTTCTCCTCTTTGCACTCACACACTCGGTTGTCAGTCTCGGGATTCTGCTACTGGGCAGCTGACACCCCTGCAATAAGCCTAGCCATCCCAGCTCTGCCCTCGGAGAAGTTCTTTATTATATTATATTTAGTGTTGGAGTGCGGTAGGTATTTCCCTCAAACCCCTTCAGTATTAGGAACTACGAAGTAACTTGTGAAGCCAATACAATAATGTCGTTAGGTCATCAGGCACCAGATATTCCAAAACTATTCGCTAGTTCTATATATATATTATTAGTTTAGTGAGTTCTCGCGTCCTGTACGCACTTCTAACAACCTGGACGTGGCGCAGATCAAGAGCAGGAAAAGGTCGCAGATAGATTTCTTTCAAATACATTCCTTTCTCCTGCCAGAAAATGCCACCAGGTCTCTGTTAACAAAAGCTAATCACATCCATGCCCTGATAGCGCCATCAGATGTGAGCATTCGACAGCGCCGAGCGCTATGTGGTGTGGCAATTAGCCCAAAAGAATAGCTGTATCAAACCACTGTGAATAGCAAATCAACAGAGCATTATGCTAACAATGCCATTACCTCGCAAACAAAAAGCAGCCCCAATCCCCCACACATGCGGGAGGCTACGGATCAATGCCCCGCAGGACGCGCGCTAAACAACACGCAGCGCCACCGACAACAGGTGGGAGCCACTTACTCACTTTGGTCTGTTTTCATAATTGCGTTATTATTTTGTTGCAAACACCTAGGCTCACCCCGAGACGCTCGGCAACACGCATGCACGCAAGCGCCGCTTCTTTCCCCTGTTCTTTCTTTTGCTGTTCAAACGAGGAGGACTTTTTGAAACTCAGGAAGCGATGCTAAACAACAGCACAACCTGAGGAGTGGCCGGCCATTAGCTTTGTGCGCTTCTCCTTTGCTCTCGCGCACGTCGGTGGAGCGGCGATAAAGACCACTTTTCAAGGTCAAGGCCGTGGCGGCAAAAGAAACTGAGAAAATCGGTATAAAGTTTAACATGTCCGTCAACAAAAGGAGATAACTTCTTGCAAAGTTTAATACTAAATGAGGATAGAGGGGGTGGGAAAAAAGTACAGTCTCTTTGTGTATTAAAGAAAGCACAGTGTCTGTGTTCAAAGAAGAGGTGGTGGTCGGGGGGTTGGGGGGGGGGGGGTGTGGAATGGGGGGTCATCCAGGAAAGAAAGGAGCGGCTGAGAAAAGAACCAGAGGACGAGACAAAGGTAGAACGAGTAGGGGAAAAATGTGCTCAACATGAAACAGATCAAAGGCTGGGACTGCGAGAAAGAAAGAGGCCAGGGGGTCCAGTAATTACGGCCCACATCCGCCAAAGCATGGGGCGAAAGAGGGCGAGGACGGGGCCTCTGTGGAAAACTTCTCCAATCCATTGGCTCCTGGGGTTGCCTTTGCACTAGTCTTACACACACACAGAACCCAAACCCCCACCAGGCCGTACAAACATTGCCAGATCTCATTCTGGCCCTCCCCCTCCGCCAGCAAGGCCCCAGCCCACGCAGGGAGCTCTCCCGCTGGCCCTAAGGGGGATGGCTGTCCACTGTGACTGCCCGACAGAAATTAAAAAAAACTTTTGTTGGGAACTTCTGGCATCGCCCCAGGGGCTGTTCTCTGGGAAGGAGAAACAGAGCTGACCTTCACACACACACACACACACACACACACACACACACACACACACACACACACACACACACGGAACAGAAACTACACAAACCCGACAGCACACATGGACCTTCACGTATGCACATACATGGATGTAACCCATAAATTCAAATGCTGGCACACACAGGCAGGCACAGCACCACATAATCGTACTCTCCTGCAGAGCGTGGTGGAGGGCAGGCATGGCAGGAGCAGCAGATCAATGGCGGCTGCTAGCTGCTCGGCCTCGGCAGCGGAAAAAAGGATTGCGGAGGGACCGGCCTAAATGTACAGCCCCATCCCGACTTCAAACGCCACCCCACCTCTACTTTTTAATAACACAGGAGAACTGAAACATGGAAATGGCTTCAAATATGGACGTGCAGCGGCTTTCAAGCCTCTCCTTTCCTCCCTCCCCCTGGCCGAGCCCCTGAGCAGCGGGAGCGCCGTGGCCCCTTCTCTAATGGCAGAGCAGCCGCCAAACTCTCCCATTAGACACGAACAATCACAGAACAAGCAAAGCACTTCCAGAACACGGAATATTCCGAGTGTAGGGCTAGGAGAGAACTTTTTTTTCCTCTGTCGAAATCAATATATGGGTTAGACACGGATAGAAAAGTAGAAGGAACTATATTTTGTTATGAACATATAACTTCATATATGCACACACACACACACACACACACACACACACGTCTGTCTGTCTCGTCTTTCTCAACTGTATCTGAGCTCGTTTCGATTTGCCCGACACACACATACATGCGCGAGCACACACATGCAGTGTAGACAGTCACAGAGGAAGGGCGTGCTTTTGTAGCAGCACACACTCACTCACATGCCCCAAAATTAAATTAATATGAAAAAAATTAAATTAAATCAAACCCCCAAGTGTTTTATTACTTACTAGTGTTTCAAGCTATTAAATACGCTGTATTACTAAAAATGAATAATTAAGGACATACAATGGAGTCATATTACATAGGGGAAAAACAACCCTTACTTTAAGACTTACAATCTTATTTAATTTGCAATTACTGTTTTCTTTCACAGCTGGAAAGTGTGCCATGTGTTCAAGTGGTGTTGTGTGCTGTTACGCCTCGTCGACAGGACACCAGTTCCAATTGTTTGCAATATACAGTACTGATCAGAGGTTTGGACACAAGTTGGGATTGATTTTCGACATTCTAGAACAATATTGGATTTTTTTTTCACGACTATGAAATAACACAGGGCATTGAGCAATTAAGTAACAGTCAGGTGTTATTTTAAGACATGAAGGCCAGCTGTTCTGGAATAGTTCATTGCAAAACCCATCAAGCACCATGATGAAACTGGCTCTCATGACGACCTTCCCAGGAAACCAAGACCAAAACTTACCTCTGCTGCAGAAGAGACGTTCATTTAGAGTCACCGGCCTCAAAAATCGGCACTTAACAGAATGTCATATTGGAGCCGTTATGAAGGCTTTAAAGAGTATAAGTAGTAGACATCTCAATATCAACTGTTCGAATTTGGTTCAGGATTGTTTTACATTAAAAATCTGGACAGACCATGAGGTCATAAGGTGTGTCCAAACTTTTGACCGGTAGTGTATAAATACAGTATATTAGAGTCAAACTACAGTATTATCATTATATTTATGGAAAAAAAAAAACTTTGGTCTGAACAATGTATAGAAAGTACACTGAATATAAGGGAATCTTATTCCAGAGCAAAGACAGTACATTCTGCATAATAATTAATTAACTGATTTACACGGGGGCGGCACGGTGGTGTAGTGGTTAGCACTGTCCCCTTGCATCTCCAGGGTCCGGGTTCGATTCCCGTCTCTGTGTGCATGGGGTTTGCATGTTCTCCCCGTGCTTGGTGGGTTTCCTCCGGGTGCTCTGCTTTCCTTCCACAGTCCAAAGACCTGCAGATTAGGCTATTTGGTGTTCCCAAATTCCCCGTAGTGTGTGTATGTGTGATAATATGGCACCCTGTCCAGGGTGTACCCCGTCTTGTGCTCTAAGTCTCCGGGAATAGGCTCCAGGCCCCCCGTGACCCTGAATACAGGATAAAGCCGTATAGAAGAGTGAGTGATTTACACGGTCATTCTAATGTGATTGCAACTTATCAGTCACTCCACATTAAGCATGTGAATCAAACTCAAAGAATTTAATGCTATTCCAATTCTAACACTAAGATCATAATGATTTGTTGCAGTTATTAAAATACAAGTGATGAGAAGTGGAGTTCTATATACTGTATAACGTAACTACAGGGTGGTTTGAACGATCTGGATCCACAAGTCGTTATTCCTTAACATAAAATGTAATAATGTTCTTCGAAACAAACAGCCAGAGATGGAATAAAAGCAGACCTACAGTAACACCGCTTGACTTTTTTCCCTTGGCGTCCGTGGTCTATCAGACTCATCCGAGAACAATCGCTCCACTAAAGGAGGAAATTATCTCTGAGTGCAACTACATCAGTTCTGATATATTAAGACCG